>JAOYMR010000004.1:2375618-2386580 GCA_025802075.1 Tenebrosternarchus preto | reverse complement strand
GTGTTTGCGTGTACGTGTTAGCATACTGTTGTGTGTTTGCGTGTACGTGTTAGCATACTGTTGTGTGTTTGCGTGTACGTGTTAGCATACTGTTGTGTGTTTGCGTGTATGTGTTAGCATACTGTTGTGTGTTTGCGTGTATGTGTTAGCATACTGTGATGAATCGTTGTTATTGAGCTAAAGATAAAATATCATTTCTCTTTCATAACATTGGCACCACAGTTTTCTCTGCATTAAAGGGTTCAAGTTAATAAACAAGATGCGGCCCAAAAGTGTGCAGTTTCGAGCTCTGAACAGGATACAGGTGGAAGTCAGGGTTTCGTTTTCTGTTGCAGCATTTCGAAGTTCGACGAACGAAGCTCCTTCCTGTATGTAGTGAACAACTCAGAAGACTTCCAGATCTACTTCTGCACTGAGATGCACTGCAAAAGGTGTGTGTGTGTGTGTATGTAGTGAAGGCTTGAGGGCAACAGACACACCCTGGTCTCTGATCTTCGTCACAACACCGGTTTCCTTCACTGTGTGTGTGTGTGTGTGTGTGTGTGTGTGTGTGTGCGCGCGCGTGCGTGTGTGTGTGTATGCAGACAAATGAATAGTGTGTGGTGGTGTTTATTTTTTTTGTAATGCAAATGAATCAGTCAGAACAGGAACACTGGCAACAGCTATATATTGTGTTAATGATAAATATAACACTGTTCTCTTCTGTATGGGGAAATGAGGTCTGGCTTATGTGTTTGACATTGTATGTGACCCTGTGTGATATGTGTTTTACCTGTATTTGTGTTTTTTGCATGTGCGTGTTTTGATGTGTGTGTGTTTGTGTGTGTGTGTGTGTGTGTGTGCGCTGCAGGTTCTGTGAGCTGGTGAACAGTCTGACGGAGGAAGCCTGGCGTGGAACAGATGAGGCGGAGTGCGATTCAGAGGCTTTAGAGGTAAACGTGTATCGTGATGGTTCTCAGTACCACAACTACTAACTACAGTTACTGTGAAATAACCCCAACTATCAGACTAACCCCAATATTAACCCCTCTAACCTTGAAATAAACCCCTCAAACTAACCCTGAAACTGTTCCCTGAAGCTGTTGAAACCAACTTTGAATTTAACAAATAAACCCAGACGTATGCTGTCAGACATATTTAGATTATTTCTAATAAACCCCCTTCCCCAATACATTTATCACCTTTCTCATCACAATTTTATGTTGCCTCCTTTTGCTAAATGGTGTACATTGTCCTGGAGGCTGAGGAATCTTGCCTCCCCTCTCTGGGGCCCAAGTTCCACAGCACTAAGCACCCTCCCTCTCTGGTTAAATGTGGCCTGAGCAATGTTTACTCAGAGTGCTGGGGACTCTGTGTGCGTCTCTCTGCATGCACGTGAGCTGCTGGCTTTTGGGAAAGCAAGGTGAACGTGAGGTCATGCGTGTGAGCTAGCGCACGTGAGCTAGGAGGGCCTGTGCATGCCTGGGAATCGGAATCTGCAGAAACCTGCCTTTCTTTCTCTCTCTCTCTCTCTCTCTCTCTTTCTCTCTCTCTCTCTCTCTCTCTCTTTCTCTCTCTCTCTATTTATCCAGTGTGGGTGAATATGGTATCTGTTTAACTTGTGCACGTTGATATCTCATGCCTTTGATCTATTATTGATGTTGCATATCTTTTCCTTGTTATGTTCATCTGAGCGCCCCCTGTGTGTGAGGTTGTAGTACTACAATGGCCTCAGAAGTACAGCAGAATGTGATATAATGGATAACAGTATAAATGGGGGGAGGTCATAACTGCATGGAAGTATTTGAATAAATTACATAACTGAAAGCCCAGAATGAGTGGTTTTCTGTTGGTCATCCTCAAAAGTATGTGTGTCTGTGTGTGTGTCTATGTGTGTGTGCCCGCAGTATGATTATGAGTTTGATGAACATGGAGAGAAGGTGGTTCTGGGTAAAGGCACTTTTGGAGTCGTCTATGCAGGGCGCGACCTCAGCAACCAGGTGCGCCTGGCCATCAAGGAGATTCCTGAGCGGGACAGCAGGTATGTACCCTTGCCAGCGTGTAGTGTGTAGCGCTCACGGTGTAGTGTGTAGCGCTCAGGGTGTAGTGTGTAGTGTCCAGCGTGTAGTGTGTAGTGCTCGGTGTGTAGTGCTCTGTGTGTAGCACTCAGCGTGTAGCGCGTAGTGTGTAGCGCTCAGCGTGTAGTGTGTAGTGTGTAGTGTTCGGTGTGTAGTGCGCGGCATGTGGTGCATAGTGCACAGTGTGTAGTGTGTAGTGCACACTATGTACTTTGCGTTTGCTTGTGCTTTGCCTTCACGTGACTCCCGTGATATTGATCTCACCTTCCATGAGCCAAGTGGAAGGGAAGATCTGGGTGGTGTTCGGTTGCAGCAGGGGGTGGGTGTGTGGCCTCCCTCCAGAAAGCGCCGAGTCATGAAGCCGCGAGCCAATATGGCGGACGATGACTCGACATTTGTCTGCTGTGTGGTGTGAGAGGAGCCAGAGGTGTCCGTGTGACTAATCGTTGTGAGAGATCCTGGCATGTCGATGCATGACTCTCCCGCGCTCTCCGCTGTCCTCCTTGAATGATCCGAACTGTCCTGTTGTCAGCTCTGATCAACCAGGTGGACATCTGTGCCCTCCGACACATTTTGGGCACAGTGTGCATGCACACACACCACACACACGCACACACCACACACACACACACCACACACACACACACACACACACACCTGTCAGACAGCTGTAACGAACCTTTGTAACGGTTATGTAATCACTTTCTGTAAGGGGTTAGACAGTGGGCAATTATCTAAATTGCTTCCATGAAGGTTTGATGGGAGGACTTGCATATGTTACAGAGACACTGGAAGTGCTCTCTCTCTCTCTCTCTCTCTCTCTCTCTCTCTGTCTTTTGTGTGTCTCACTCTTTTTCTTCTTAACTGTCATCGTGTGATTCCATCTATCTTCCCTTTCTCTCATGTCAGTATATGTCAGCCTACAAGTTATATCCCCATTTCTATGTTGCTCTCGCTCTCTCTCTCCCCCCCTCTCTCTCTCTCTCTCTCTTTCTCTCTCTCTCTGTCACACACACACACACACACACACACACACTTCCTGTTTTGCGTCGGCTCATTTGTGAGGGTGGTAGAGACAGGAATCGGGCAGGGAGGGTCGCATAGCAACAGCTGCACACTCGCGGCTTCCGTCCCTAGCTCTGGAGGTGGACGGCTCCACACGCCATCACAGCCAGCCCACCTCTGCCTCACAAACCCCACAAACGGCGCCCCCTTCTGGTACAAAAGATGCCTGCGACTTGGATGTAACAAAATCAAGCTGAAAGTATCAGCTAAAAGACTTTAGCCTTTCGTCCAAGTGAGCTTGTGCCCATTTCCACACACATATTCCCAGTCCTGAGGTGTGCTCGTTGTGTGTCTGCAGGTACTCCCAGCCCCTGCATGAGGAGATAGCCCTCCACAAGCACCTGAAGCACAAAAACATTGTCCAGTATCTTGGCTCCATCAGCGAGAACGGCTTCATCAAGATCTTCATGGAGCAGGTCCCTGGAGGTGAGGGCGCACACGCCAGGCCGGGTCAGAAGTGTTCTGACAATGGCATTCTTCTGCTCACGGAGCTCATGGTTGGTCCATGTTGGGGGGTGTGTGTGTGTGTGTGTGTGTGTGTGTGTGTGACAGGCAGTTTGTCGGCGCTCCTCAGATCTAAATGGGGTCCGTTGAAGGACAATGAACCCACCATTGGGTTCTACACCAAACAGATTCTGGAGGGGCTCAAGTACCTGCACGACAACCAGATTGCTCACCGAGACATCAAGGTAACCACACCCTCCCTCTCGTTCTACATTCCAGCTCCGCCTCCCGGCCATTTCCATCCACCTGCTTGGGATCTTCTATCCTTTGCCCACAGTAAAGGGTATTGGTGGTGGAGAACAAGTTATCAGTCAATTAGAAAACTTCTCTACAAGAAGGAGGTTCTTGCTGCCTGTGGGGGTTTTTCATATCTTCTAAGCACGTAAAAGTTCATCCTGTCTTTGGAGGGGTGGGTTTAAACAAAAGGTATACAAGTATACATATTATGGGCAGAGCAATTTCCACATTTTTGTTTCTTGTTGGTTGATTAACGTATGTACAAAAAAATAAACACAACCACAAAAAAACAAACAAATAAATAAATACAATTAAAAAAGGAGGGGGTGGTGACTAGTAACATTTAGAGACAGCTGGTCAGGTACTGGTCCAGTTCAAAAGTTAGTCAGTGGTATATGAAGTATATCTAAGTATATCTAACAGAACGACACTTTAGCTTTTCAAAATACTGCAGCATGTATCCAAGTTTTTAGAATATTTTCCAGGTGATTGTTTAAAGATTAATGGAGGATGAGGTGATTTCCAGTTAAACAATATCCTTCTTCTTACAAACGGTGAAGTAAAAGCAGTGTCGTCCTCTTTGATGCTGTTTGGAGTGTCAGCAGTAATCAAATCCAGAACGAACGTGTAAGATCAAGTTTTGGGGGGTACGACAGTGATCACAAAGTTCATCTGCCCCATTGTAAATTTTCGCGAATCTAGTTTTGCAGTAATTAATGCGAAGGAGGATCTTGAACTGGTTTTAAACTAAACTTACCACTACAAAGATCTCTGAATGGGTACAAACCTTTTTTTTTATTGCATGTTTATGGCAGAAATTGTTGAAACAAAAGCGTTAAAACTAAGCCCCAACAAAGTAAGTAGCTATTTATAGCTGCGGACCAGAAGAAAGATGGCTTACATCATGAGAACGGCAATTTGACAGTTGTTCTGAATGGTATGTTTGACCAGTGTTGCTTTGTCCTTGTGTGGAGTGGAGGCCTATGGCTTAAGTGTTTGAGCTGTTAGTCTTACATAGAGGATCATTATGGTCTCATGCCTCGTTGGTCTTCTTGCCCTATAAAGGCAAAGGCACTCATGTAAATGTTAATCTGTTTTTCTGCCGGCTTGAAATTTGTGGACATCTGCTGCTGTGTCGTGAGGAAAGTAAAAAAAAACCTTGAAACCCTTAAACCAGACCTGTTGTTATTGTGGGTTCACATGAAACCATGAAATCTGAGGAGCTCATGCTCAGAAAAACAGGCCTTTTCATGACTACGTTATCTGCAAGTCTTCTTTGATGATTTTTTTTTTTTCCGGTCTGAGTCTGTTACGGCATGTTTTATAGCCCTGGCGTGTGTCTTCATGCTCACAGATTACGATACTGTTACCGATACTGTTACCCTAACATTACCATAACATTACAATGACGTAACCCTTCTCCTCCTCGACCATGCAGGGAGACAACGTCCTGATAAACACTTATAGCGGTGTGCTGAAGATCTCCGATTTTGGCACGTCGAAGCGTCTGGCTGGGATCAACCCTTGCACTGAGACCTTCACTGGTAACCCAGATTCTACTGTTCACTTTACTGTAAACTTTACACTTTATTTTGTCATTACTGCACTCCATTTTACTCTGTTTACATCATTCTCTGCTTCTCTTGCTCTGACTGCTTACAGTTCCTCATTAAAATGTAACTTTGTAGTACAGAGTGTCATACGCTAGTCTGTAGCTCTATAAAATAGGAGACCTGCTTACGGGTAATGTCAAAGGGGAAATCATAATGCATTTACTTTCCATATGTTTCCATAAGTTGTATTTTGATGGAAGAATTAAAAAGGTTTTAGTAACAATGAAGGATGTTTTGGGTGTGGGGAGAATCACTCTAGAGCCTCCGCTGTTGCCCCAGCCAGTCTAGCGGGCTGTCCAGTCCTACTGGAGTGCTCTCAGGCCAGAGGAGAAAGTCCACATGTCCACTGCATTGAACAGAGCTTTATATAGCGCGGGATCAGTTTGTTCTTTATTCAGAGCGGATGTTCTTTGTATTCGGTGTCCCGTGGGTAGATGCACAGATGATGTTTTTTGTCCTCTGGGCACCTCTGATTGGACTTGAGCCTGGATCTGCCCGAATTCCCCAGACGCTCTTCACGCAGCGGCGATCTCAGCAAGCTGGATTAGTTGCTGTCGTGAGTGCGTCATGTCAGGGCCGCGGACTTAATGAGACTCCCACAAAGACTTTGAATTGCAGTTCTAAAATCCGCCACCGTCTCTCCTTTTGTTAAGTAGTCTGACACTAAATCCTTTCTGGTCTGTTTGCAGTTGAGTGGTCCATTTGTTGTTTGTGATGTTTTTGCACAGGCACACTGCAGTACATGGCCCCGGAGATTATTGATAAAGGCCCTCGTGGCTACGGCAAACCAGCAGACATCTGGTCGCTGGGCTGTACCATCATCGAGATGGCCACCGGGAAACCCCCGTTTTATGAACTGGGAGAGCCACAGGCGGCCATGTTCAAGGTCAGAGACATTCAGATGATGTCACATGTCCGGTGTGACTCATCACTCATTTTCAATGTTCCTGATTGGCTAATAATTTGATATGTTGTCGTAGTTTCCAGAAGAGATGTTTGATGAAGTAATCAGGACACTGGTGTCACTGTTACGAAGCACCAAAACTATGTCAGTGCTATCAGTGCCTCTTTGTGGAGAATTTTATTTTTACTCTGTGAGTGAGTGAGTGAGTGAGTGAATGAGAGAGAGGGAGAAAGAGAGAGCGAGCGCTAAAAACCAGGTCAATGAGAGGTACTTTGGATCTGAAATCATGTTTTATGTATGACCGGATTCAGTTAGGAGTTTGAAGCAGTACATGTCTGACCTTCTCTTTACATCAGTGAATGGACTCTCAGCCAACAAAAGTACACAGCTGGTGTTTCTCGTGACCAAAACATGAGTGAATGTGCGAAATGCCTGTCTGCACTTCCTGTTCAGTTCATACAGGAATTCTGAGAATCCAAATAAACCCTCCCAAGCATGTTCTCCTGAAGTCAGAAAGCCTGCCCTCTGCTGGTTGCACTGTGTAAAGGCCCTGTACTTCAAAATATCCTATTGTTGAATAATTTATTTTTTTCTGTTTTTTGCTTTAGCTCCCAGTTATGAGAATGTTGTTTGTTTTGTGCTCATAACCAGATTAAGGTGTTCATTCCCCAGCCATGCAAACAATCCCAGGAATGCTGTTAGCTGTTGTCTCAGATGCTGAGGCTTTTTTCCATCATGAACTTCAAATCCCATAATCCCTTTCTTTGCAATATCTTTTTGCTGTTTTGTTGATTTGTGCAAAGGTCAGGTATAAGTGCTTCTTTGAATGAAGTAGCGTTTTTGCTGTTCTGTGATGGAAGTTGAAGTTGACACGTTTGTGTGTGTGTGTGTGTGTGTGTGTGTGTGTGTGTGTGTGTGTGTGTGTGTGTGTGTGTGTAGGTGGGAATGTTTAAGATCCACCCTGAGATTCCGGACTCGATGTCGGCGGAGGCGAAGGCATTTATTCTGAGTTGTTTCGAACCCGACCCGGATCTCCGGGCCACGGCCAATGAGCTGCTCATGCACGAATTCCTCACCGTCACCTCCCGCAGGAAACGGACCAAAGGCAGCAACTTCACAGGTGAGCTGGTGTGTGTTTGTGCGTGAGAGTTCATGTGTGTGTGTGTGTGTGTGTGTGTGTATTATACTACAGGCTAATTCACAGATCTGTTTCTGTCAAGCATCTCACAGCTACCAGTACTCAGTTTATATATTTAGACACTGTGTTAATGAACCATGTTAAAATATTTCAAATAAACATATGACGTTTTCAATATACTTTCTTGTTGCTTTTACAGCGCTGAGCCCAGGATCTGGTGAGTCTGCTAATCTCTGCAGTTTTCCTCAGAGTCTGCTAGTGAAATGAAACACCTGCATGTGAAGTAAGACAGATGAACGTAGTGTCTGCATGCTGGAGAATCAACGCGTTGTTACATGCCATTAAACAGCCCCAGCATGGAGTTAACCCAAAGTGCTGGGAGCTAGGGAGGTTGTTGCCAGTCTGCTGTGTCATGCCGTATGGTGGAGTTTAGCGCTCAGGGTGTGTGTGTGTGTGTGTGTCTTGCCTTGCGTTCCGTCAGAGTACCTGCGCAGTGTGTCGCTGCCGGTGCCCGTGGTGGTGGAGGACACGAGCAGCACCAGTGAGTATGGCTCTGTGTCGCCCGACGCAGAGCTCACCGCCAACCCCTTTGCCTTCAGGGCTGCTGGCAAGAGCTACAGTGAGAAAGACAGCAGAGGTCATCGCTCGCTTTTCCTCAGGTAACCATGGAGAGAGGGATGGGGAGTCAGGGAGAAAGAGGAGTGAGGGAGAGAGAGGAGTGAGGGAGAGAGTTACAGAGAGGGTGGGAGAGAGAGAGAGGAGGGGGAGGGTTAAGGAGAGAGGGAGGAGGAGGACGAGGGTTAGGGGGAGAGGGAGGAGGAAGGCGAAAGTTAAGGGGAGAAGGAGGAGGAGGGCGAGGGTTAGGAGGAGGGCGAGGGTTAGGAGGAGAGGAAGGAGGAGGGCGAGGGTTAGGAGGAGAGGGAAGAGGAGGGCGAGGGTTAGGAGGAGAGGGAAGAGGAGGGTGAGGGTTAGGAGGAGAGGGAGGAGGAGGACGAGGGTTAGGAGGAGAGGAAGGAGGAGGGCGAGGGTTAGGAGGAGAGGGGAGGAGGACGAGGGTTAGGAGGAGAGGGAGGAGGACGAGGGTTAGGAGGAGAGGGAGGAGGAGGACGAGGGTTAGGAGGAGAGGGAGGAGGAGGGCGAGGGTTAGGAGGAGAGGGAGGAGGAGGAGGGCGAGGGTTAGGGACGTTATGTGTGATAATGCTCTTGTACTTGCATGTAGCCTGAAGCAGCACTAAACAATGAATTATTATAACAAGTGTGTTTTAGACTTTATTCATGCATTAGTCATATAGAAATTTAATTTGAGCTGGTTAGAATTGATTCATCACTAGTAAGAACTGCATTATCACTAGTTATAAGTGAAAATGGCTTGCTGTATAATACACTAGGACCCATAATCCATTGCGACATGGCATTGTGTTATTTAGTGGCCAGGGGCTTTCCAGGTATGGTCCTCTTTTGGGATGCGGCTCTGTGGGCCATGTCCTATCCAGGCGTGGCGCTCTATAGGCGTGGCCTTCTTCGGGGGTGTGGCTAAGGGGAGTGCAGGACTCATGGAGGGGGCGGAGCTAAGCATATTCTGAATGTGTGTTGTGTTTTCTTTTCTTTTTTTTTTTACCCAGCATCCCCGTGGAGCAGTTCGAGGACCACAGTGCGCCTCCGTCACCCGAGGAGAAGGACCCCGGGTTCTTCATGCTACGCAAGGACAGCGAGCGCAGGGCTACGCTGCACCGCGTCCTCGCCGAGGACCGCGACAAGATCGTCAGCAACCTGCAGGAGGCGCTCTCACAGGTGCGGGGCCTGGGGGTTTCAGTAGCAAGCAAGTAGCAAGAGTACACATGTTTGCGCTGGGCAAACACGTCTTTCTGTCTCTCTTTCTCTCACAAATCCTCTCTGCTTTTGTTTTTGTTTTGTCTCTGTGCTCCTCTCCATCTCTCTCTCCTTCTTCCTCTATGTACTTCTCTCTGTCTCTCTCTCTCTCTCATTCTCTCTCTTGTTCCTTCTCTCTTTCTCTCTCGTTTCTTTTCTCTCTCTCTCTCTCTCTCTCTCTCTCTCTCTCTCTCTCTCTAGGGTTCTGAAGAGTCCAAGCTGAAGCCTGAACACATCTCCACGCTGGTGGCCAGCCTGGGAGAGTTTGTGCGTATGGCTGACCGAAAGATCATTGCCAGCACACTCTCCCAGCTCAAACTGGAGCTGGACTTCGACAGCACTGCCATCAGCCAGCTGCAGGTGGCGCTGTTTGGCTTCCAGGATGCCGTGAGTCTTCTTTGGGTCTATCCAACATGAGGTGAAGAGGAGAAATTTAGTGCGTATTGCCTCTTCAGTTTGACAGTCAAATTATATCCAGAGCATGTCCAGACTTGTAGTTGTGTGGGAGACTAAAATAGAGACTAGTCTTTGACCCAGTCCAAAAATAACACCTATATATCCCTAGAGCACTCAGCATACATATTTTATCAAGGTCACCTCAGGATATCAAATGCCTACTCCAAATGCATAAACAATGCAATGAAATACATCTCTTTTGAACAATGCAATGAAATACATCACAGAGAGAGAGAGGGAGAGTGAGAGAGAGAGAGAGACCCCTCAGATAAACAATCCTAAATCCCCCCCTTTCAGATTGATTACGTAACCTCCTGTTATGTGACCTGCCTTTCATCTTGCTGCCCCCTGGTGGCCACGCAGCGGAAGTGCCCTGCTATGGATGAGCCACATAGAAAACGTCTTTATTCATAAATTCATATTCAGTCAAAGCTTTGTTTCCTTTGGCTGCTTTAGAACTCTGATATGATACCAAGAACAAGGGCTGTGTTTTTTTTAACATGATACCTTTCTCATTTCTCCTGGATTAGATCAGTCACTGATACTGATAAAGCATGAGTTCTGAAACGATGATGTCTGACTTGTGTTCGAGTTACGTAGCTCAGGAGTTTACGGAGAAGGGTGTGAAGTTCTACTGGTTTCACTGGTCAAACTGGGTCGGTATGTCCCTTTGTGTGCGTGTGCCCAGGTGAACAAAGTTTTGCGGAATCATAACGTCAAACCTCATTGGATGTTTGCGCTGGATAACATCATTCGTAAGGCTGTTCAGACGGCCATCACCATCCTGGTGCCAGGTCAGAACCGCCCTGCAGATCCACACACCAGCACATGCGAGAGTCAGAACTACACAGTCGGAACGAACTTGTCAGAACGAACTTGTCAGAGCTCACGCAAGCAAGGGGTGTAACGGTGCCCGTGACCGGGTGACATGTGTGGCGTGTTTAACTCAGGAAAACAAAAAAAAACAGGAAAAACAAGAACAACGAAACCAGTGCCATTTGTCTTAACCACGAAAAATCAATCAGACCTTCCATCATAACACATCAGTGCTCAACTGTGTTTCCTCTGTGCATGTTTTTCATGTGCATGTATTGATGTTTGTTTGTTTGTTTGTTTGTT
>JAOYMR010000004.1:2340369-2352102 GCA_025802075.1 Tenebrosternarchus preto | reverse complement strand
CCCCCCCCCCCCCCCCCCCCCCCCCCCCCCCCCCCCCCCGCCCGCCCCCCCCGCCGCGGGGGGCGGGGCCCCCCCCCGCCGTGGGGGGTGTTCAAGCCCTTCCTGTGGTTGGCAGTGGGCACCCAACCCGACTGTCACGCTCCTTGTTGTCATCCAGCTCTTGGCTCTGAGGGTTTTTGATGTTGCATGACCAGAAAGATCTCCACTCCACAGGACTGTGGCCCAGATCTCAAACAACACCCTCTAGGATCCATATTTCAAATACAGTTATTTGTGCATTTTGGTTGGGATCATGTGACCATCATCAGAGCATGGGAGGTCGTGGTGCTCACTGAGATAAGTCTTTGAAGTACAAGTCAAGAAATGTTGTTCCTGGAATCTGGTTGACCTTTACCTCAAGCTATATCCAGCAACAATGGATTGCTGACTTGACAGGTCTTGACTACCATACACAGTAGATCACAGAGTTGGAGGCCATTCAGCTGGCTAAATAAGGACTAGCTGCAGTCAAGATCTTTGCCAGTAATCGTTTGGTCTGTGAGTTTTGAGTACAGTTTCTTTTGTTTTTGTGGCATTGCTTGTGGTGCATTTCTTATTGGAGAGGATTTTTTTTCTCATACGCTTTAATGTTGCCTTTAAAGGCAGTTTAAAAGGCACTCGAGAAACCTACTTCAGTGGCACTGGAGACCAGTGTTTGCCATTAAAGAAGGCCCACGATGCTACTGTGGCATGACTACCAGACATGCAAAGATCTTCTGGATAGAATAGCTGGTCATATACCAGAAATCATAGTAGATACAAGGCTTTTTCTAATGCACAGAGGACCCTTTTCAGTAGCGAGGATTGGTTATTTTTTGGCGGTTCTTTGCTTGTTCACATATGGTGTCACTGAAAACCATTTACTTACTAAAGTCGCGTCCTAGAACTGACAAAGAACGAGACATTCACCAGACCACCGTGGAGCCATGACCTACTAACAGCACATGCAGCTCAGCCAAGAGTCGGCACTTTCAACCTGTGTTTGCTTTCTATCCATGCTCCTCTCAAGTCATCCATAACATGCTTGCGTGCTAAATCCAGCCACTGGCAACTACGGTAGGTCACGATTTCACGATTCCCTCTGGACTGAAAAACAACTCTTTCCCCCAGTTGCCCAGGTGTAGACCCTAGTGTGGAAGCAAGGATGGAAGACGAGAGATGTAGACTTCATTTCCTTTCATTTGTTTAGCTAATTCACTTCATTCTTGAAAATTGAGGAAACTGTATACCCAAACTGCCATTAACCATCTTTCATAAGATGATAATGCTCTCACTCTCTGAATCAATTAAAACAGGCATGCTGGTATCTCCCTCTCTACTCTCCTTTTTCTCCCTCTTCTCCATCTTTCCATCTCTCTCTCTTCTTCTTCTTCTCTCTCTCCCTTGGTCTGGTCTTTCCCTCTTTTTCTCTTCCTCTCTCTCCCCCTCTCTCCCTCTTCCTCTCCCTCACTTTCTCTCTCTGCAACCACTTGCATTCCTCTACTAATTGGTTTCCTGAAAACACTTTGAATACCCAGATTGCTGCTGGTCAAACATACATTGCGTGTTTCATTCTGTGCCAACATAAATGTTACTTAAACTCGTAGACAGACTGCTAAAAAGTGTGTCTCCTGTTTTTCTTTTCGTGCAGTTTTTTCCCCCCTCCCAAGCAGGTGTTGCATAATGTGCTAAGGTTACCATCCTGTCCAATTTGACTGGTTCTGCTTTACAAATATCAAAGAGATTTGCTCTGCCACCCTCCACCCCCACAAGCCCAACTCTTTCATGTGAAAGTTCGCTTCATCCGGTAAACAGACCCAGCTCTGCTCTTCCTGAGGGAGTTGTCAGAGCTCCAGCCTGCCCTGACAGACTTTCAGGTGTTCTGGTTTATTTGCCGAGTGGTCACAGGCTATCCTTTCTCTCTCTCTCTCTCTCTCTCTCTCTCTCTCTCTCTCTCTCTCTCTCTCTCTTTCACTTTAATGTGTGCAGGTGCTGAACATTAGAGGAATTTGGGTTTGATGTATAATTCCGCGGGTTTTTGGGTTCCGATGCCCACCGCGCTTTCAGTGCGGCCTAATTTTAGAATGGCATGTTTTGGTTGGTCCCGATTCTTGCGTCCGCATCCATTCGGCGTGCCTTCATCCCTATGCACTGCTCAGTCTTGCTCCCGCACCTCCCCTGCCTCTCCTCACGCTAGTTCTGCAGGACGTTTTTTACTGTCAGGTGGGTTCTGCTTAAGCTCGTTGTTCCTGGTCCTTGTTTGGTATTCGTCAGAGCATCGGACGGTATGCAGCTTCCAGCCGCTTCCAGGCCAGAGGGCCCAAGCAGTGTGGGCACAGACCTGCGATGGACTTCCTGGTCCCTGACACGGGGCATGTGACTTCGCTTTGTGTGCAACTGAGGGGGAATGAGTGGGAGGCCTTTTGAAATCAGTTTTGAAGCTCATAAATACTGTCTTCTAAGATACCCGCCAGGGGATCTTAATACGGCCAGCTCTGATCCTGGGAATGCCTCATAAACTCTGACCCAGAAATGCCTAATGACTTCCAGCTGCAACACTCACGGGAACCAAGAGGATGTACCTTACAGGAGATGTGAAGGGGTGAAAATGGACTCTGTGAGTAACTGGACATTCACACAATTTTTTGTGTTTGTTGTTTTGGTTCTTTATTCCAGCACACTGAATTTGAAACAGCTCTGAAACAACTACAACTACCAAGATAAATCATGAACCATGTAATAACTGAACAAATAAGCATAGGTTTAAATAAAATCATCATGTTGTGTAAACAATATTCTATCCCTTCATTAACAGTTTCTTTCTGACCACAGTTCTGGTGTTGGCTTGTTATTTTTGTCACCCAGCAGTGGTACTGACCTGCAACACAGATGTGCTTGATAACTCTAACAAACACCTATGACCATGTGCACCTACAGCTCTTTTACCCACCAAGTCAGTGCTAATGCTGTGAATGGTTCCCATATATCTGGCTTGCAGTGGAATTGTGGTCAGAAAGTAACCAATGATCAACAGGGTAGAGGGTGACATGGGAACGGGGGCGGGGCTTCAGAAGGGGTATCCGACTTTGAATTGCAGATGTACCGACCCGGAAAAGCTTTTTCCAACACACTTTTTTTATATTCTGATGTGGTGCCACCAAAGGTATGGATGACCTTGTACAAGGGTGTTAGGATAAGGATTAGAAATATGGACACTGCTGGGCTATAGTGTACAATTGCACTCACACACACACACATACACACACACGAGTGTGTGTATGCTGGTTTGAATACCTATATTTTGTTTTTAGAAGATAAGCTTTGTTTTCAGAAGATACAATTTGTTTTTAGAAGATAAGCTTTGTTTTTAGAGCTCCGTGGATGTTTTTACACTTATCAGGCAGCAACACTTGGATGGCTTTGTGTCAAAGATAACAAAGATAACGGCCCTTGTGTAAAGCTCGATACCCACCATATCTCTTGAAATAACACTGTGGTTAAGTGTTACTGTCTGATAATTGAGAGAGAGCACCCTCCCCCCACACATACACAATGGTAACACTGATCATCATGCAGGAATCATACAGCAACAACCCCCGTCCCCCTCCCCAGTCGCTCTAGACGTAGCTAACGAACCCGGCTCGTTAACATGGTGCATGTGGGCCTGCTCTCGTTTTTAGCTTTGATCTACACTCCAGCCAGCGGGAGCTGAGTCAGGAGAGACGTGATAGTCAGGACTGTGTACACTTCAGGGTGTTACCGGCAATGCGGCTTAATGCTGACTAATTGTGTGATGTTCGGGAAACGGCAGAACTCAGTTGATGAGTTTGAGGGAACGAGAAAAAAAAACATCAAAGACTTCAAGAGCAGCCATGACCCTTTCAGTATGTTAACTCCTCCAAAAGATTTGCCCAAGTCGGCTGGAAAATCGTTTTATATTTTCTAGCCATGATTTATGCATAATGACATTATGGGAAAGGACAAAAAACCTTTTTGTATTCAAAAAACCTGTGTAGTCAAACCTCAGTAAACCTCTATCTGCTGTGGGCCACAGGCATTGGGTTTTGGCAATAGTTAACAGCTCTCCTCAGCAAACCAGCTCCAAGGAAGTGGTCCAAGGAACAATGGATCTGTTGGGTCTCTGATTCTGGCGAGTTCTGATAGGCTTTTAATCCAAGCACATATCAGGAATAGAGTGCCCTGGTTTATCCATGTTTTATTTTAGATTTAGAACTTGAGTCACTCTGAACAGACACCAATCGTTTGCTCTGTCAGTACATCGCATGAGATGTATGCTAGTCATGTCTGTACACTTCGACTCCCTTTGGTGGAGAAACCATGAACAGTTGCGGAGGAGTTGTATTCAACACTGGTGAGTTCACCATAAAAAAGCCACCTGCAGACCCCTGTTCAGATACTCTCATATCTTTGTGTTTGTATCATATCAGAGGCGAGATCTCAGTCTTGCCTCTCTCGAACCAAACACTAATCAGCATGTCATCACCTGTGTCCAAGCCTTTGGGCTCTCTGGAAAACCTGGGAAAAACAAGAGGAATCTATCTTGTTTCAACCTGCAAGATGGTCCTAAGAAGATGGTCCAAACAAGTGCTTTTATTACAAAGGTTACAGGTCTCTCTTTTTCTTTCTTCACTGAAGTTATATTTAGATTAAGAACTGTTACAGTAGTGTACAGATATTCTGTATGTATCACTTATTTCTTTCATTATGTAAATACAATTCAGTGTGTTCAAGTATATTGTAATATAATTACATTTTTTTTAAAAAGTTTTTGTCATGTTATGTAAAATTGTAACTCCCTATATGTGATGTGTATATCCATGTTCTGAAAATATATAAAAACAAGCCTGTGTGTATGTGTGTATTCACATGCATGTTTTGTCATGTGTGTATGTCCTTGCATGTATGTGAGGTGTCAGGTTCTCGTTTGACGTTACATGCCTGCTAACCTGTCAGTATTTATGTTAAAAATGATTTATTAGTTCAATGGAATACATTCTTAAGGGACCTTTTGACGTTGTTAGTCTCTGCTAGACTAGTGAATCTGGAGTCTTACTTAGACCTGTAGGCCAAATTAGGAGACCATAAATATAGATGCTCATGTCGTTCTCATATGGAATAAATGGCTGATAGTTACTGGTCTTTAAAAGAGCAGAGCTTGCCTGAAAGCATAATTGATTTCTACAGATGACAGACCCATACAATTATATTGTCCATTTGGGGCTGATATTAGAGTAAGTGACTAACAGCTGGGTCAGTAGAGCATGGCAGCCTGTAACTTCATCCTGAAGTTACAAAAGCACTTTTCCTGCTTGTGTTGGATCATATTTTGATATCTCCTAGTTAAAATCAGACTAACGTTCTTCTCCCACATTGCTAGGTTTCAGCACTATTCAAAATTTCAGCACAGTATTTTAAATGTGTCTGTTTTGGAGGGTCTAGTGTTGGAGCCTCTGTCTCAGGATTCGCCTCTCCTCCATTGACCCCGCCCCCTGGCCCCGCCCCAGTCCAGCCTTGGCCCCGCCCTAGGCTTGTCTTGCCCTGTCCATGGATTATTACCTACACCTGCAGCTCACTGAGAGACCCATGAAGACCTGCATTAACTTGCACAGTAAGTCTCGACGAGGCCTTCCATACATCTACTGCGATGTGTCTTTCTGAACCTTGGGTTACTGATCAGCTTGTTGTCTAATGTTTCACTCCATACAGTCAGTTTTGCCTATTGTCTTTGTGGTCAATAATATAGATTTGGACTTACCCTGACTGAATGACTTTCACCATGCTATGTGTTTTGACAGTTTCTCTTGGATTAACTCCATTCATCCAATTAGACACCTTCATCAGACTCATCCTGCTGCCTGTGTCTCCCATTCACTATGGCAACTTACTGACTTACTTAATGTATTAGAGACTTCAAAGTGACACCCACTTAGCACTGATCGTTTGCTACAAACTCGCTCTTGATAAAGATGGATGTTTTAATGCTGAAGTACTTTTTTAGTGTCACACACAGTGTTAAAGGTTACATATTTAAATCTATGTTTAACAAATGTAAATACTGAATGCCAAAAAAAGAGGCTAAATCAGCAGTTAGTAAACCAACAAACACCCTTGTCAAGAATGAAAGCTGGGAGTGGAAAGTGGACTATTTCATCATGGAAAGTTCTCAACAGCGTGGTCCCACGAGGGTGGGATTTTTCCACCTGCTGACTGATGAGGTGCAGGTCTTGCAGACACGTGCCCACCTGCACAAAATATGCACACCCCCAAACACAACACACACAAAACGCACACACATAACACACATACACACACAGGGGGAGTGGAACAACATGAATGTGCATTGAGCGTGTGGTGTTTGACCTGTCCGTGTGAGGGCACGAATGTTACGTCCCAGGTGCCTCTTCCCTCCTGGATAAACAAAGCAGATGTATCACACGCACCTTCTGTGGCCCCATGCAGCAGCTGCCCAGCCAACATCTGTTCTAGTAGTGTGGGCCTTAAATACGCCGATTACCCCCTCTCCCAAAGGATCCAGTATAAGTGGAAGACTCTGGGAAGGAACCTTCTGACTGACACACTCCATAGATGGCCAATTTTTTTGCTCCAGTTCATCCAGACTTAACACACCGGAGTTTTTTGCTAGAAGGTTAAAAATGGCGCACCGTTGGACTGTTTTGGTATTTCTATCTTGATTGACTTGATCTAGGTTTATTAAATTTAAATAAACTGCAATTTATTCAAACATGCAGAGTATGTATGTTTTACATAATTTAACCTGCTTTGAACTTTTCTCACGGCCCAGGCTGAATTGTTATGCTGTCATTGTTATGCATTGTTATGCTATGACCCATCAGACCTAATAAATAAGTAATATAAGATTATGTAAAAAAATCTGGATTACATAGTGTGGCAGAAATCCAGTTCTGAGTGATAGGTGCTTACATAAGAGATTATGTAAGGTTTGGATAACATGGTATGGCTGTAATCTAGCTCTGAGTGATAAATGATAAGAGATGATATAAACAGATCTGGATTACAAGGGCCAGCTGGAATCCAGCTCTCTCCGTCTAATGCGTCTGGCAGGCGGCTGCTGGATGCGTCCTGATTATCCGCAGACAAGTCCTCCTGACTGTGCGGAGACATCTTGTCATAAGTGTCCAGAGATGAGTCATCCTTAGTGTCCAGAAAGCCTGGATAAGCCGTCAGCCAAGGCTAGTCACCTGTCTGTGAAAGCCAGACCAACCCCCCTTCCCTCATTTTTGGGCCAGACAAAGCCCCCTTTGTATGCCAGACATTGAACGTTGAGGTTTGTCTCTTTCTCTGCCCAGAGACCGTGTGTGGACAAAATGCTTGCACAACGGTTTCCTCTCGTATGCAGAGATCAGTGAGCTGGGAAGGCCAAGACGGATATCTAAGGAGACAGAGAGAGGATTGGGGGGGGCAGGGTTACAGCATCTGAGTTTGTCTCAGTTCCATTTGTTCTCTAGGTCTCAAGAGAAGCTGAGACAGTGGAAAAGACAGGAGAGTCTGTGTGTGTGTGTGTGTGTTCTCTTTCAGGACCTTTCTCTGTGCTGCAGGTTTACATTTTCCAACACAGTCTGCAACTGTGCTTTTAAATGACTGGTGAGACAACAAAAGGCAAAATAAAAGACCTTCTTCACAGCCAGACTTTTCCAACAGTGTGAGAACACCAGCATGCAGGAGGAAAAAGACCTTGTGTGAATTATGATTTAGATTAGTTCCAAAGCCATAACTCACAGCTGTGGTTTCTATTTTTCCACATTTATTCATAGATATTGGACAGATCACCAATTGAACTGTAAATGATTATTCATCATTCAACTCACTACAAAGAGATATTTCATAGAAATTATGTAAGGCAGGAAATGAGAAGAAACCAGTTTAGAGTATCTCTACAGCTCTAAATTTGATTATGATACTTACATTCCAAAATATGAAGAGCTCAAAGACTTATTTCCATTGTGATCCTTAAGTGGATATTGCAGGATGTAACGCCTATTTAAAAAAAAAAAAAACCCAGATGAACTCTATTAGACCAATTCAATTAGCTTACAATCATGAATATGCATGATGAGTTTACCCTCAATAATTTGTTCCTAACAGGGGTGAAAACGAGAGTAACGTGAGTGGTAGCAGGGTAGTAATGTGGGTGGTAATGGGGTGGGGGGGCAGGGTAGTAATGTGGGTGGTAACGAGAATGGTAACAGGGTAGTAATATGGGTGGTAATGGGAACGGTAACAGGTTCGTGACACTCAGGGCCAGGCTACGGCAGCACCCCTCTGCTCACCGGGGAGGGGAGGAGGGGGGGTAATACTGGCTGGATTGTGCATATGTGTGATGCTCTGTGGCTGGTTTATAGCCCTAGAGCCTCTGCACACTGAGGTCCTGTTCCCTCAGAGCCCAGAGAGACCCACCATGTTCAGGCCGTCTGAGAGACATACCAACACCTCTGGCTTTGGAACTCTGGGACGTGGCGTTAGACAAGAACACAGGTCCTTGTTTTTAGTGGTTGGGAATGCGGGAGAAGGTCTAAATGTCATGTTAATGCAGGGCTATCCTGAATGCAGGCCCTCTTGGTTGCAGGTGAAGGCTTTTGGAGAAGGATCAGACTGTGTGGTCAAAAACACTTAGAAATATGCCTGAATTATACACAGAACTGTTCTCACACATGCACACAAAAGTGTAAAGACAGCAATTATACAAAAATATATAACAACATATGTCCTATATTTTGCAACCAATAATTGGCTTTGTGTTAGTAAGGTGATGTGCAGAGAGGTTGAGTATGGATGTTTGAGCTTGTTTCAGTTGCATTTTAGATGCTCTCGGTTTATGGATGAATCTTGTTAGAGGCCACAGCAGTGCTTGCTTGGTCATCGTGTTTCATGCAGTAGACCAGCGTCCTGGTCTTATTAACATTGTTTTGAAGGTTAGACTGTGCAGAGGGTCCCTAATTCAGATTCTAATTCAGGCGCATGTGACGTGAGAGTGGTATGCTTGTGTTTACTTTCCCCTCTGTACCATAGCAGCCATGTTGACTTATCTCACCATAAAAAAACCCATGTAGAGAGAGGGAGATGGACAAGGTGCACGAGAGAGAGAGAGAGAGAGAGAGAGAGGGAGAGAGAGAGAGAGAGAGAGAGGGAGAGAGAGAGACAGAGAGAGAGGGAGAGAGAGAGACAGAGAGAGAGAGAGAGAGGGAGAGAGAGAGAGAGAAAGAGGGAGAGAGAGAGACAGAGAGAGAGAGAGAGAGAGGTGGGGGGAGGGAGAAAGGGGTGGAGGGAGAGAATATGGATCAATGAGTTGGATGGATGGATAAATGGATGGATAGATAGGCACACATACAGACATAAAGACTGACAAATGTAGACAGAGGGAATTTTTTTTTTTATCACAACTACATTAAGTACAGATGTTCAGGACATTAAGTACAGATGTTCAGAACACAAGTCCAGAACACAAGCTGCCAGGCAGTAGGTGCTAAGCAAGTAAATGACAGGCCTGAGAGACAGATGGGAATGACAGAGGGTTCACAGTGAAGAGGACCAGATGCAGCTGGAGAAGAACATCTCCATCTGCACACCTGTTCGCCTTCTTCTGGGCTCTGGATCTTTGCGGACAGTGCCAGAATTCCCGCTTTGCTCTAGGCTGCCTCAACTCCCCACCCCTCTCCTCCAGTGGCCTTCACTCATGCCAGGAGCAAACCGATCCAGAGGAGCTGAGATGAAGGAGCTGCTGGGAATAAAACCAGATGGACTGGAGGGAAGTAATTGGTCACAGCAGACCTTGCTGAGAAAGACATAACAGAAGAAAAAAGCAAAAGAGAGACTAGAGAAAAAGGGAAATGGCAAAGGAGACTGGAGGGGAGACTGGATAGAGAGAGAGTGGAGAGGGGAGTCTGGAAAGAGAGACTGGAGAGATGGAGACTAGAGAGAGTGGTACTAAAGAGAAGGAGACTTTAGAGAGAGACTGTAGAGACTGAGAACAGAAAGAAGGAGACTGTAGTGAGAGACTGGAGAGAAGGAGAATAGAGAGAGATTGGAGAGGGGCTGGAAAGAGAGACTGGAGTGAGGAAGACTGGACAGAGAGAGAGACTGAAGAGAGTGGGACTGGAGAGAAGGAGACTGGTGAGAGACTGAATAGATAGACAGGGGAGGAGAGACTGGAAAGAAGGGTACTGGAGAGAGGGAGCCTTGAGAGAGAGATTGGAGAGAGAGATTGGAGAGAAGGAGACTAGAGAGATAGAGAGCCTGGAGAGAGTGAGACTGGAGAGAAGGGAACCAGACAAAGAGACTGAGGAGCCTTGAAGAAGAAACCAGCACTCATCTCATGCCAGAGCTCCTGATGTCAAAAATTCTTTTAACTACAAGTTTATGTGTTTTGTCTGCCTTTTACATACAGCTATCATGACTTCATGTTAGTGGTCAAATTAGAATAGCAAAGAAAAAGGCAATGGTAGCAAATGAGGCTTTACTGAGTGTTAAACAAGAAGTTGCTCTTAAGGTTCAGCAGACCTTCTGCTAGAATGTGTTGAATTTTGCTTCTACATGTGTCAAAATTCAACACAGATTAACTTGATGGCGAAGTGCGTTTCCTCAGCAGATTTATCCCTCGTGCAGTCTGACAATCATATGTATGTGTGTGTGTGTGTGCGAGTGTGTGTTTCTGTAAGAGGGCTGGCAGCTTGGTGATCCTTTGGGCTTTGAGCCCGGCAGCTTGAAGCAGGGCGTTGGTGAGGGCTTCTCTCCGGACAGCACGGTCTGTTTGTGCAGGTGTGGGAACAGCCCACAGGAGGAATTTCCTCTCCAGCGGGGCTCATACAACCGCACCCCCACTTCAGCCCACTCCTCACACAGACCCCCCCCCCCCCCTTTCTTCCCATGCCAGGACTTATAGGAACACTCAAACTTTTAATACAGGATCAGGAGTCAGATAGGAGAAGGTAACACATTCTCAGTGTCTACACACGTCAAAAGTGGTGCGTTGGCTCCAGAGTGGAGTGTTAAAGCCCGAGGATGCACTAATTTCCGGGGAGACCCCTGTGGGCTCGAGGGCTCGAGCTACCCTGAATAAAGCCCTCAGACTTTCAGTTCAACTCCAACTCAAGGCAGTTCAGCTTATGGGGAATTCAACAAGTACTGGCCTGTGTGTGTGTGTGAGAAAGAGAGAGAGGGAGAGAGAGAGAGTACTGAACATATGCTTTGACTGTTGACCAGGATCTGCATGTCTATATATTTATTTAAAAGTGACCCTGAATTCATGATGTGAATTGGTAGAGGTTATAATGTAACAATATAGTTGTTGTGGTTTTTATGGTTTACAAGGATTAGTGTAGTGTGTGTGCATCTTGATTCTGCTAGTTATCCCTGGTGTGTGTGTGTGTGTGTGTGTGTGTGTGTGTGTGTGTGTGTGCGCACAGATGTGTGTATGTATATATTTCTGTGGTGGTTGTTAAACTCAAACAGAACTTCGGTTAGGTGAGGCTTTGTAACTCTGTGTGTGGCATTAGGACACAAAGGCAGAAGTGAAGGGGTTCAAGAAGGTGGTGAAAATATGTGTGAGAGTATATGTGTATGTTTGTGAGAGTATATGTATATATGTGTGAGAGTATATGTGTATGTTTGTGAGAGTATATGTATATATGTGTGAGAGTATATGTGTATGTTTGTGAG
>JAOYMR010000004.1:2322045-2340269 GCA_025802075.1 Tenebrosternarchus preto | reverse complement strand
TATATGTGTATGTTTGTGAGAGTATATGTATATATGTGTGAGAGTATATGTGTATGTTTGTGAGAGTATATGTATATGTGTATGAGAGTATATGTGCATGTTTGTGAGAGTATATGTATATATGTGTGAGAGTATATGTATATGAGATTGAGTATATGTATATGTGTGTGAGAGTATATGTGCATGTTTGTGAGAGTATATGTATATGTGTGTGAGAGTATATGTGCATGCGTGTGAGAGTATATGTATATGCGATTGAGTATATCTATATGTGTGTGAGAGTATATCTGTATCTATCTGTGTGAGAGTATATGCATATGTGTATGAGAGTATATGTATATATGTGTGAGAGTATATGTGTAAGTCTGTGTGTGAGAGTATATGTGTAAGTATGTGTGTGAGAGTATATATGTAAGTGTGTGTGTGAGAGTATGTGTGTGAGAGTATATGTGCACCTTTCTGTTGGGGATTTTAGCAGTTCATTGTTAATGACACCAACCAAAGCAAAAAGACACCAGGTGGTCAAAATGAGAATAAACCAGGCCACCTGAAAAATCGGAAATGATTTTTGCCCGAGTGTGACCACCGCTACTAACATCGGCACCATCAAACTATCCTTTCCATCATCTGTTTGGCCACACCGTGCTGCTGTATCCAAGCAACAGCTGTAACAAAGCCTTGGCGGTCCGGAGGCCGCTGTCTTCCCCGGAGCCACACACGTCGGCGGGGCGAGAGGGAATTAGCCCCTCCCCCCTCGGACGCGCGGTCGCTGTCCAAACCCCCCCCACATCCTCCCTGCATGCGTTAGAAACCTGGCCTGTGGAAACACGCTTTGTCTAGTGTTCAGGGTTCAGGCCCTGTGTGTAACCCGACAACAGATTTAGCTCAGCATGACGGACGACTGCGAGCAATTTTATGACATCATGTAGGTCAGAGTGTCAGATAGATCCCCCTGTGTGACCCCTGCATGACCTTTGAGGGGTGGTGTGGGGGATTACTAGACCTTGATGCCATTCACACCTTTTGTGCCAGCTGTTTTTGGCACTGGCTGTACCTGTTTTTTTTGAGTGAAAAGCAGTGACATGTTTTAACAGTGTCAGAGACAAAGTACCAGAGTTGAGAATGCTCATGGGTAAAATTATTACATCAAGCTTTTCCTTGATTTCACCGCTGATCGGGAAGGTGTTTATGATGTCACTGCTTATTACATCACTGCTTGATCTTCTTCCAGTTGGAGTTTCTCCAGGTCATATGGGTTGGGGATTCAGATCTTGAAAAAAACCAAGAGCTCATCTCATTCATTTACCCATTCCGCATTCATCTAATAAATACTGTTCATACAGCTAAACATTTCATACAGCTGTTATGGGTTCTGTGTCTTGTGCAGTTGGAAAGTTGCATTTATCTTAGGTGGATCAGAAATCCCATCGACAGAACTAATGCGCTTGCAGTAAGGAGGCTGTAGTATGTTAGAATTGACACGCTTGACCGGGGTGAATTCTCCATCAAGCTGCAAAACCCCTTACCATTTCATGGTTCCCATTGGGTGGGTGGAGTGAGTGAGTCATTAGGTGTGGGCTCAGTTTTGAAATCCGACTCCCCGTTAGTTTGGCTGAGGTGTGTGGCAATCGGTCCACGAATTTGCTAACCTGATGGTTTTGGGCCTCGCGGGTGCACCGCCAGGCTGGAGTTCGCCCCCGTTAGTATGTGCGTGCGTGTGTATGCATGCGCGTGCCTCCGTGGTGATGTCTTTGACCCACGGGTGGGTACCGTGAGCTGAGGTCAGCAGAAATGCTGGGAAATACCCTCTTGCTTTCAACTGTGCTCGTGCATTTCAGGCTTTATCTAAATCAGTTCCAGAGGGTCTGAAAATAAAGGCGGGAAAGGGCTGGATCTGATTCTCACATATTTTTTGGGGGGGGGGAAGTAGCTGCAGACTTTCTGGGAAAGGCATCAAAAGGGTGAGAAGACTGGAATTGTTCTTGCAGTGAATTTTTACCGTGTCTAGTCCTGTCTCCTGATAGCCAAGGTGGTAATGTTCAGTCTGCTCAGCTCATGGAACACATCAGTAAGCACCTCAGTGAAAGCACACACACACACACACACCCACACAGAGCTACTCTGAAAGCTGTCCACTTTGCTGTCCTGCGTCACAGAACCTGCGTTTGTGTGGAACCTCCCCACAGCAGACACGCTACGCTCCAGAAAGCTGCAGTAAAACGCTCACTGTTCAGAGAAGCACTCCACCAAGTCTCCACCAAACTGCTTTGGATGCGATTAGTCTGGGTGGGTCCAGAAATGATTTTATTGAGATTAAAAGGTACTCTTGTTTGGAGTCACAGCATATTGCTTCTACACCAGCACTTACACAGTGTTCTTATGGTAAGATTAATGTTTTGAATATACTTAGCAAGCAGCAACCAAGAGGATCATTTGTAGTAGATAGTTAAACCAAACGACATGTTAACTTCACCACTGCAGATTTGACTAAAAACGTTGATCCTGGTTTTAGTAATCAGGAAAAGCAATTCATCGTTCTGCATTAGGGAATATCTGGAGAACGGGATTTGGAAGAAATGCATAGTGGCCAGACCCAGGTCAGACCCAGACCAGACTAGACAGGGTTTCTGATGGGTCTGTTGGAAGTCTGTGCTGGGTAAACAGCATCTCCGGAACCAGGGGATGTGTTTTGGCTATGATAACTTTTCTTTGGGGCATTTAGAGCAGATCAGGGGTGGGACCTCACCGAAGGACATGAATGTTTGCAGCGACCGCCGCTGGAGCTGTTTAAGCCAAGGACGGACATTCCAACTTGGCCTGCGTGATGTTCAGCAGTTTCTCGCGGGTTGAGGGCCCGATGGGAAAAACACAAGCCTTGTGGAGAGCCTCACCTCCTCAAAAACACATCCTCTGGCCTTAACACACGCTCTGGACCGGAACACGCTGGTGTTTAATCTCCATTGCAGATTAAAGGAAAACTTTATTCGCCAGAAGTGCTTCTGACCACTTCCTTTGTTCTTGGCCGTGCGGCTGATTGATCGTGGCTGGAGGAAGAGACGATGCGGGGCTGTGCGTAGACCTAATGTGTAGACTAGCTGGAGAACACAGACCTAATGTGTAGACTAGCTGGAGAACACAGACCTAATGTGTAGACAGACTAGCTGGAGAACACAGACCTAGCAGAGCGCTGCGCTAGCACAGATGCCAAGCATTTCTCCATCATGCATCATTAAACTCTCAAGGCCAAAACTTAGCTCGATTTTAAAAACACACACATCTGACACATAGCCCACACCCCTAGCTCTTGTGACATACACACACACACACACACACACACACACATACCACACACAGACCGTCTTCCTGAAGCGGCGAAGAGGGGGTGAAGTCATTGTTTGGGACGGACTGCCAAAGATGAGCTTAGCACGGGTGGTATGTAACTGCTGCCACATGTAATCACAAGCAGAGTTTAAAACAGCGTTTACGTCAGGAGCAGCCGGTCCATGTTCCAGACACCTGGAATAGCGACGAGGCCCTGGATAAGCCAGACAGGCCCTCTGCTCTTAGATGAGTACTGCCCATCATCTGAACAAATCCAGCTATTTGTGTGTATGTGTGTGTGTGTGTGTGTGAGAGAGAGAGAGAGAGAGAGAGAGAGAGAGAGAGCATTTCCTCTGCTCTGGCACCTGATACAACATTTCAAGCTTGTGAGGGGCCTCTAATCACTTTCCCTCCATTCTCCGTTCGGTCCTCACAGGTGGGAAAACTCACACTGACCGCTTTCACTATCACCAGAGCACAAGATAAACCTTCTGGTTGTCCAGCTGTTCTGAGGCCCAGTGTGGGGTCCGGTCAGAAAACCTCAGTTGCTTGGTTCAAACACATTGTCTTCCGAGGAAAGAAGACTTCAAACAAACCACAAACCACTTGCGAGTCCTACACACTGCCACAGTCTGAATACATTATTCAGACTTTATTCAGAACCTGTTTAAAACAATCTTGCCTGTCACAAGGGATAAAATTAATGTTTATGAAGCAAATTTATATTTCACAGCTTATAAGAACCTTGATCTCAGCTCGTTCTTTGAATCTTATTTATTTAGCATCATGTAGGTTGTGAAGACGATATAAAACACACCTCAGGTCATGACCCCAAAGGAATTTCTTTTCGTTAAGATATTCGTTAAATACTATTTGCTCTGTGGTGAAAACAAAACTTCAAAATGAAAAATCAGAAGAGTTTGTATTTAACTTCCTCAAAATGTATTTGAGGAAGTTAATTAGTACTCTATCTATTTTACTTTGTGCGGTTCATTGGATAACAGGTAAAGTGACCCCTACAGACACACACACACACATACACACACATACACACACACACGCAAGGCTAAAATATTTAAAAGAAAATAAACAGGTTCTGCATGCTACAATTCAAACAGGCTTAGAATTCCAGAGAAGTTCGATGTACCATGTGGTCAGTCAGTGGTTACAAAGAACTCCTGTGTGACTGTGTGTGGGTGTGCATATGTGTGTGTGTGTGTGTGTGTGTGTGTGAGAGAGAGAGAGAGAGAGAGAGAGAGAGAGAGAGAGAGAGTGAGTGTGGAGATTGGACCCAGTGAACATTCCACTGGACATAAGAAGGCCTCTCTCTCTCTCTCTCTCTCTCTATCCCTTGGTATCCCTCTCTCTCCCTTGGTCTAGAACCTGTTTTCCTAAGCTACTTTAGAATGTTTGTGCAACCAACCATTGACCGCCTCATTAAAAATATCTTTTGAAGCCGAGGCTATGTCCAGCAGCGCGTCGGCTCAAACTGGTTTGAGAAGAGAGACGACATTTTTCGATGCGGAATAAACAAAGTGCCGTAAATAACCTCAGGTTCCAGCTCTAAGAGGGACCTACTCCAGTATGAGCTGGAGTAGAAAATGGCTCTGAGAAGGAGCTTTGAGGGTCAGGAACCCATGCCCACATGACAGCATATGTTAGGTTATGACTTGTAAACACTGTTCCCAGATCAGGAGCTTCACCTGTGAGGATGCATAGAGTACAGTACAGTACAGAAGACTTTTGAATCTGTAATCAGTGGAATCTCACTTCTCCAAAGTGTTCACTGGTGATCTCCCAGCCTGCTTCTGTAAGACAGAGGTGGAGAGAGAGGTGGAGAGAGAGATGGGGTAATGTAGAAACGGAAACGGGGTAGTCTGCGTTAGTACGTGAGCTTTACGTGACGAAAGTAACAGGTGACCGTGAGTAAATACGGCTAGCACTACCGGCAGGGTGTGTGTGGGTGCATACACGTCAGGAAGGAGCATGTGAACGAGGGTGTGTGTGTGTGTGTGTGTGTGTGTGTGTTTGAGAGCTGGAGTCACAGAGGCACCTCGGCAGAGTTTGCACATTATAGTGTATGTGTACATCTGTGTGTATGTGAGAGACAGAGGAAGAGAGAAGCAGAGAGAGCTGGTTACCTCCTGCTCTTTGTTTCTGCTGCACTCTGACCTTTGACCCCTAACCCCCAAAATCTCACCCTTGACCCCTAACTGTTTTAGTTAGCACACCTGCAGCAGAACCCCATACACTACTGATCAGCGTACATACATACTAACTCCAGCTTGTTCTACTCTACAGAGTATACCAATCAGCATACATACCTACTCCAGCCAAATCCACTCTACATGTGTTCTGGGTCACCTAAACATTGGTGGCTCACATTGCCTGTGGAGAAGTGTTTATGACCTTGACCTTGGAAGTGAATCAGTCTAGGGTCTTGCATGGTAGGCAACCTGGAACATCATGTCCCATAATCCCTTTCTTCTTCAGTTAGCCAGCTAGGCCATGTCTTTCTGCACTTGCAATAGCATTGTTCCCTTATGTGTTTATGCCCCTATTCCCTTATTCCCTTATGCTCTTATTCCCTTGTGCCCTTATTCCCTTATTCCCTTATGCTTCGAAGATTTGCAATGTCACTCTGAGGACATTACTGTGTTACTCCCCTGTCAAAGGGGAGGACTGAGCAGGAACTGTGACTGGATGTGACCCTTGGATCGTAGACCAATCGGGACTTCCTTGAAAACGTCTGCCATGACAACTGCTGCTATAGCAGTAACTCAGACTGTCATGTCACCCTGGTAATTAGGGAATGAGTGAACTGAATATTGCTGTCATGACTGAACTGCTGTTTGTAAGAGGTGCAAGGAGGGTAGTGGTTTATGTACACTGGTGGAGGACCTGAATGGGACTAGTTGTTAGGGCTAAAATGTTTTTAACTGATCTGAGAGCAGGGCTTGGTTTTCATTCCTTGAGGACGATGTGCGATTCGCTAAGGAACGCTGATCCTGAATCCTGAGCAAAACCACACACTGTTTCAGCTCTGCACTGTACCGTCTAATTTGAACAACAAACAGTGTCTGTTGTCATGGCAACAGATGCAGTAATGGTCTTACGTGGGGAGAGATGATTTCACTCTCTGGGCAGAGAGTCTGTTTACCTCTTCACTCTCTGTCCTTTCCTAGCTCTGGGTTCTTCTTCTTTTTTTTTGCATTTCCTTTTATGCAACCCACAGTGACATCACTAGTACAAATCCATATCCAGTGTTTTTAGCACATATATATATCACACTGGTTTAGAGCCACTGGCTACTGATTTATTTTACAGCTCCATAAAGAGGCTCAGTGTGAGTGTGAGTGTTTCAACTTCTTATCCCAGTCAAGTTATGCTGGGATAAGAACAACATGTGTGTGCATGTGTGTGTTGGTATATGTATGTGTGTTTGTGTGTGTGTGTGCCCGCATGTATGTGTGTGCGAAAGCATATCAGCGTGTGTGTGTGTGTGTGTGTGTGTATAGAGACACTTAGAATGAATAATGGCCACTTCATATCTGTGTGTGTGTTTGTACGTGTATGTAAGTGCGTGTCGGTGTATGTAGGTATGTGTGCATCTGTCTGTGTGTGCATCTGTGTGTGTGTGTGTGTGTGTTTGTGAGTGATTGACACTGAGCAAAGAGTGGAGGTGAGGGAAAAACACAGCACATGGCGACAGGAAATGATGTTTTTTTCCTGGTCTGCTACTAAGTCCGTGCGTCACTAACGCAGGCACCCCGAATCCTTCACATTCCACACAGACGAGAGAGGAATCCTCACCATACTGAACAACTCCTCCACACCCCACCCCACACCACACCACCTCACCTCCCAACCCTCTGTTTTTCATAGTTGCCTTTACTCATCGTTGCCTGCAGTGGCCTGACCTTAACCCTAACCCTAACCCTAACCCTAACCCTAACCCCGCCTCCACCTACCCCCACATCTTGCACGCTACTATCCAGACAGCTATATCAGATGCATATTTTATGCATAGCTTCGGGCAGAATTACCAACATGTGTAAGGCACACAGGTATTTCACCTGTAGTGTTAAACCACCATAACATTTTCTGGGCTCAGTCAGCACTCAGTTGTTAAACAACACCTCTATGTATAATAGTAGAGTAAAAATGTTTTTTTTAAACATGCACCAGCCTTAATGTGTTTAGCAATACTAGCCAAAACCATGCAACAAAGATGAAAGGACAGCAAGAAGAAATTAAACTTTAACAACACAACCCGGAGGTCAGATGACAACAGCCGTAATCCACTACATAATCCAAACAAACGAAATGACGGCACAAAGCCTGACCAAGTGTTTCCGAAAGAAATCGGACCCAGAATGTCCTGTGACTGTGGAAATGGCTTCATATGTGTCAAAGAAAAACTGGTCTTAGCTGGAACGAGTAAAACATCCACAGCTCCAGGAAGTCTGCAGGGTTTGGAATGAGCTTGAGGTCAGCATTTGATGCTGGAAAAGCAGGATGGTGCAATGAGATGGGATGAGCTTCAGTGGGGATGGGATGGACTGGGATGAGGTGGGATGAGCTGGGATCACACACTCACACACAGCTATTAAACTGCACTCAAATACTGAACAAAACCCTCATGAACAAAAAAACTAATTTGCACTACCCTCATGAAAATGACTGTTGTTTCAAAACAAAAACAAATTCTGTAAGATCCTCAGTCAGAATGACAAGCACACAGGTGACCAGTTGCTTGGTGCCAGTGGAGATGTTTCTTAGGAGAACAGATCGGTAACATTATTTATAAGTTTATAAAGCCATAAAGATGAGAAAATGAGAGCATTATATATACAATGTGTCCATTATATATATGTCCATATATATGTATATAATGAAATATATATATATAATATGTATGTATATGTATATATATATTTCACCAGCAGTCGTATGACATCAATATTTGTCTTTAAAGAGATCTGAAACTCCTGCCTGGAGCTTTAGGTGTCAGAACAGATGCAGCCTCAGTCTTGAAAATAGGTTTTATTGAATAAAACCATCATGACTAAGTTAAGCCAAGAGTCACTGGAACCGGAGTGATTTCACAGCACCTTCTGAAAATACTCATTCAACAATGGTGGACTGTGGGGTTCATTTAGCATATGATGGTCTTGGTGAGAATGTACTGTGTGTCATGATTTTACTCAGCGTGGTGAGGAAAACACCAACAGGGTTTTCCGTCTCTGCTGGCTGAGCCGGTCAGTCTTGCTTCCACCTCAAGGAAAAATGTACTTGGCCACACTCTGGCCTACGCTGAGGAAGAGGAGGACAGAGGAAGAGGAGGACAGAGATAGAAGAAGGAGAGGAGGATGATGAAGAGCGTGAATGGTTAGAGAGGTGGGTCTGATGTTTATGCTCGGACTGCCCACACCACATTGGACAGCGGGGAACGGCACTGTCTTCAGGGAGACCCCAACTCCACCAGCACAGCATATTACAGGCCTCTATATAATAAAGGCCTCTTCCCCCAGATAAGAAAAACAACACAACTCTGAAGGAGGATGACTCAGGAAAGATATTTAAACATCTTTGTCTTTGTGTGTGTGTGTGTGTGTGTGTGTGTGTGTGTGTGTGTGTGTGTGTGTTTAGCTCTCTCTGGGGAAATGATTTGTTTCTAAAGACATTGCTCTGACACTGAAGAGGCATTTTTCCAACTGGCATGAGAATTTGTTACTTCTTCAGTTATAATTAAAGTCCAAAAGTTTATTAAGGTTGCTAAAGTTAAGATTAGGGTTGTATACAGGTTTAGGCGTTGGCATAATGGCAATTCCACTTAAAAAAAAAGCTAATAAACAGCCCATAATAGTAGCGTAGGTTGATGTACTTTTGTATAATTTCACAATTTTATGACCAACAACACCACAAACAAAAAACAATACCAAAAAGTGCTCCTTACAAGAACTACATATTAATTATTTTTTAACTATATATTTATTTTGGGTTACTGAAGTAACTGTTATAGGTGGTTATAATAGCTAGTTAAAGAGTATATAATACATATGTGAATTATGAAATGTGTGTGTGTGTGTTGGTATATGAATGTGTGTGCGTTTGTGTGTGTGTGTGTGTGTGTGTGTGTGTGTGTGTGTGCCCGCATGTATGTGTATGTGAAAGCATATCAGCATGTGTGTGTGTGTTTGTGTGTGTGTGTGTGTGTGTGTGTGTGTGTGTATAGAGACACTCAGAATGAATAATGGCCACTTCATATCTATCTTCCAACAAATGCTCAAATTATTCTATTACAGATGCTAAATCAAAACCACACCAACGCTGCATTACTTCACTGTATTATAATGTACATAGAGCTTTTTTGCTCTTAGAGCATTCACTATCTAGTGAACACTGACATCTGGTGTCTGCATCTGGAATTGAACTCACTCCAACAACAAGAACAGTCTGCCCTAGTGGTTTGATACCCCTTCGGTTCTCATAAGGTGGCTCAAACCCAAGCCTCTGTGACCCCAGAACTGTTTACTCAGATCTTGCTGTAAGAACATCCAGCGTCAGCCATTTCGAGTGGAGCCAAAGGGATTTTCTAAACTCTGTCATTTCTTCCCTATAAATCACATCTCTGCTCGGGTTGAGCCGAATGGAACCAATCGAATTTCATGCTGTTCTCTGAGACTCCCGGTGTGGTTAAACTGTACAATGCTGTATCTGGTACATATCTGGGATATCATATGCATTTTTCTAGTACCCCTGAAGCTAAGGACACACGAGAATGTTTAATTAAGCTTTTCTTTTCTTATTCTCCTTTCTTTTACCTAACGTCCGATTCTATTCGTCCTAAACTTTACAAAAAAAATAAAATAAAATGCAAATCATTACGAATTGTTAAATGCAATGGAAAAAAATGCAGTGGGTCACTCTGTCACTACCATTCTGTAAAAAAAGAATAGTAAATGAGGAAATGTTGTTGGCACAACAGGATAAAAGCTTTCTCACTGCTGAGCCACTCCTTCACCTTCCTGTTATGTTCCATTGAGAACATCTACACACAGCTCACCAGACACTATGAACATCTACACACAGCTCAACAGAAACTGGCAGGCTGTAAGAGAGCATGAGAAAGAAAAGAGACAGAAAAGAACAAAACAGGCAAAGAGAGAAAATAGATAGATAGATAGAGAGAGTAGAGTGACAGGAAAGTTCAAACAACCCGAAAGCCAACTGCTAACACGTACTGTGGATGCAGTCATGCGCTGACACAAGGCCTCTTTTTCAATGATTGACTTTCTGTAATTCTGCTAAACCAGAACAAAGTCGATGTGGTTTTGACGAAGCTTCAACCCTCGCCGCGATATTAGCGAGTCTGGCGCATGAGAACACAGCCGCACGATTTCTTCTCCCTCCGTCTGTCCTGCTGAACAGAACAAGTGCGGCCAGATTCTGTTGTTTGTCTCATCCACGGCTCGGCATGTTGAATGCCGCTTCCAGCAGACGCACTGCTGTGCTCGGTTAGCCCAAACCGTTGGCGCATGCATTTACCGAGCCTGATGCTGTGACTACTGCCGTTCTGTGAAGGGTGGCCAAACCTCAGGGAACAAAACAAAACAAACACCCTCGCAGCACGATCGCCCGGTCGAACACACTGGATGCCCTGTTCTGAGGCCAGACAGCCCAGTCAGGAATGAGGTGGGATGAATCGAAGTTCGAACTTCCTCTCTCTGGTTTTACTGGATAAACTCTGACCAACACGCTCCCCCCTGCCCTGTGTCCATTCTCTATGAAAGGCCACGACACTATAGAACATACTGATCCAACTTGATAATTAGTGCCTGGATAATTAGTGGCGATGGGGCGGGTGTGTTACAGTGGGGCAACACTGAATGGCAGAATCGTCCAGGAACCTGGCATCACCCCAGCAAAACCAGCCTTCATCAGTTCAGCCAAACTACCCTGCGATGAGGGAGGGGAAAAAAACTTCACCTCTCTTCCTGCATTCCTGCAAACATCTCTGCCCGTGGCTGATGTACCAGAAAAGGGAGGGAAACCGTGAAGAGTGTTTCCTTCAGCATCGGCAGGAGGAGTGTAGGGTTCAGGGCAGTCCCGCTGGGGTGGGGTGGGGTGGGGTGGGGTGGGGGCAGGTGGGGTAGAGGAGGTGGTGTGGATGGGGTGTGTGACATGCAACACACCGCACCAGGAACTCCCAGGCTCTAACAGGGGTCTTACATTAAACCACCCTGAGCCTCTGGGATTATCACATCACTTTAAACTATCAGTAGAAAAAACATAACCATTTTCAGGAAAGCAGTGGGGATATTGTGTTAAGTCTATATAATCCCACGTGGTGCCATTTAAAACTGCTTTGAATGGCACTTTTGCTTGCTAAAAGCACACAAGACCTTCATCGTGACCTTAAGTTAGGAAGCCAAATAAGTAACTGAGCTAATGTGCTTTGTCATGAGGGTTGTGTGTGCAGTTCGTGGGAAATACTGAAAATAACCATTTTTAATAACAGAATATGTAGAGTAAAAGTGATTGTAGCTGTAGATGTGTGTTACTATAATAAAACAACTTCAGGGATGTAAATGTGGCTGTGAGCAAAAAAACCCCCAAAACAAAACAGATTCTGAAAAACATTTTGAATAATTCCACAATGGGATCAACATGATATATTTTCCAAATGAAAACACACTTGCTCAGATGATTTAAGAAAGAAATATTTATTGTGTACAAATCATAAAAAAAAACATAAAAAGTTTTGTTTTTTGATAGAATGACAACATTTCACTGATGAGAAACACATGTAGATTGTAGCAAGAGAGAGAAGCTCTATGTTAGCATATTAAAGAGTGTATGAAGACAGCAAATGATTGTGACAGTAGGTTTACCATAAATGCTAATTATGACTTCCTTAAGAATTTAATGTTAAATTCTTTGTTAAAATACCATCTCAAATATATTGCAAAGCCTGATGCTGTTTGTGTTTTACAGGAGACTTTTGCAACATGACAAGATATGGCAGTAGTACTCGTACCCTGGAGGCTCAAACATTTCTCATCAGGCCCCAAATGACGTATTCAGGATAGAAGTACAAATAAAAAAACACAACCCACATGATGGTGACAAACTTCTGTCACAACCACAACTAGGCCACTTTGAACTTTGAGAGAGGGCAGCCTTGTTTCTCCCACGGCTACCCTGGCTAGTTATTGCCAGGGGGCGGGAACAGGGAGGCCAACGCTGGCGGGCTGTGCCAGGGGTTAGTTGTTAAAAAGCATCCCAATGACAGTTGGGTCGAATCCCAGTTGGCTGACAACGCTGCTGCTTGCTTCACATGGAAGAACCTGGGGATGAGGAAGACCCACTGAGACACGGCATCAAAGCCCTCGTGGGCTTCCAGTGATAGGAGGACATGAGTGATGAAGCACTTCTGCGGCGAGACTGAAACACAAGAGGCTCTTTGTAAAGAGGGCGGAGTTCAACCTGGACAGTTCTGTGGGGAATTATCAAAATTGGGTTTCGTTACTGTAACCTCGCTGGAGGCGACGGGATTCATGCTGGAGCTCCAGGCTGGCTTTGGAAGGTCTGAGGAAGAAGTGCAGAAAGCGTGTACCGATGCGCAACAAGAGTTGGTGGAGGTGTGGGTGACGGAGAGGATCTGTGGAGGTGTGGGTGATGGAGAGGCTCTTTGGAGGTGTGGGGGACGGAGAGGATCTATGGAGGTTAGAGCCACGACAGGCCGAGCTGTGCCAGCACAAGCGTTGCCAGGAGAACCACGGAGGGCGCAGGGTGGTGCTGGGATCCGGAGGTGTCCAGACACACGGCAGCTTTAGGTGTACGCGCTGACTTTGGCTTTGGAGGGGACACAATCACACCCTGGATCTGGGACAAGAAGACAGGAGTCAGCTTGGGCTTCATGTAAAATAGTTCTTATTAGAGTGCTGTTATGGTTGCAATACGAATATGGGTGGGAGGGGCAAAAGACATATAAAACTGGCAGCTGCCTTGTTTAGCTACAACATAACAAGACTGGGGTTGGAACTAAACTCAGTATGAATCCACAAGAAAGATCTCGCACCAAAATCTCTGCACATTAGCTTTAAAGGGTCGGTGACGTGCCAGTACTGAAAACTGGCTCTTAACAGCTAAGAAAGGCAGCACACAGCCCACAACAATGACTTGCGCTTGCTAAAGCCCCACCCACCTCCCCTGATTGGCCACTTACCGACCACTCCTCCTGGCCCATCTTCGAGCAGCGCACATTGATGGGGAGGCTTAGCACAAGCTCGTTGAAGGCCTTTCCCCTCTTCTTGGTCCATCGGAACTTGTTCATGGCTTCAGTGAAAGAAAGGTTGCTATATCTCTTGGGACTCTTAATCATGAATGGCCAGGTCCTGCACAGAAGAGAAACAATTTATCTTGGGTAGATTGGGCTTAGTGTGGGAAATGGCATTGCTCAGATGTTCTGGATCACACCTACCAAACCTGAAGCTGAAAACAGTAAAAATCAATGTAAAAAGCAAGATGTTTCTAAGTATATATAAAATGTATGACTAATTAAAACAAACACTTGCTTTTACAGGCAGTATATGTCAAATGAATCTCTAATTTAAGTATTTGCTCAATAGTTATATACAAAACTAATAGTTACATTTAGAACCTGAAAGGAACTATCGCCACTCTATAGCCCAGGTTCTGTTTTATACCCTTTTTATGTTTTTATTCTTTGTTTAGATTTATAACACGTACTTTCACTTTCAGGATACACTTTAGATTCATCAGTTTGACCTGATTCAGTAAAGTCGTCCTAAACGTCTGGATTACCATAAATTTTGTGCACTATAAATACAGATTACACTAATCCTGCTAGAAATAAGATTGTTGATTTTATCCAGCACTGAAGGTTTCAGTACATGCACACATTGCAGATACTCAGGATAGCGCTGCTACCTTTAATGATGCTATTTTGTTTCGGTCCTATATAATATTTCTAAAAGTGCCTTGTGTGATTTAAGAAGCATGTCCAGACTAATACCTACGTTAACTCAGTATGAAACCAGAACGTTCATTCTCACATTCTCTGTCTGACAGCAGTTTGGTGCAGTCTGCAGGCTGCCTTGCAGTGTCCTTTAGGTGATCTTCTGCTACTTCAGAATGTTGTATCCCAAATCCTCACCGAGGAAAGACACTCGTAGTATTGCACCTGTGATCTTTTTCAATTTACATCGACTTGCTATTCAATCTCACACTGACTTTAAGTCTTTGCTTATGATATTTAAAGCCTTTTTTACGTCCCAGCTCTGACATACCCTGAAGTGCTGTGACCCATCATGACCCCTTCATTCAGCTGAGCCAGGCTTACTGCTAATCCTCATGGATCACCTGCAGCTCAGGAGGTGGAAAATCGTTTTCTTATGTAGCTCCTGCTCTGATGGAGTGGTGCAGGAAACATCAGACTATTAGGAAAGTGCTTGGTTTTTCAGTTCATATAGAAAAGATACCCGCTTTGACCGCTTTACATTTACCTCAACGGGACCTCATTTTGCATTTTATACCTTGTATTAGCGGTATTGCTATTTTACTATTTATTTTATTATTGTCATGTACTGTACAATGTATCGCGTAAAGCACCTTAAACTCTTGTACCAGCCGCGTGCTACGCTACAGAGTGCTGTTAGTGAAACAAGGTGTTGAAGCCAAGCAGTTTGAAGGGTGATGGCTGTACTGCTAGGAATGAGATCACAGGAGAAAGCCCTGCAGTGAGAGAGCTAGTGGGAATTCCCACACTGATCAAAGCCAGTGCTGGAGGGGGGTAGCATACAGTTTCTTATTATATTTATATTAATAAGAAGACTTTAAAGGCACCTTAGTAGTCTGTGTGTGTGTGTGTGTGTGTGTGTGTGTGTGTGTGTGTGTCGGTGTGAAGTAAAATAAGCAACTTTGAATTAGTTTTGTTAATGTTAAACATGTTTTTGTAAATGTTTTTTTTTTTAATCTGCAGCGTAGGTAAATCTACGTACTGAAGTGAACTGTATGATGTGTTTGGGTGTGTGCATGGAATGCGAGTGTGTGTGTGTGTGTGTGTGTTTGAAGAAGAGGAGGTTAGAGCTTTGAAATAAAATCTGTATAGGGTTGCTTGCTCTAAGCTGTGAGAAGACCCTTCCTTCCTGAAACGTAGTACAAAACAGCTCAGGGCAATTGGAGGGGATGTAAACAGTGGGGCCCATCAGATGGTTCCCATCTCAGAGACAACCAATCACATCCCACATCCATCCAGCGAGTACACACACACACACACACACACACACACGCGTGTTTCCTCAGACGTGAACACTACACACACACACACACACACACACACACACACACGCTCCCTCCAAAACAAAACACACACACAGGCATATGAACAAACATACTTTCCTTTGCTTATTCTCTCTCAAACAGATATTAATATGCATTTGTAGTCTCTGATAGGGCACCTTCTAACCATAATATGATAAGAAGACCAGATTCTGCAATGTTTTGAACTAAGAATGATTTGAATCTTTTTCTTCCACAGCATAATGAGTACATTAATGATTAGAATGTCTGTGTGTGTGTAACGGAGTGAGTGAGGCTTCACTCTCATGGTCTTCGTGTTTATATCTGCTTTCCTGCTCCAGTGCATTTATTAGCACCAGGCACAAGCTTTACAAGACTAGACCAGATGTGTTGGTCAGTTCAGTACCCAGCCTGTCTCTTCTTTCCAGACAGCAACAAAACAACCTTGTGAAATGCCTTCACACAGCCTCATGTGAAGAAATGAAAACAAAGTACTGACATCAAACACTGAGGCTCTTTTTAGAGTTGTGTAGAGTTGGCTTGGGCGATACTTTTATCTGTGGGATGGCATTGATTTATTATCTTCAGTGGTCTGTCTCTCAGAAAAAGAGCTGACACTAATGAAAGGTAAGTTACTGTCTTTTCTCCCTGGTGGCACCAGCCTCCATAAAGGATGGAGTTTGACTATTGTGGAGTTGACGTGTTCGTTAACACAGAAGCACTGAAGCCCCAGTTGGACAGGTGGGCAGGCAGCAGGCAGCCGTACGGCTGCGGGGGACTTCCTGTCCGAGCTCGAAGGCCTTTGGACGAGCTGCTGCCAGAACGACAGCGTTGACGCTGTTTTGGACGAACAGACCCCTTTGTTTCAGAGCAGAACAGACCCCTGCTCTCTTTTATCATGTCCCAAAACTTGGTGCACTAGTGCCTGCTTTTCATCTGTTTGGTCATAAAGTGTGATTCTGTCATCGGCTTGGCGGAGAGTAATCTCCATCCCGTTTGAAGGGAGCGAATTTAGCATATGGCATACTTTATATAGTGTCTGGCCACACAGTAATAGAGTGAATGTCATCTTTGCTACTGTGCCCGCAGCTCACGAAAAACAGTCTAGGGAGTCTAGGGAGGAGGAAGCATAGCACTTACGTGAGAGGGCTCTGAATTTGTTTCACACCGATGAATTTCAGCTGTCCGTTGATTTCTGGAAGGCTCTCGCACCTGGCCAGGTTGACCCGTGGGTAGTACAGCAGATAAGATAAGCACATCTCATCCCTTGTGCTCAGGCCCCCCTGCAAGAGACAAAGTTCTGGTGAAGATCCCCTGGGCCCGTGACCCACCAGGGCTCCATCAGCACCAGGAACCTCATGTGCTGCTTAAAGCTGCTTAAAGCAATTTCACAGTTCCTCTTTACCTTCTGTCAGACTTGGCTGCTGGAAAGACTGCAACCACCAAACTTTTCTCCACATCTCCTCCATTCAACAATGTGGAGCTTGGCACCAACTGTTCTATGTGCTCCTTGCAGGTGAAGACCTCTGGGCTGAAATTTTTGTTGCTGACTGCAGGGCCTAATCACCAAACCGTTTTTATCTTCTCAGGGCAACTGCATTACTAATAGCTATCAAGATAGCAGTTTAGCTATTCTTAAAATAAAGTGCATGCATTAACTTTAAAGGAGCACTCTGCAAGATTTAGTGGCATTCAGCGATTACACTGAAGACGGCAACTAGCAGTCCACACCACACCAAGTCCTGTTCACTATGTAGATATGAAAGGTTCATTCTAGGCTAACAGGAACAACGTTTCATAGTTACAGGAGTATACACTAATAGCAACATTGTTTTGTAGAGTATTTTCCATTCATTCTAATAGAGCAACCTAGCTCTGACACACTGCTCCTGTAAGATAACCCAGTGGATTATCATGTCATATTTCAAGCTTGACATTGCTTAATTATGAATATATATCTGCAGAAGTGTCTAATTCTCTCTGATCCCAGAATATGCATCCAGAAAGTCTGAGCGCTGATCTTGGGTCAGTATTAACGTCTCGATTACTGATCTGTGTGTGTGTGTGTGTGTGTAAGCAGGTGCCAGCAGCCAGGTCCATCTGCTTGGGTGATTGCTGTTTGCAGAGCCACTGCTTTAGCACAGCGGTCTAAACCCGGGCCCTTAAAACCATTATCATTGTTACTCTATTATTCACATAATTAGGTAGGCAGTTATGGGCAAACTGCATCCAAGAATGCCTTGCAGTAGAATTATATAGTGGAGATTTAGGCTAATATTTTATCTTGCTGGTTTATAATGTGACATATTCATGATGAAATTAATATGGATGATGATTAATTATTATTTTTATAGCATGTCCATTTGCTATATTTTCTCAAGGGCAACCTTTCCTAAAATGCCTATAAACAAGAAATTCAGTCGACATCATGTTTAATGTTGCATGTGTAAATGATAAATTGGACTAACATTTTGCTGCCCAGAGCAGCAGATTAGCTATCAGGGTCTCAGCGCTCTGGAAACTGAGGTATTCTGGAGGAATCTGGAGGTATTCTGGAGGAATCTGGAGGTATT
>JAOYMR010000004.1:2299467-2321945 GCA_025802075.1 Tenebrosternarchus preto | reverse complement strand
TATCAGGGTCTCAGCGCTCTGGAAACTGAGGTATTCTGGAGGAATCTGGAGGTATTCTGGAGGAATCTGGAGGTATTTCTTCTCAGACACAGGAAATCACTTCATTTTTCTAAGATGCAGAAAACCACTCAAACTTTTCCAAAGCATTTGTACTGTTGACAGGATCCTGTGCAGTAAAGGGCAGCCCAGTAAAACTAGGCTTGTTTTTATACTAAAGCAAAAGATCAAACTGTAGTATTAATGCAGGACAGGACCAGGCTTTATATGATTCCTATGAAACACAACACTCCATAATTTCCTTTCATTTCAACGCTAATAAATGCAGTAACAACGGGAATAGGAGCCAATTAGCAACCAATTTGTTCAGTGACGTTTTTCAATTTATACTCAGTTTCTATCATTAACTTTGCTCATTGCAGTTAATTGTGCTCAGTCCTAGTCTGTTTTTGCTCACAGGGATGGCTGGTTCCCAAAAGAAAAGAAAATGAAAGGGACGAGAGAGAGAGAGAGAGAGAGAGAGAGAGAGAGAGAGAGAGAGAGAGAGAGACACCACACAGTCTACACAGATGACAGACATTTTTTAACTTGGACAGGGAATCCTTGGACTACAAATCATAGCTGGTCTAAATGAATTCACAGCTAATGCACTATGTGCCAACACATCTTACCCAAGTCATGTTCTGCCTCGCTTTGGTGTTATATATGCATTCAGTGATTAGGGAGTCGCCCTGGGGAAAGAGAACCAGTTTAAAAACACAGATAGGAACAAATGGAAACCAACAAAACCAGGTAATCTTACTGAATTATACAGGTTAATGAAGAGTGAGAGAAAACACACACACACACACACACACACACACACACACACACACACACACACACACACACACACAAGCACACACACACGTACAAGCACATATACACACACACACACACACACACACACACATGCACACACACACGTACATGCACATATGCACACACACACACACACACACACACACACACACACACACATACACAGAGTTGATGCCAAAGATTTCTATATGTCAAAGACTTTTCACAGTTCACCAGATTTCACATTACCAAACTTTTTTTTTTCACAGATCGGTTACAAAATGTACTGTGATCATATCAGAGGTTATTTTATAACTATTTTTTTATTTCAGATTTAAATCATTATATAAGTTTCCAATGGATCAAAAGTTTGTAAACAGGAAGTTGTCCCTTTACCTAGTATGGAAGATTTCAGAAACTGATCAAATGAGTTGATTCAATAGAATATTCCTACTGGCCAACTGTCATAATTACTCCAATGTCTTTAAGCTCTAGATGCCATGGAAAAATCCAAGCAACTCCAACAGAGTCTAAGAAAAAAACTGGTAACCCACCATATGTCCAGGTCCTCCTTAGGAGCAATTTCCAAACATCTGAAGTTACCATGAGCATCTGTACAAACAACTGTATGAAAAAATATAACCCTTCGAACCACACACACTGTATTGTTCAGGCTTGAGACAAAATGGAATTCCTAGGGCTTAAAGAAATTTGGAACAAAACCTTGGACTGAACCTCAAGACAACAACAAAGGAACTGGTGGAGGGATTGGAGACATCACACAACAGCATCAACCATTGAGAGTCTTATATATAGTCCTATAACCAAGAATCACAAAGAAAAGGCAAACTGCTGTTTGTAATTGATTACAAAGACAGCCTTTTGGATGACTGTTCAGTTACAACATAAAGTGAATTTTTGGCCATGATGATCAGCAGAGTGGAAAAAGGGTCAGGCTTTTAATCCAAATGATGCCATCCCAGCAGATGAACATGGCACTATTCCTGTTGTGAGGGTGTTTGGCCAGAAAAGTGGTGCATTTCAGGGAGTAGATGGCATTCAAGAAGGAGGGTCATCCTTAAGTACTGAAGCAACACCTCAAGACATCAGCCAGAAGGTTCTTCTGGATCTTCCAGCAGGACACTGATCCTCCAAAGTGACAAGACATCACAAAGAAAATGTGGTGAGAGTACTGAACTCATGACATGGATTCAAGAAGAAAATGTAACCTGAACTGACAAGGCATGTTTGAGCAAGGTAGCCCACAAACTGATATACACAAGTTCTGTCAGAAGCAATGGGCAAAAACACCTGGCAAAGTATTGTGAGAAGCTTGTGGAAAAAGATACCAAGCATCTGAAAAAGACAAGTAATACAAAGACACTGTTACCAAATACAAAGTGTATATAAACTTGTGACCCACTGATAATCTAATATTGTAAATAAAACTCAAAAATAAATGATTTAGGTATTATGGTAACAAATGGTACTCTAATTGATTTGTCAAAGAAAATATGATATGGTAAAATGAAATATGTGGAATTTAGATGGAGTAGGGAGCTTGGATGTTTATAAAACTTTGACCTCAAGTCTCTCTGTGTATATATATGTATATAGAATGCTATTAATACAGACTATAGCAATATAACTTCACAAAAATTGAGACATGCATGTGCTATATTATAAATAGTTACATAAACCATAAACAAACAGAAATCGGACACACACGGGCAGAAGCAGCCGCTCGGGACTGAGAGGCTGGAACTCCTGGAAGTTGAAGTCGAAGTTGTTGTCCGAGGCCAAGGGAGGCAGTTCAACCAGGCCTCGAATATGCCTGGTCCTCACTGCCCTGCCAGCCAGGTGGGCATGGAGTAGGACAGCGAACACCCGGACGCCACTGGGCATCTCCTTCTCCAGAGACTGGGGGTGAGAGGGAAACCGGAGCTAATCAGGCAGCTGATTTTTTTTTAAAGAACATTTTGCTTAAGTTGGTTAAACTGTCTTTACATCCCGACAGCAATCAGTAAAATAGCTGCCCTGGAACAAAAATAGTCCATGAGATGGCTGTGTGCTTTCTAATCAGCAAATAAAAACTTTGAGAGTATGGCTGTATTAAACAGAGGGTCTTGATTACTCTCTATGATAAAGGGGTCCTCTGTCTGTCAGCTGTGCAGTTTTGGGACTTGGTGGAACACTTGAACACAGATATGAGAGTGAATGTAAGGCAGTGGACTCCATTGGTGAAGTTAACAAGAACTGTGACATCAATTACGGCTTTAGCTGTAACTGTCTTCTACTGCATTCAGAAACTGATAAAAAAAAAAAAAGTTTCACCCTATCTGAAGGACTAATTCACATATAAATGTTAACTTTAAGTGAAACTCCACTCAATAGCTAACTTTAAATAAAATATTGAGGAATTAAAATGTATTTGTAAGGACACATAAGATTTCACTTCTTCTCCAAGGTTGTTTTATGAGCAAGTTACGACATTCGTAATCTGGACTGTAATCTGGATTGTGATCTGGGTAAACAGCTAACAGACTAATTTATGTCTCATAAAAAACAGTGTGATTTCTGTGCGTGGCGATTTAAGACGGTACATGGGAGGATCTGGGAGTCTGGGAGACGTTTGCTACCTCCTGCAGACACTCCTGGGTGCAGTGTCCCTCAGTGACATACGTCTGCATGCCAGGAGGCAGCATGTGGTAGAGGCTGACCCAGATGCCCGTCTCCATGACGCCCGCATCATAGCTCCTCAGTTGTGATGTGTAGTAGAGCCGCAGGCCTGAGCTATCCAGCAGTCCTGAGAGAAGCGGGAAAAGGCAGATGCCAAGCTTTACGTCAGGGGCTACTTATGTTGTCACACACATCTCATACTGGGAATACATCCGGATGAGATTTATCTACGTTACATTTTCACGTGCTGATACATTTATGGTTTTGCTCAGCTTCTGATGCACCCTTCTCCAGTGTATCTAGGTTGCATTTATATTTGGCTCGATATTTGTGTACATCGGTTCTTGGAAAATTCACTGTCCAGGAACGTACAATGGACAGCAACCAGTAAAAAGTCTCTTTGTACAAACTGCCAGTGTTTGAGCAGTTTGGCTGAAGTGTATGAGTTGCATCTGAAGCCAAGATAACGTTTCTGTACCTGTTTGTAAGGTGGGATTGTCATAGTGAACTTCCATAAGCACGTAGACTGGATCAGCCGCAGTTCCTATCGACAGTCCCACATGTGGAGGGTAAGTGTATCCCTGCAATGGAGGAGCTTACTCACTCTTTTAAGCTTGAGAAATCAGATAACAGGCAATTACGAATAGCAATTACTAACATGCATGATCGACAGTGTCATTTAAACAAATGGCACTATTGAATACATTAGACTATATTTAAATAAATTAATATTTGAACCTAGAGTTTAAGCAGGAAAAAAGTATACAGAGCCAATTCATGTGGACCAAATGTTCATGGCACAAATGAGTAAATTCAACGGATTTTAATTTCAGAATCATATTTGCCTTTTTTATTTTTGCTAAGATTCCCACTACCGAGCGTCACTAACCTCTCCTCCGATGGCCCATGCGAAGATGACGGTCTCGCAGGTGAGGAAGGAGTCTGGCATGTTGGGGTGGAAGCACTCATGGCTGGTGTGCACCTCAGTTTCGGTCAGAGTGCTGTCGCACTGGTACAGGAGGATGTGGTGCACTAGGTCCCTGTGGCCCTCCTGGAGCAGCGGCTCGATCTGACGCCAGAACAGAGGTGGCCAGGGCGTGAGAGAAGAGCTTGCTGGGAACACGGAGGGCAGTGAGACATCCTTCTCCTAAAAGGCTTCCTATAGAGCCTCTTAAAGGGCTGTCATTGATTTGATAAATGTCTGGTTAAACTGAAAATGCTTTATGGAAATACCAACAAATTAAGATAATTAAAGGTTAAAATGGAACTAATGATGACTAATGACTAACAGTTTTTTATTTTCACATACACTTATATTTCACATGTATCACATTCCACAAATGTAAGGGTGAAGCTTTAATAACAGTACTTCCTAAACAGTTTCCTTGACTATTTGGCTCCATGTCAGTTTAGTCTATTTAGATCCATTCGTTTTGGTTTCCATGGTTCCAGTCGCTTCCACCTGCTCTGTATTAAGGCCTTTATTAGTCTCAGTATTTACTCTGTGTTGTTCCTCCTTCGGGGCTGATCATTGTTTGTGTTTCTGTTTTCGTTCGGTTCTCGTCAGGTCTACTTATATTTTAATTCGTTTCAGGTTCTCTCTCGCTCTCTCGGTTTATTCGTATCTCTTCCCTCTTGTGGTTCTGCCCTTAATCACGCCTTCCTTATGGTTATCGTTCCTTTCTCTCCTCGCCGTCCTTCGGTGCTGTTCGGTCCTCATTATCCTGTGTCGATGTTCATATACGTTACATTTACCATCTGCTTTCCATTGTTCTGGCAGTTTCCGCCCTCCTTTCGGTTCTTTCTCCTGTTATTTCAGTTAGCCAGTATCATCTTTCCTTTCTCAATTCTCTGTCATTATTTTCCTTTGCCTAGTAGCGACAGTCATTGATGGTTTCCTTTGGAATATGTTTTCCTCGACTATTATAGTTTCACTCTGCCCGTTTCCCTGTAGCTTGTTTGTTCCATGCATATTTACTCATGTAATTTCATTTTTACTCTGTCGTCTGTTTTTTACATTTGTTTATTAAACATCTTTGTCGTTACTTTCCTTTTGGTTTCTGACTCTGTAGGCATGGGCACTTCAGTCATTCCAGATTGTGAATATATTCTCAAATGAGAAGTTCCCTTCTTTCTCCGCAAAATTACAAAATACAGACATTAAACACTGCCTAGAGTCACACTATTCTTCCCAGGCATGACAGCTTGCACGATAACACACAGACATTAGATAAGCGATATCCAGACAGTATATTCCCTGTGTGAGCTGAGAGAGTTTTTGTGTTCTGGGGGAAGACAAAGGCCAAGTGTGTGGCCTATAGCCGGACCTCAGTGCTTATGGACAGGAAATATAGGATTCTGTGATTAGTTTCCACATCCCAGCAGGGGAATTTCTTTTCTATTGAAGGAGGAATTCTTAATAAAAGCCTCTCTGGCAGGTGGACGCGGCCATCTCCGGAGGGTTTCTCGCTCGGGGGAGTGGAATGCTCGCGGCAGGCGGATAAATATTACGGCGTTGCGTTTATTTCCCTTGCTTTCGACTTGCTCACGCATGGGGAGCCGTTTCAGTTCGAGGCTTAAAAACCTGATGGATCAGAAAAGACAAACGCGCAACTGGAGAGTAATAAAAGCAACGCACATCAAAGCGCCACGGAGGACATTCTTCCGGTTCACAGTGCCGCAATTACTTCTACGTGCTACATCAAGTTTGCTTCAACATAAAGGGTTGTATTTTTTTTATGAAGCCTGACAGTTGAATATGGGCTTTAATGAAATAAAAGGTTGAGATGTAATTACAGCAAACAACAAAAGGAATATCTATAATCCTGTAATAATAGTACCGATTGTACTGCGTATGTTAAACCGCGTATTAACAGAAATACGGATAAAAGCGTAGTCAGGAATTCCACACGTACGTAATATAATAAAAATTAAAGTGCATCAACAGATTTCTTTACTAGTCCTCCAAGAATAAACATGACCATTTTAACCAGTACACTTTTCATTATATTATGGAGGCCTGAGACATCCAGTTGGGCATGGCACCCCAGGCCTCATTGATAACATGCTTGTAGAAAATGTGAGTAGTTGTCCATATCATACCTGGACAGAGTATCTAAGACAAAACAGCTTGCCTTTGACTCAATGCCTTTAAGACTTTAAAAATATGCTTTGGAGTTTTTAAGGTAAAAAGTGTGTACCCAAAAAGAATCACTGTACCCTGAAAAGCTGCAGAGAGACCCTCTTACTGTCTCCCAGTAAAAGGCCGATTATGTGAAGCAAACTCCCTTCTCAGCCCGACAGCTACTGAATGGGCTGCAGTCATGGTGTGTCCAACAGCCGTCCTCTGTACTCTACTGTATGGCCATAGCTAAAGTGCTGGGTGATTGTCTAATAATAAATGACTATAGCCAAGGCAACAGTGAGGAATTCTTTCACAAATTCTTCACTCTTGAAGTCGATGGCCACTCTGAATCCAGGCCTCGCTAATCGTAAAATGTACATAAACCTGACAAAACATGTTTGTCTTTTTGTTTATGTTGTCTGATGAAAATCTCTCTGCTTTTACTCATTCATTTTTTAAAGGATTTCTGCTTCAGGAACAATTGCTTAATCATGGGTGTAACATTATACTTTAAGTGATGTTTCATCTAAAAATAGCATCTCCTGAAGTTATAATAAGCAGGTGAGCTTCAGAACAGACATTAATAACACTGAGAGAGAGAGAGAGAGAGAGAGAGAGAGACAGACAGAGACAGAGAAATTACAGGGCAAATTCTAATTCATAAGCCAGAGAATAATGTACTAAAAAGGAATACAAATCAAAGCTTCTTCTGTTGCCTCTGATATGCAATTTAGTAATGAAGCTCTCCAGAAATTCTCCTCCAGAACAGATACAGAACTACAGAACATTCGTAGATATTAAGAACAGAGGCTGGCTGAAGGCTAGTGAAAATAGCTACCAGCCACACAGCTAGGTACTGCGGTTAGCTTGTTGAGATTATGCATGTTTTATAAAATTCTGAAAGTGATGAAAATTACAGGCAAGAAAATGTAACAGTCTCTTTTATTCAAGCGAGGCATTCATTTTCCCTCAAAGAAACTTCTGTCTTTCAGATGTTGGTGAAAAAACCACAGCAAATGAAATCTGAGCAACTGTGAGTGTGAATGCATTAATATGAAGAAGACTGGAATACTTACTCTAATTATATGATGCTTGCTGTGCACCTCTGGCATTTTAAGCATCTGACACCAGTACGTTGTGTCCGTATGAGGCACTGGAACCTGTCTTGGGTGGAAAGCAGATGCCCTGTAATTAGAAGCGTTTAATCTCCAAGCTACTTTTAAAACCCAAACACTCGGCACGTTTGAGGAACATTTCGATATTTCTTTAAATAATTGTTAGACACTTTGTTGCCTAATTCCTTCTAGCCGACCTCGTTCGTGTAACTCACGTTAACGTTTCGCAGGTCAAAGGTTGAGGTTCTGGGTGGAATGTTTGTGCTGGTCCCAGGGTTGAGCAGACGTAAGCTCTTCCTCCCTCTGTCCGCACCGTGGTACACTGGCCCAGATGGCCCGACATCATCATCATGATATGCCCAGATCACCCGGACTGTACTGTCCTGGAGAACACAGTCACTTTCTTGACTGGAAATGCCCTCATCATGTCCTTGCACTATCTTTCTTTCCCTGATATAATCTCTTTGTGTTGAGCACAGGCATCCTGCATAAGTAACTTAATGACTTACTGGTTTAAATTCTCATTAGAGAAATGTAGTTTCCCATAACAAGTGAAGGAACACTTCAATGCGGCAGGCAGGAAATGCACTCTCGTACGTTCACACTCAGTGTCTAACTGCATGTCATTCCCATTGAGGGCCAGTTGGGAAATACTTCTACATGCTTCATAGCAAAAGCACTAAAGTGCTAAACTCTCACAGGCTTCATTTGGAAAGAGACTACAGAAGCAAAATGGAGCCAAATGAGCAGTGTAAAGGCTAATTTAGCTCTGGTGATTCAGCTATGAGCACCAATTTAAAATATTAGCTCATACGGTGACCTGATTTAACGATGAATTCATAGGAATAATAACAAATGAGAGTGATTTGGTAGGCTTTCATGTGAATGAAATCATTAGAAAAGCTGTGACTGTTAAACCTAACCCTTCGCCTTGAACTGCCATCCAAATCACTTAAAACATTACACACAAATGGACTTGAACAAAAAAGGCTCTCAGCCTGAGCTTGGGCTGTTCCGGGGCACCTCTCCACCCACCGTGATGGCTCCATCGTTGGGGTCACAGGTTTGCAGAGCCCTGCTGAAGCCCAGCACTGTGTGTGTGTGGTTCTCCGTCCCATACAGCAGCCTATAGCTCTGCACTGGGTCTCTGTGGACACCCCTGCCCTGGTCTACAAAGTAATCCTGCAGGATGAATCACAAAAGCCTCTCAACACCTGGATTAAGACAGAAGCGTATTTTTTTAATGCTTTTGTTCTGCAGTCCAGCATTTGTGAGATGTAAATTGGAGACTGTCCGCTTTCATTTAAACCTATTTTCAGCCATTTTAAATAAACTGTTCAGCACGCGCAGAATATTTTGTATGCTTGGCTTTGAATTGTATTTGGGCAATTGACTTCACAGCTGTTCTCTATTAGGCAGGTGTGTTCCAAGATGTCACAGTGCAGTCTCTGTGTGCTCATAACTCCAGGCTGCTCTCAATTCCACACTCCGGTTTTACTTTGAGAGCATGTTTTTGCCGTCGGACAAAGTGATGATAAGCTCAAGAAAAGAAGCTTTTCATTAGTCCAAAACATCACAAGAAATCACTTTTAGTTTCTTCTCATTATAGGCAGATTAAAACCCAGTGTTTGGTGCGTCATTAAGAAGAAATTAAAGTACTTTAGAGTTTCAGAACCCATCAGACCGTGGAAAACTACTGTGGTGAATGATCAAAAAATCACTTCATTGTAGGCAAAAAAAAAATCCTTTTGCAATGCTGCAGCAGGCCAGGAGTCCAGGGGCCAGACAGAAACGTGTGAAAAATCCAGAGAAACCAGCAGTTGCTGAGCCCCAGGATATGTGATCCTCTAGTAAAATCTCAAAACCACAGAGGTCTGGATACACTTTGGTAAAAAGATCCTACAAGAGCAAATCTTAATTCTATGGTGTGATATGGGCAATTATCGACATGTATCACAGCAATGAAAAAAGAGAAAGAGGCATATTTGATCAGGTGAATAAAGTTTGAATGTTTGGACCTAGAACTGTTGAGTCAACGCAAACGTTCAAGGTCTTGGTAAATCTCCACAACTCAGTTGAGAAAATGTACTTTTTCACAGCAAGGAAGAAAATGGGAAGTGCGTATGGTGTAATCCGAGACAGATTATTTAATCTTTGAGAATGTGAGGGATTCGAGATTATGGCCTGGCCTTGTGCTGTTTTCAACTTGGGCTCCGTTATGTTTGACTGACGATGGAGCTATGAGCAAGAGGGAAGAATTTAGAAACCAACTGAAAAATCTTGTCTGCTCAGATTTGACAGCATGTGAAACCTCCCTGACAGCAGAGACAAGCACACTGGCAGGACTTGAGGACTCAGGAGACACCGCTGTGGTAAAAGAACAGCCTTTCAGGGCTTGTTAAGTTTACCACCTAATAAAAACCATTAAAAATAACGGCTAAGCGTCTGTGAAAACGACGAAGGTGGCTGTCGGCCGCAGTCCAGAAAAGATGCAATGGCCAGACGACGAGAAGCCCACCAAGGATGAAAACCCTCCCAGTGTCTGGTAATGTCAGTGTTACAGACATCACAGAATCATTTCTTAAAAGGGGTATTGGACACTTAAATGGATAATCATAAATAAGTGTTTAAAGCCAAGCGTTAAAAAAAAAACAAGTACCTGTCACTCTGTATCACAGACTGAAATTGGTAAATGTTCAGAGACAAAGCAACAAAGCTGTCTGAACTCTTCTCTGAGTCTGCAGCCAAAACCTGATGTTTTGTGTTCACACATCTGTCATGTACCCTCCAAGGAATCAAGCGGAAAACCAGCGGAAGACCAGGGAGGTGAGAACACAGTCCGTGGATGAACACACCCGGACGTTTCCCCAGACTCTAACAGGGTCTTACGCTTTTGTAGGAGAAGGGCATCCACACTTGGACCCCTGACAGAGAGCCACGTGGGTGTGTGCAGTGGACCATGGTGCCTCACAAAGACCGAGGCGCTTTTATCTGCATATGCTGCATATGGCTAGACGTAGTACACCCAGTTCAGCTCCCAGTCCAGCTCTTGAGTACAGTATAGAGCTTGGATGCGCTGGATCAGGTGAGTCAGACTGACTGCAACAAAAGTGCCACAGGCTCCGCCCCAAACTCCACCGTCCGAGGACAGAATCGCAGATGGCCGAAAACAAGCCGAAACTACACTGTAGTTTCGCACACCAGAATCAACTTGGACGCCCCCTGTCCCACGGCCCACGGCCCCCGGAGCACATCCAGCAACAGAAACGTATTCCTTACAACAGTCGTTGCCGGAATTCACCGAGACGCGCGGCGTTCAAGATGCTGGCCGCTCGCAGAGATCGGCGCTGTAGGGGGTGGCAGCTGTTCAAGGCGCGCCGGCTGGCATCCTCGGGTGCTGGGCGAACGGTGATTCATGCCGGTCCAGATCGCGACGGGCTGCCTTCCCAGTTTCGATGGGGGCAGCAAGTAAGATGCAGTTGGCAAGTCTGCTTCGACGACTCTCTCGAGGGGTCTCAGAACACGGGAGCCGAGGCTGAAAGCCAAGGCTGCCTTACAAGCATCTTCTCCTGTTACTATCATAAGCTTACAAAAGTGTGTAAAAAAAACAGTAACAGAGAGGTACTAGGGTTAAAAAAAGACTTGTTTTGAAAAAAATAAAAGGGAGCTGATTTAGATACCACAGGTACAGAACTGAAGTTCTTTAATTAGTTTCTTTAGTTTATTGAGCGTTGGGGTTTATTGAGCGTTGCTGGGTGTTATCTGCATCACAGAATTTTCATTTTAGAAAAACTGCTGCATTAGATTAAGGAAACCGACTTATAGTGAAAATATATCTTTAAATCATTACTATTTAGAAAATAATTTAACAATGGAAATAAGAATACGGTTAAACACATTATAAAACATCTTCGAAATAATGTAATTATATGCTGTTACAATATAAGTACTAGGAACGGACAAGGATAGTGGCGATCAGTAAAGTTACATTTCTGCTTACATGGAGGTAAGGTTCCCCGTGTGCGACACCTCCTATCATAATATCTGATGAAGCCATCGCGCCGTTGGGAGATATGCCAAATCCTATGTATCCTTTCGTTTTCACCTCGATTTCAAACGTGATGGTTGTTTCATCAAACTTCCATCTAATCACGTATTTCCCATTTGCATCCAAGGTAGCCGCGTAATCAAATCGAGAACAAGTCACACAAACCACTGACGTTAAGAAAACTACAGCACTGAGAACCTTGTTTTCGGACATATTACGGAAAGTAAATGCGCGTCAACTACAGTGAAACCGAGAGGAGGACAAAACACTCTCGCCATAAAGCAGCTTTTGGAAACAAGCAGTGTCGGACTGAAAGCGAGTTTGTTTGCTTGTGCGCATTGGAGACGACGGATCCTCTTCAAACACTGGCAGCGGCGAAAAGCTCTTCCTCCTGACGAACTGTCGTAACTTGTGCTGGGTCCCTTTGATGTGTGGAGGCATGTCTCGCGCTTTAGCCCCGTGGTCAGTTAACTGTACACCACTATTTATTCAGCCCGGTTTTGAAGTTTACACGAATATCGGCGCGCGCCTTGAATTTCCAGTTTGAAGCTCAGGGTCGAAACAAGTTCAGACCGTTCCTGTTAATCACTGACGAGAAGTGACTGGCCTAGTTTACACCAAATAAAGATGGCAGTAAATAAGGTTTTAATAAGGTTCTTAAACAGTAATTGGTTGGAACAATCTTTTACATCTGTTGCTCAAATAAAAACATCTTCTGTTCTTTAATGTAAGCGTATAAATGAAAAAAACATACAAATCAAAGCTCTGATATACGAGCGATTGCTGTGGAGATCTTTTTTCTTTATGTATGTGCTCTCTCACAGCTGTATCAGTGCAGAACGCCACCGATCTGAGCCCAGAAAAAATGTGAGCTCGTTTTACACTAGTTCAGATTAATGCTCCAAACTTTGACCCCAACAACTCCAACTTTCTTATGGGACTGGCTGGGACTCGACCCACATCTCTGTTCATCTAGCCCTATATTCTTTTCGATTATTGGGTGTTTAAGTGGTTAGCAGGAGTGACTGGTTTAACAAGCGTATTTAATGCAGAAGTTTTTAAATTAAAATTATTAAAACGAATAAGTAGAAAATTCTCTGCAGTTGGTGCTAAACTTGCTGATTTTCTGTTTCTGTGGTGGAAACCACAACAGAATAAGATGGTGTTAAATGAGAAAAATGTTCAATTTTTTAAACACTTCTTAACCCTTATTTTTTATTATTCTGTTTTACGATATTGACAAAGGGATAATTAATAGTTTTAACCAGCAGGAAAAAAGTTTAACGTATGAAAAATGGGCAAATGGGAAATGAGAAAAATAGGAAACAAAACATTCCATGGGAAAAATGGGAAAAGAGAGACTAGTGGTCTTGCCCTGGGCTCAAAATGGCCTCCATGTCAAACATCACTAAATGGCCACTGTGGAGAGTTGGAAAGTTGTAAACACAAGTGTGTTATTATATCAGTCAATCAACAACTGTCTCTAAATGCTCAAAGTACTTGGCAGAGGCTTAGCAGGTTACGCCTTCACACCGCAAACTGAAACCTGATAGATCCACAGGGTCACTGGTTTAATTTCCTAGTGGGCGATAGGGTTGTTGGCCTGGGCCTCAAGAGCTCAGTAGGTTCAAGGGTCCTTCCTCTGACTGCTGGTCCCAGGTCCTTCTCTGAGGCAGTAAACCCCCAAATGGCTCAGGGAGGGGCACGGGGCGACACCCTCATTTTCCCCAGGGCTTGGGCTTCGAACAGCAGCCTGGCGAAAGACCACGGGCAAATGCGGGGTTAAAATAACAAGGCCCAGAGCTGTGCAAGGCACTTAACCCCAGAACTGCTCCACCTCTACCTCATGCTGAGTCCAGATGCTGAAGATGCTTGGTCAGCTGGAGCTGACCAAGCAGGACAAATTACCCCCCTCTTCCAGGCTTTGGTGAGAGAGGAGGCAGAAAACCCCGATCAGAACCAGTGAGGCCTGGGCTGAAGTGCAGTAATCATGGCATGCTCATTACTTCAGTAGCGCCATCTAGTGGACCCAGCACTGGTAGCGCATCTCCATTCACGCAGTTCTGTAGGAACGGCTAATTGCTATTTATAAAGTATTCATAAAGTTTATTAACCTCACAACAATATAATGAAATCCAAATGTAGTAAATGTCATGTAACAATCTCACCATTAACTGTGGTTTGCCACATCCCCAGCGCGTAATCTTTGGCCAAATGATGGTCAACACACGTGTTGTGTTGTCCCTTACCAGTAGGAGGCACTGTTGTGCCACTTTTATTTTATCTAAAGGACTGTAAAGAATGTTTCTTCGTACATCATTCTATACACCCACTCTGGACCAGTACTGCATTGAGGTGCTGGGTGACCATTATGTTTAAAAACAGTACTGGGAATCTCCAAGGAATGAGAGCTTGTGAATGAATCTTGTGTAGCTTTTTATCTCCTTGATGAGTGGCCCTGTCATTACAGACCTACTACATGGGGAGTTAGCTATGAGAACCCCTCCTCCCAAAAAACCCCCCTCATGCCAGACTGGACCTTAGAGCTAATTTTTAAAGATTAATTAATTAGCAATTAATTAACAGTGATTAATCCTGGATCTGGACTGTAAATGTGTGTCACTGGAAAATATCCCCCCAAGATAGCATAAATGACTAGAAGTAATATGTGTCTGGAAAAATGCCTCTTACTTACTGTCCTGCGCACAAGTGGTGGGACATGTACTGAGTTAATGATGCCATGATTCAGTTCGTATTCTTACCACAAGAGGGCAGTAACGTATAAATTATGAATATACAAATTGCGGACGAACACTCGGGACTTCCTGTTTTTTTTTTTTTTTTTTTGCTTACGGCCAAATTATTCAAAATAATGTCTAATAATGGCACTTTTAACCAAGGTACACAATACTCTCAAAGGATGTATCCCATGTTCTGGCAAGCGGCAAAAAATTAATTAGTGATTAAGTGAAGTGCTTGTAGTTTCACTGACAGTAGTGATTCTGCTTGAGTGGAGATTGGTATTGAAACAAGCACACACACACACACGCACGCATACATTTTGGCACTTGCGGACTGCAGCTGACTAACAGATGAATTGTGCTCCATAAGGTCCTCTGAACTCTGAGCAGCCAAGCCACTTCAGAAAGCTCTGATGTCCCTGTGTCCTTTGGTATGAATAGAGCTCGCTCTCTCTCTCTCTTTCTCTCTCTCTCTCTCTGATTAACCCCAGGCCCTTGCTGAGCTGACAGCCAGACGCGGCCTTTTAATTTTCATTCGCGTCATTTTCAGCGCCGTCCTCCAGGCCCGTGCCTTCATCACTTCCACGTTGGATCAAACGCTGCAGGGGACGCTCCGCGAGGGCAGCTGGCCCCTCCCCTTCCCTGCCGCGCGGATCGGTGCGGCCACGTTCACTCGACATTTATCCTTTCTCTTACGTTGCCATTGCTTCACCGGCTGTGCACGATCCAATGTGTAAAATATCGGCGGACATAAAAGAAAACTTGTGACGACTGGCCTTGTGCCGTCGCCCGTCCTGCGAGTGGCGCCTCACTGGGTTCACTTTCCCGGTGGTTACACACGTTTGCCTTACAACAAAAGAGCAATCATAACTTTCAGAAAGGGATTTTTCTAGCATGGAATTGATTTGGAATGCCACATGCCACATGACACAAATCCACACAAACATTCTTTTGCTGAGAGGGAAGTAAAAAAAAAAAAAAAAGATTGCTGTGGCATGTGGCCGAACAGCCTGCCAGAAGCTGTAGAATAAGTGGGCTCACTGTCTCCCTCTGCAGGTGTCTGGGTGCATTGAGCTGAACATGGAACAACAGGGGAAAGCAGCTGGAGGCGGTCAGAAAATTAACACTCTGTATCTAAACTGTGAAAAGAGTTCTCAGCTTTCATAATTTAGAGGTAATTATGGAACAATTATGTATTGTTGTCGAGCTGATGTCTCTCTTGAACTGAGCAAATCACAATCCTCTCCCACTCTGGAATTTGGTTGTTTCTCTTTAGTGACTCTACTGTTTTATTTTAACTCAAGGGTCTTGATTATGGTGGGTAAAATATTAAAAAACTTTATTCAAACTGATACAAATGCCAACAAATCACTTTTTTTTTCTCTTTTCTTAAAAGTTGAAATTTCAATATTGTATTGCCTGATTTCTACACATGTACTCATTAATCCTTAGATTCATCCTTTCATCCACACATACTCATCGACACACACATCATACTCATCCATACATACTCATCCACACATACTCATCCATCATAATCATACATACATACTCATACATCATACTCACCCATACATACTCATACATCATACTCACCCATACATACTCATACTTCATACTCACCCATACATACTCATACATCATACTCACCCATACATACTCATACATCATACTCACCCATACATACTCATACATCATACTCACCCATACATACTCATACTTCATGCTCATACATACATACTCATTCCTTCTTGATAATCAATATTCCACATCCCACTGCTCTCTCCTCACTGTCCACATTGCTGTAGTAAATATTCTGCTGTTTATTTGTGTGTGATTGTGTATGTATGTTTCTATGTGTAAGAGTAGTCTGCACCATTTTCTTTTATTGATTTTAATTTTTTTTTTATCAAAAGAGCCATGCTTAGTGAACACAATTCAGTAAGCACAATTCAAATAGCTTTGTGCTTAAAAAGTGATTAAACATCTCTTAAAAGGATGAAAAAGTTTTAAAGAGAAAAGAAAAAAATATAAAATCTCCTATAACTATATCTCTGCTTTAACTTTCAATGCAATGTGGATATTTACATTTGAATATTAATTTGTTCACCCATATATAATTCTTAATAGTCTTCATCCATCCATCCATCCATCCACCCATCCCCTTTCCCAACTATCTGTATTACTGTAAACTTACTTTTGTGGAATATTTATTTTTAGCATGCATGTATGATGTGTATGGGGGTGTTTGTGTGTGTATGATGTGCACGGGTTGTGTGTGTGTGTGTATGATGTGCATGGGTTGTGTGTGTGTGTATGATGTGCACGGGTTGTGTGTGTGTGTGTATGATGTGCACGTGTATATGTGTGTGTGTGTGTGTATGATGTGCATGGGTTGTGTGTGTGTGTGTGTGTATGATGTGCACGTGTGTGTTTGTGTGTGTATGTGTGTGTGTATGCTTGTGTGTACTGGCCTGCGTGAATGTGCATATGTATTATGTGCGAATGTGAATAAATCAACGTGTTCTCTGTAGAGGGTCGCTGTGACCCCACTGTGACTCGCTGTTCTAATGGAAAAATAAACTGTGTTTTTGAATGAGCCTTCGGGCGATAATAGCAACGTTCACCTACCTGCTGTCTCCGCTGAGGGCCTCCAAGTACAATCGGACTCAGAATGCTTTTGTAGTCTATTTTAAGGTCTGTGCTGACATATTTTATGGCAACGAAGCGTTCAACTACAGAAATTCAAATGAAACCTCACTGTAATGCACGGATCTTATTCCAGGCAGAATAATCGGCTATGATTGAGACAATATTCAAATTTGGAAAAAGAAAAAAAAAAAATCTGTCTTTATCTTTGGACATATAATTCCCCCGTGTGGGTCTCATGAGAACTACAAGTTGAAAGGACTGAACACGTTTAAGATGTGTAGCAGAGAGCAGAAGGTTTGAACACTACTACAATTTGCAGTTTTGGCTCAGTGTTTCAGACATTGTATGTCAAATGAAACCCTGACTATAAATGTAAAGGGCCGACCGCCAGCTTTAATCTAAGTGAATGTATGTTTATATCAGATGAACCATGCAGGAAGTGCTGTCTTTTTTTAAGCTTTACGGGGTCATAAGCAATTAGACCATTGGTTGACCGGTTGTATCTCTGTTAGCAGTTTGCTCATTAGTTCATGCACAAGAAAAGTTCCAGCCCAGAGTATTCCACAGTGGTAGATGGCCAAAGAATATTTTTAATCATGAAGAAAAACTGTTGGAGAGATAGCTAGCCATAGATAAGTCAAAAGACCACCATGAAGAGGAGACTGTACCAACGTTACCCCAGAGGTCTCAGACCGCTGGTGTTCCATCTGAAATGTACCAAAAAGAAGCCTGAAGATTTTTCGGAGACAAAGTCTGGTGCATAGAAGAGAGCGATGAGGATTACCTTGTACCACGGTGATGAAAAAAGGAACGGGTGGAGATTAAAAAAAAAAAAAAAAAAAAAAAAGAACTGCTCACGATCCAAAGTGTGCCACCTCATCTGTGAAGCAGGGTGCCACAGGCTGCATGTGGAACTGGGTCAGACGTCTGTATTGATGACGCGCTGCCAACGGCAGCAGTGAGGCGAGTCCTCAAGTGTACGGAAGAGTCGTAACTGCTCTGATCGCAGCCGAGCCACGAAAAACAATTAGAATTACATTTTTTTGTTAACGTGACCTTTCCTTCTTTTGTCAAAACAACTTACTCTCATGAACACTGTTCAGGTTACATTGTAATCTGTGCTTACATTGTATTGGTTAAATTTACACTATGCTAAGGCTATAAAAAAAATAAAATAAAAATAAAATATATATATATATCATAAAATGATGGCAAAGACACTTCAAATATCTCAAAGTTCACTGAATGCATTATCTTGTAACTTTGAAGACCACAGAGGGGATTGTTTTTGTCTGACCAAGTAGGTCAGTCCAAGCAGTGCTCTAGTGAATGTGTCTCACTTAGTGAAGACATGCATGGAAACAAAAGCTAATTACAAATGGCTCCATTATAAGCCTCACCTGATACCCAGGAGCCAGATACCCAAGGCCTGATACCCAGGAGCCAGATACCCAGGACCTGATACCCAGGAGCCAGATACCCAGGACCTGATACCCAGGAGCCAGATACCCAGGAGCCATTACCCAGGGTGTAACACCCAGGGCCAGATACCAAGGCCTGACACTCAGGGCCATATAGCCAGAGCCTGATATCCAGGGCCAGATACTCAGGGTCAGATACCTTGGGCCTAATACCCAAGCCGTGATACCCAGGACGCAGTACTCAGAGCCTGATACTCAGGCGCTGGAACAAGGGCTGGCACCAAGGATGATGTGTGTGTGTTTTTGTGTGTGTGTTTGTGTGTGTCGCAGGCATCAGGCAGTAACTGACAGCTCGTTCTTTGCAACCAATCAAAAACCAAACAAAAACACCTACAGACTATAACATTTTTAGGGAAAATTCTGTTAATTAGTCCAAGTCCTTCCAGGATGTTTCAGGATCTCCTAAAATAGGGATACTATATGTACAATAAATGAATCTAAATTAGATGCGCTGGAGAGAACAGAAACTGCCCATTTCTGGACTGCAACATATTCTATTTACACATCTTTACCACCTGCAGCAGAGGGACCAGAAATGGTCAGACATGACTCCTCACCTGCTATCGCTTTCCTTGGGCAAAGACGGCCTTTACATCACAGCCTTAACTGACAAGTCTGAGCACAGCATACCAGCAAACAAGAACATTATCCATGGTCAGACCCACTAGGAGGCCTCAAAAGCCTTGGAAGCAGATGACGCGAACAAGATATTTCTTTGATAAAGGAGTGTTCTTCTTTGGAACGAGGTCAAGTGGACGTGTAGTGCCGTTCTATGTCTGAAAGAAGCTCTTGCCGATTTTTTTTAATGTTTAGCTGGTCTTTCAGAGAAATTGGGTTGCGTTTGACATGAGGTTTGAACGTTAACATAGCACCTTGTCATTCTTTGCTTGTTTGTGCACCATTCTAGATTGACAAGGCAGGCCAAAGGACCCTGTAGGGGGATTATCATTATTAACTTCCACTGGTCCTGATTGTTTTCTTACTAATGAGTAGAACAGGTGTATTTGAGTGGGGTAAACTCTAAGCCACGCCCAGGTCCTCCACCTTTAGAGTGGAGGTGTGCAGGAGTGGCGTAGTTCAGCCTCGTGCCATGCCTGCTCCCGCCCCCTTTCTCCCGCCCTCCCTGATCGCATGAGGCAGCTCCTCTGGGGTGGCAGGAGGTGCGGGACGGAGATAACTCACGCAGAGCTAGCCGACGGAAGCCGCCCCGTGCAGAGGGGACGAAATTGGGGTCGGGACCACCATGGCATCCCCCGGTATGATGGAGGCGTGACAGAGCACCTCAGAGAGACGCCCAGCATGCCAAAGCGCTCCCGGATGTCTCCCTCCCAATCGAGAAAGCTTCTCATTAGTCCCGACCTGGAAACACCGCTGTCGGCGTAGTTCTTGCCGTTCAGCTTCTGAACTTCGGGTTCAGTGGAAGCGAGTTTTTCTCGTTGCTTGGCAAAACATTAAACACATAGAACCTCTTTTGGCTGGAATGAGCGATAGAATCCTTCAGCTGGTCTCACTGGATACACAACGTCCTCCATAGGGTCTGCGAACTGCCAACCAAGAGGGGGAAAGGGAGGAAAAAACGTGGAAACCTTCAAAAGGCTCAGAGCAGGAGCTGAACACTCACCTCCACATCCCCACCTGTCCTGTCTGCCTGTCAGAAAGCTTCTCTCCTTGCCTCTGCTCTCTTTACATACAGCCCACGGTGAACTGCAGTCTCAGGCGTCTCTCGCTACTGCAGCGAGTGAGGATATAGCCAGCCTCGGTAGGGTATATCTGCATATATTTAGATTACGTGACAACGCCTGAAGTCAGATAATGATTACGTAGGCATCCGAGACCAAATGGGCGTGTGGTTTTGATGTCTGGACAGTGTGGTGTTCTTGTGACAGATTAAAGATGGCGGGGACTGGAGTCAAAACAAGGGACCTCTGGAGGCACTTTCTTTACACCTCTCACGCCAGTCAGCTGTCCAAGGCCAGCAGGGAGACAGCAGCCTTGTCGGGTTTTTTTTTTATGTCACCAGTGTCCCTTCGGGGACCTGGGCAGTTGTCAACTTAAGGCGAGACCCTCAGCTCCCCGGCCAGGGAAGACACGTCTCCTGTTTTTTTCATTCTTACATTTCCTTTTGTCTGTCCTTTTTGTTTCTCTCTCTCTCTTGCTTTCTCACTTACACCACAAGCTGTATCCCAGTCTCACCCCTTTCTTGCTGCCTGGATATTGATTGTGCTCCAGGGGTTTGGCAGGAGCCAATGTGGGAGCAAGGATCTCACGCCCCAGGCTGGGCATGCATGGCTGTCCAACACCCCACCCCTTGGCCTGAGCAAGACAGCGTTAGGGGTTTTGTCATCAGGCTTGGCTAGAAAACACACTCGGACACTTCCTGGGGAGAGAGGCCTTTTGTTTATCTGGAACAGTATTCTGTGTTCTTGCTGTTGACATGGTAACGAAGTTATGCTCATGGGGAGGTGCCTAACTGGAGTTTGGTTCCAACCCACTTCTGTTCTAGTTACAGAACAAATTTTGCAAATATGCCAATTAGTCGGTTCAGGTGGGGTGGGCGTGGCCAGTCATGCCTCTGCAGGAAATAGCTTTAGCATCAAAGTTATGGACTAGTGATCATGGGCCTGCATGTGTTAACCATCTTAGGGCAAAAATGCAGATGTAGGATCAGGTGTGTTTATATCTTTTGTATTGAAAGGTAAAAACTGATCCCAAATCATAATCTAACACATTTGCATAAGACATTTAACAGTGTAATTGTGTGCAAGACACTCTTGCAGATGCATACATATAAAAACATGAATACTGGTCAGAGAGGTCCATGGATTCATTACCAAGCCAACTGCTACTCTCACTGAAACCTCCAGCAGACACCTGGGATTCATATCTCCCAGTTTTTTATCAGGAGCTCAGATCCCAGAACAGCACGCACTCCGATTCTCTCTGCTAACACCTGCTGCTCCCTCCATCCATGGCCTCCTTCCTGGAGGCGGTTTAGTGAGAACAAGGGAGCCGCCTCCACACTATGCGCGGGGGAATCTGTGTGGGTGTGTGTGCGGGTGTGGACGTGGGTGTCTGTGTGGGTGTGGGCATGGGTGTCTGTGTGGGTGTGGGAGTGTGTGTGTGTGGATGTGCGTGTCTGTGCGGGCGTGGGTGTCTGTGGACGTGGGTGTCTGTGGACGTGGGTGTCTGTGCGGGTGTGGGCGTGGGTGTCTGTGTGGTTGTGTGTGTGGACATGGGTGTCTGTGCGGGTATGTGTGGCCATGGGTGTCTGTGTGGTTGTGTGTGTGGCCATGGGTGTCTGTGTGGGTGTGGGTGTCTGTGTGGGTGTGGGTGTCTGTGCGTGTGTGTGTAGGTTTGGGTGTCTGTGGGGGTATGGGTTTTTGTGTGGGTGTGGGTGTCTATGTGGATATGGATGTCTGTGCGGGTGTGGGCATGGGTGTGGGTGAGAGGGTGGAGCTTCAGAGCTCCTGTCCCTGTATGAGCCTGACAGGCCTGGATCCTCCCGCTGACGGCGCCTCTCCCCTCTGCCGCCCATCCGGAGCGTGACGGATCGCTGGGTTCTTCCTGCAGGGAAAGCAGGAAGAGTCGGGGATGAGGGCGAGATCATTTCTTCCATGTGGTGCCAGTGTGTGTTCGTTTTCCCTTAAAGCCACTGTGTGGTTCACAATCTGATGTGTGTTGGGGGGGGGGGGGGGGGTAGAACTTTGGAGTGAAAATGATGGAAATAATTGTGTGTGTGTGTGTGTGTGTGTGTGTGTGCGTTAAATTCTGCATCCTTAATATTTTAAAATTGTCTGTGAT
>JAOYMR010000004.1:2268113-2284120 GCA_025802075.1 Tenebrosternarchus preto | reverse complement strand
TATATATATTTACTTTCTTTCTTTTCTCTTCCTAGGTTCTCCCTGTCTCGATCTTGACATATTCATTGAGTCTTTCTCTCAGAACTGGGAAGGCAGAAAAAGAGATTATACTGGTTCCTCCGAGGCTGTTCCCCCTGCCAAAGAGGTGCTCTCTCTCTTCCTGCCTTTCCCCTGACCACAGCCAGGCAGAGTGACTCACCCGTCAGACATATTTTCACACATCTCAATTTGCAAATTAGAGCATCTCTTCCTCGCACATGCGCACATCTCCCGGGCAGATGTCAGCTAGTCTTTCAATCGGCACTGGACTAACATTTAGTCCAGAGACTCACGGTGTATCAGTCGATAAGCAGAACATCGTTGTAAATGGAGACTGAGGAAACTGTTTGGTAGTTTTGCATTCTCAGCTTTGTTTTTTTTTTCTTCTTCTAAAGCCTGCAAGAGAAAAAGTCAACCAGTGATTACGGTGATCGCAGTTTCTTTTTCGTTAATCTTTAAAGCCACATCAGTACTGTTCTATGTGGAATAAAAATCCAAAGCTTTGTAGCATTGCTTTGAGCTAAAACAAATGGCTGGTTATCTTTGGTTTGTGATCTATTCATTGTAATTCACGGGACTCCTCAACTCAGTGACAGATTGTTTGTGTAGATACTTATGTCACTGGCTTATATATAAAGATGTGTTTTAATGTTACTTTGAAATTTCTGATTGATGAAATATACACTAATGAATGGATAGGCACCTCCCAGATTCTGTAGATCGTTAATGGTAATGTCTTGGATGCGGGGGGGACAACACTGAAATGTTTGTCTGATGTCACAAAGAAATAATGAATGTAATGCATAGACTCGGGATCCTGGAGCGGAGTGAACACGGCTTTCTCTGCATATAAATGTGAAGAGTTCACACAGCCTCAGGAAGTCCTCCTATCCTGTACATTATTCAGCTAATTTGCAATTACTGGCCACCGAAGACTGCGTGTTTATTTGGAAGCTGGTGTTTGTGCAGTGCCTTGGGCTGTCCTCCTCCTCTCCCCACGGGAAAAAGCACCAAGTCAGCATCAAAGATGAAGGCAGCCATTAGTTGAGTTGAGTCTCTTCGTAGTCGTCTTCACAAACAGCATCTGCCACTCCTGGATTTTTTTGGATGTTGGTAATTGGATGTATGTTCCTTTCTCTGTAGATAATTGTTTAAAAGGTGGAGGAGAGAAAAAACAAGAAGCGAACAGAGAAACTCATTTAGAGGTGTTTCTGAAAGCGATTCATCTCCCAAATCCCTGTGTTGGAACCTGATGAATAGAAGAAGAAATGTGGACTATAGATTGAAGTCAGGCACCCTTTGAGCAGGGATATAGAGGAGAGTAGATGTGTGCAGTTCGAACCGTTTCCTTTCATAGTCAACACAGCTTTACCAAACAAAGCATTCAACTGAAGCACAATGAAGGTGATTTGGTTTACCAAATCCACCCTCGGATCCAACAACAAGCATTTGTGAGTTCAGACAAGACCTGGAGGATTAAGTCATATAGCTTTTCATTGATAGCACATAGATGCAAGTACTTTTGATCTCCAGACCCTTTTTGAGGACACAGGCCCCATTTTGATAGATTTAAACAGGCTGCACTGTTCCTGACCTATTAAAATTGCCATGGACATAAATTGGGTCACAAAAAGAAAATAAAAAAAGAGAATATGATACAACAAATAAATCAGACTGAACATCACTACATTTTCGTTGCCTTGTACTTGTGTAATGACAATAAAGTTGAATCTAATCTAATCTAATCTAATCAATTTCATATACTGTACTTCTACCCTTGTTCTCAAGTTCACCAGGAAGCATTCCTCTTGCAGTGTTGTTCTTAAACCCTTAATATATGAGCGTACATTAACTCCAGCGCTCTGTGTTTAACGGAGAAGATTTTTCAAGTTTCTCTGACCTCTGGATGAACTCTGTTTGGCTGTTACGTAAAAAGCGTGCGGTGCGCTAATTTGAAACGCACGGATGTTGGTGTCGCCGTCGCCGGTGGTGATAAGCTGTCGTGTTTCTCCTGTCGGCGTTCAAAGGGCCTCTATCGGACGAGACGAGCCACAGGGGAGCCGACACAGACAAGTCGGCGCTATCTGCCCGGTGCAACGCTGTAGAGATGAAAGCTTTTCATTAATGGAAAACAAGGGTAAAAAGGATTAATTATTAAGGGAGAATGTCTCAAAACAAATGGGGACAAAGCAGAGGGCCTTGAAGAGATACTTCATGTAGAAACCACTTGCCTGGCTAACGGCAAATAGAAGCTGGGAGAACCAACGTAAATCCAACCTCATAATTCTAAGTGGCCCTCTACTAGGGTTTGAACATTACTGGCAAGATTAGCAAGGCTGGCAAATGCTTGGAAGTATTTGTATTTCCAATCCTGGCTTCAGCATTTTGGGAAAAGTGTCTGGTGAATGTGTGGAGCTTATGTAAAGCCAAAGGGCTCCCTGTGTTTTTGAGTTCGACACTTTCAAAGCGAGACCGGTCCTCATACACACTTACCTTCATTAAGGACACCTGGCTTGTGCACACAGACACAGGCTCTTCGTTAGGTGCACCTGTCTTATCGGAGAACTTCGAGGTGCATGATTAGAGGCTGCAGCGCATCTGACATGCGGTGTTTGTCAGACGTACCTATATCCAGCTCTTCACTGGTCAGCACCTGAGCAAAGGACCACATGCTGACCGGGTCTTTTTTTTTGGGGGGGGGGGGGATCGGACCATTTTCGACGCAGCTGTTACACAGAAGTGGTTGTGGAACTGGTGCTGTGTTGGGAGGAGTGTGTCAAGAACAACTGTTCTGCTGGTTATTTATACTGCTGGGTTCAGTGTGACGTGCCACCCAATATACGTACAGCCACGAGTGGTCATGCAGCCAGGATCTGACAGCGCATGAACAACTGGCCGATGCTTAACTTGTGTATGGGAACAGATGGCTTACAGTCTCACACTTAAAGACTGTCTATGCTCTCACTGTACATCCCCAGAGTGTTGCTAATAAACGAATATTTCTAGTAATATTGGTTGTGTACATGGAATGCATTTTACCAGTTTTTAGTAAACACATAAAAATTACAGCATCCTGCACATTTCTGCTACATTTGGTTAAAACGGTCACAGGTCACAATTAATAGTTGTTGAAACAATGGAGAGGACACTGCTAAAGCAAGCAAATTCAGCTGAAACTATGTGGAAAACTCAACTGGATAAATTGAGTGTTTTTGTTTTTTTCTTTGCAGGGTAGGCCCACTCCATGCTATTAGCATGCAGCAACATTCTGTAGAAATAAGGTATGTGTGTCTTATCTACCAGCTGGGAGCTTACAGTCCCCTGGATGTATTAGTCTTCTCCATACTTTTCAGAAAGATTTTTCACACACACACACATTTCCATTTCCATCTTTGGAATGCCAAGCGTCAAGCGTCATGGGATATCACAGGGTTACCGAGAATTAGTATGGTAGTATGGAAGGAATTAAGCGAGAGGCAGGGATCGACTTGCTATGGCAAACGCACTTCGTGGCTGGAGGTTGTAGTAGCACATAAGCGCTGCTAAATTGATGTTGACCCTGGGGCAGACCAACAGCCTCCAAAAAAAAAAAAAAACAACAACAACAAAAACCCAAAACAGACACGTTCCATTATACTCAACACTATTAATATATGGCGTCATGACATTGTGACGTACGCTTCGCCCCAGTTCTAATTACATTAATAATTAATAGGACATGGCTATATTTCTAAACATAGGTTGTATGTCCACGATTGCCTTGCTGCAGAACTGAGGTTCATGAACAGTACTGCCAATATTTTACATCAGATTAATCGGAGAAAAAAACGGTCTTGAATCTATGCTGTAATTATATAGTCACTGCTTGGACCGTAAACTGAAGGCGTGACAGTTCTTTCAGTGCGCGAGCTCAGCGTCTGCCTCTAGGTTTCCTTTCTATGCGTCGCTGACCCACTTGCGTAAAAAGAAGCGGAAATAACATAAATATCCTTTTCCTCATTATGTCTGAAGATAAGGTGGGATGCCGAAGGCTTGGAGGCTAGATATGCATTTGTAGCTTCGATTATACTGTTTTTCTATCCAGTCTGAATCATGAACGGGTCAATTAAACGCTACTACCCAAGTGAGAGATTAATGGTGGACGGTTAAAACACATTTAATTGCTCACTTTTCATCACTCCGCCACCAATAGCTGGTGAACTAGCTGAGTGAGTCATTGCATTCACGGGAACTAGTGTGGCTACATGTATCTTCAGTCAAAATAAAGCACCACCGTTTCTTTAAGGAAGCCTCCATTGCACAAAGAGAAAATCACAGGCAAAAACGAACATTCTGTAAGCGCATCAACACGGATACAAATTCAAATTCGAGTCTCTTGCACGCCTGCAGCTGATGTCTCTCTCGTCTCTTCTCTCTCCTACCCCGCCTGAGGTGCGGTTTCTAACACCTCACCTCCGATCTCTCCGAGAGACTCGTGGGAACAGGAAGTGATTAAGAGCAGAACACCCCTTCGAGCCCTGCTCACCGTGGCAAAGCGCGCGCTATCGCTGCTCATACGCTATTCTGACCACTCGCGTCTCGAGGGCAAACCGAGGCTCAAGTGAGCGATAAGGTTTGGTGCGTCACCTTCGAATGGACAAGCTACGCATGACGTTATGCTGGTCTGCATTTTGAAGCAAATCAGAAACAGAAGTAGAACAGTTGTATGTCAGATTTTTACAAGTGGATTAAAGTTGAAAGGGGCAATGCGAATGCCACATTTCCAGTGTGTGAGGTTTAATGGTTGAATGTTTTCTTATGAGGCTTAAATGAAACACCTCTTGAAATGTTAACAGATGCAATAATGCCAACATTATAAAGAAAGACATGTACTGTAATGAATGAATGAATGAATGAATGAACGAACAAATCAAATGACATACAAATAAATAAATAACATGTTGAAGGCAAACAGCATGTACAAATAACTGGCAATGAAGGCTTACTGGCAGGTGTACACAGATGTGTTGAGAGCAAGGGCTGCATGGAGAGTTGGCAGCTAAAACTTCAAGGAAAACAGGCCCACCTGGAAGACAATTCAGAGAAAGAGACAGATAAACAAAACCGACTTGAAATGATTGGAGGAAAATGATTTCATTAGCTGGACTGGACTTCATTGTCCCAGTGGGTGACACCTTGATTTACTGCCTTGGAAGGAACAGTAGACAGATAGACAGACTAACAGAATTAGAGAGAGTGAATATGTGTGTTTGTCAGAAACAGTCTTGCTCCTGTGCTGATTGTCTTGCTGACTAAAAGTTTAAATTCTTCACTCCAATTACATGGAGTTAGCTAGTGACTCAGGAATACCTGAAGCCAGTGACTCAGGAATACCTGAAGCCAGTGACTCAGGAATGCCCGAAGCCAGTGACTCAGGAATACCCAAAGCCAGTGACTCACGAATACCCGAAGCCAGTGACTCAGGAATACCCGAAGCCAGTGACTCAGGAATACCCAAAGCCAGTGACTCACGAACACCTGAAGTCATTAACTCAAAAATGCCTAAAGCCACTGAATATCCAGAGTTACTGTCCTGAGCATATCCAAAATCATGATTTTTCCTACACAAAGAGAACCACGTTTTTCCTTCAATTATCACATAACCATGTGATGCAAATGTCACACAGTCTCAACAAACTAGGAGAAGCTAGTTTTCTGGCTGATGCCTGGAATGTAGGCTACTCTGATAGCAAATATAATCGGATGCAATGTAGTACAGCTTTTACATTACAAGACTAGACGAGCAGCCCAACATGTCAAAATGTTTCATTTTTACAACACTAAAGATAGCCTGAACCAAAAAAAGGGTCATTTCTATAGTGTACTGTACAACTACAGCTAATTTTGAAATCCCATTGCAGTACAATGGTTTTGTCCTCAAAGTGTGTGCATAAGGTGAGTGTTCTTTACTGCCAATAAAAGAGCTAGAAAAAAAGCTGTAATTTCTGATAGGCTATTTATTGTAAAAGATTTTGATGACAAAAAGATGTGTGAGGATCCAGATAACCGTCTGCTTCTTGTTAGGATTCTCTGAGAATTCTTTGCCAATTCGAAAGAACGTGTGAATACACCACTTTAGTTTGGAGCATTTCCTTTTGTTTAATCTTAAATATTGATTTATATTCGACATGTTTGAGGATTTTGAAAAATATCTCAAATGTGTAAATATGTTTATGTTAAATGTGGTGTGACCAGTAATGTTACACTGAACGGACCACTCAGCGTCTTTTCTCTCTTCAACTGGTTCCTGATGTTCCCTCTAATCACGAAACACATCTTTGCTTTTAAAGCGATTAAAAAAAGTGACTAACAGTTTCAGTAGGTCAGAGTTCAACAGGTCCTTTCCTTCTCCTCTTACATTAATGCTAAACCACATACAGACTGTGTACACAGACGTGATGGTCCTCGTGTTATTTACAGCAAACCACCTCATGCTTTTCCAAGAGGACCCTAGTGTCCTCCAAATAGCACTTCATTATTGCTCTGTGCTGCTTACAATTTGACGACTGCAATCTCACTTCGGCCAAGCCTCCAAGAGGTTTCAGGCGTCCTTTCTGACCAGGAGGTTGCAGATCGAGATTCGAACAAAGTCGAATGCAAATCAAGTTTTTAAGAAAGGCAAAAACACTTAAGCCTACCAACAAAAGTCAGTGACCCAGTGAAGTTCTCTTACGCGTTCAAATCTGCTCGTTAGCTAATTAACTAGCCCCTGAGCCTCTGAATAAGGCTTGTCAGATCCAGAGCGGCCACCATGTTCTCAGTCACATAAGGAAGTGAATAAGCCACCTTTCCCTGCAGTTCATTCTGGAAATTACCTCCGTAACAGCTGTTATCAGTCTGGTTTCTCCCCATAATCTGATGTCCTAGACATGTTAAAATAAGAAGGGAATCAATGTCGGTACAATATAAATCATGAATAAATATGAACTGTTCTTGGGCAGGGGATTGTCTGCAGGACAGTGTGCAATACATTTAGTTATTTTTTTATCCTATTAAAAATGCAATCGGCTTCCTGCTTGAGCAGGTCCCGTATTGATTTTTATGGCTGTAATTTTTTTGGATACAAACCAAACAGGTTATTGCATTAGTGAAGCAACTTCACTGAAGGACATGCGTGCTCATAGTAATGCTATTTTGCCTCGCTTCTATATTAGGTTTTAAACCTTTTTTTTTTTTTTACTGGCTCATACAATAATAGGTGTTGCAAAAGCAAATTTTATTGTTACAATGCATTTACTGCTTCCCAATATGTATCTACAGTCAGGTCTCATTTAAGAGCTTCCATCGTGTGAACGGCAGATTAAAAACTAAAAACTCAGGTCCAGTGTTTCATCCTGCATTCAAGTATAAGGGCTGGAGGCAAACCAGCCAATTAAAAGTCTAATACAGTGTTGCACAGCAACACAATCCCAAACCCTTTTAGATTTTTGGCAAAGGCTCGTCATAATTTAATTGAGTGAAAAAACACACATACAAGACATTCAGTACGGCTCTTCACTCTTGAAGTCCTTTATTTATTTATTTCGGCAGAATAAACAGATGTGAGCCTTCAAGTCATGTTGGACTTATGGGAATTATGAACTTCTGACTACATAAAGCCTCTCAAGTGTCATTTTTGACAGCTGAAAACTCGGACGGCAGAGTGTAACCGGGGATTTTTCCAGATGCTGCGGTGCATGACAATATGAGGGGAGAGACCACCTTTTTGGTCTCACTGTCTTTTTTCCATCCTTTGTGTGTAACATACGAATTTAGACAACTCAATTCACTAAAGCACTGCAAATCTGCTGTGTTTGGTATCACCAGTAGCCGTGTGTGCACTAAGCACCGCCAAGGTCATGGATTCAAGCCCCCAGGGAGCACACATACTACCAAACTCACAATCACATGCAAGTCGCTCTGGGCTGGTAAACTTTGGGCCCTGCCAAAATCTAGAAATGTTAAAAACAACTGCTTGAGATGAGCAGGATTGGCTCTCTTTATTCACGGATAAGCTTTATAACAGAACCTCCATCACTAAACGCTCGTCTGGTTGTCTGAGGATGAGGCCGGGGGATCAGCTGGGAACGCAGTCGGCCGTCTCACAGCTGGGAGAACCGTGCACCAGCTGCTTCAACCGGAAGCCAACCGCCACGGATCCTCACGAGGGAGAGACGCAGGAGAGATGCGGTGCGTTTATATAAAGGAATGATGCATTTTGATGAAATAAGACCCACATCATTATATACTGGTCTGATCTTTTTCTGGGTAATATTCTATGGGTGTTTGTTGCCAAGTAATGAAGATTTTGTTGTTTATATGGCATATGTCCCTATTAGTGGAAAATTAATTTCTGGCATCTTAATTTAAATGAATGCAAAAGGTGTAAATATTTGCTGTTTCAAATAGTACATCTGTCAGTAAAATACTTTAAAATGAGACACAGAATGGTTGAGACAGGGGCATTATTTGGACTACTAAACAGAAAATCATTAACTGGAGTTTTTTCAACAACTCCAGAGCTCAGTCATTCAAGCAGTACTGAATGCACACATCACCGCTGGCATGCAAAATGTGAATATGAATGTGAATGTTAATGTGCTGCACCGTGGCTGTTCAAAAGTAAAGATAGTAAAGATTCAATGGTGCTTTTTATACACCTGGTTTACTGCTTTGAAATCCTTCTTCTTGTTCCTTTAGTACACTTTCTTGAGCATCTGTGTGTGTGTGTGTGTGTGTGTATGCTTGTGTATATAAGACTGAAAGAGAGTCCAAGAGACGGAGAGAGAGAGAGAGAGAGAGAGAGAGAGATGGAATGACTGTGCGCGTCCCATTATGATGGATTGGTTTGTTTAGGACAGGTGCAAAAACATCACTGATTTACACATCACAAGTGCCTTTCAGTTTCCTTCTCTGTTAATAACCTACAGGGTGCAACATGTGTCGGATGGTGGCAGGATCACGGAGCTGATCATCTTAACATCCAGATGAAAACAGGCGATGATTCACCAGCCATTCAGGAAAGGGCTCTCGCGTGCAGTACCACACACGACACGCCCGAGCATCTGCACACGCTAATTAGGGTTCAGATTTAGCCTCACTGCTGTTTTCTTGTGACAAAAAAACAGCAGCATTTCATCCATTTCCCCTTTTGTATCCCCTTCCTGTGTTGTTGGGCTCTAGTGAGTTGTTAGCTCTTTTTAGATGTTCATTAGATGTTGTTATGATGGGGTTTTGTTTGAGTATCCGCTATGTATTATTATGCAAAATTTGGGTATCAAATTCCTTCCTTCAGCCTCTTGCTCACTTTCTCTCTGTGTCTCTCTCTCTCTCTCTCTTTCTCTCTCTCTCTCTCTCATACACACACGCATTCTTGCTCTTCTGTTTTTCTTTTCTCTTTGCTTTTTGTTGCGTTGTGTGACGGGGCTGACACACTTCAAAGCGGTGGGATTGACGGCTGTGCCGGCTGAAAGCTCCTGTTCGTGCAGTGGGTGGAATTACGCTGCCGTCTCTCTTGAGCACCACTTCAGAAAACAGCTCTCATCTCTTTAAATATCTGGCCTCCACATGACACCTCGAAAAAGGAGGGAGAAAAAGAGGGAGAAGGAGAGAGAGAGAGAGAGAGAGAGAGAAAACAGACTCAAAGTAGAGGAGGAAGGAAAAGGAAAGAGAGAGTGAAACTTTTGCACACTGCTGTGTCAGTGAGGTATAGCTCCATATGTTGGCTCATGGAGAGGACAGTATATCCTGTGGAAGACAGCAGGAGTGAACTGTGAGTGAGTGATTTAACGAACTTGTGTGTCTGTGTGTGTTTTCACAGCTACGTCACTATTTTAAAACTCAAAGAACACGTGTGTTCACCTCTAGAGTGTACACTCCTTCAGTTCTGCATCATTTCCCTTCCCAACAGAGCTGGTACCTCAGACTGATCATGATTTCAGATTTCAGATGTTTGCAATTTCATGTGGTAAGCTGTTTTAAATATTAATTGCTTCCAGTTGTGATCGTTAAACATTTATTCACTCGAATATGATTTATGATGTGCTGCTCATAGGACTGTGAAGAAGATTGTCATAAACTAAAATGAATCAATTGATCAACCTGAGGAATTAAGGATATGGAACATTTAAAATTGTCTTCTGTGTAGACTAAAGCAGAACACTGTAAGATATTTAGTTATTTATTGCAATCTTGTGTCTGTAAGCGTCAATAACCATTTAGTCATGGAGGTGTGTTTCTGTGAGGGTTTATGGGTAGTTTGGGCCAGCGCCCAGCCAGGGCCCGAACCTCATTCTCTGAAGAACAGAACTGGGCTGGGCTCGGTAGAGGGCCCGATTCGACTCAGGTGCTGCTCTGGATCAGCGCCAGTGCACGCTGCTTCAGTTCCCCGTCTCACTGGCTGTAGTCGGCAGCGACGGCAGCTCCTGCATGGCTATTACAGAGTCATTTCAGAGCATGGTTCCCCCCACGGACCCCCCTCTCCTCGATTGTTCAGCCCTGCTGGTCGAGGGGGGAAAATGTGCTGTTCTGACTGCCTGCACTTTAGGCGTCATGGTGTCAGACACACACACACACACACACACACACACACACACACAAAACCCCTAGACCGTAGCCAGCTCCTGGTAACCAGCTCCCATGGTTCTTTCTCCACAGAGAGTGTGAATGGAGTGGGTAGCGGTTGGCCCGTCGATGTCTTCTCTCCCAGAGCTCCCCACCAGCCTTACCAGCTTGGGCCGAGACTCAGGCACGCACTCCTATAACAGGGAAGGAGTTTAATGGCAAACAACAAAAAACTACATCAACAATGAGGGTAACCACACCCAGCTGCCTTTTAAATTGCTGTTAGCTAATATTATGACAATTGCTTTTTAACTGCACATTCATTTATTGCTTGATACATGCAGTAGCTTTGATATGACGTTAGCTTACGAAGACGTTTTGTTTTGTGCTCTAGGATTAGCTCCTCCACCTACATGTAAGGATACAACAAAACTGAAAAAAAAAAGAAAATCCAGTCTCTGATTTCCACTCACTCACCTGGGACGACATTCCTTATGTCCATTTATCAGCCTGGGATGAGTTTGGTTCTCCTCTGTCTTTAACTGAGACGCATGGCTGCCAGGCTCTATCCAAATCCAATTCCCTGGCTTTCCTGTGCCTCCTACGCTGGCGAAACCTGAAGCAGTTCTTCTTCTTCTCCGTGGAAATGCTGGTGGCGTCCGGGTGGAAGGCAAGAGAGGCGGACCAGCTCTGGCAGAGATAAAGGCCCGACTAGCATGAAGGCAATCAGGCTGGTGTGGAGGATATGCTTTTGTAGTGGGGGCTCCAATTGCTGCAGCAATTACCAAAGCCTGATTACAGGACTAATTGGACATAACGATGTAATTTTAACCACAAAAGCCTTATTGGAAGGAGTGGCAGTAATTTTTACACAATGCCGGGTAGGGACGTCTCTACACAGGGTGTGGACGCAAACGGCTTTGGCTGTGCGGGGGAGTGAAACAAACATAAAACAGGAGAGAATGTGTACGCTTTGAGCGGGTGGAGAGAGAAAGTACTGTGTTTTGGGGGGGAATGAGTGAGTGTGTGTGTGTGTGATCCGTGGCCCCTGGTGGCTGTGGGCGGGGCCGTCGCCTCTGTCTGTGGGCGGGGCCGTGGCCTCTGGCGGCTGTGGGTGCGCGGCCCCTGGTGGCTGTGGGTGGGGTTGTGGCCCCTGCCGGCTGTGGGTGGGTGCGTGGCCCCTGCAGGCAGTATGCAGCTGTTCTGGAGGCTGATGAGTGGTGGAGACAAGAGCTGCCTGGCACCTTGCGCTCTCACTCATCCATCACTGTTGACAGCTCTCTGCCTTTCGCCTGATGCAGCACACACACACACACACACACACACACATTTGAAACATACAAACATATAGCTATATGCAGTGACATACACTCAGCACATATATGCATACAGCATACAACTATGTGAAGTGAATACACACACACACACACACACACACACACATCTGGGAAGGAGTAGGGTTCCGCTCTGTACCCCTGACAGGTTCTCTGTCAATAGGCCCTCAGCTAAAACACACCACAAACAACAAACTTTGTGTGTCTGGTAATATTTCACAAGAGGCTGACATGGTGGTGAATTATATTAAAAATGTTTTTAAAAGCTACAAATAACTTATTAATAAATAAAAATTTGTTAAATAATTCATTACTAACAAATAGTTTGGAGTCCCACTGTTCTCCACTGGGTAAAAAAATAAGTGTCTGTGAAATTCATTTTGTCCACATGCTGATCACAGTACTTTACTCCTTGAAATCAGGTGCATGTCGCCTTATAAGCACGAATAATTAAACAGCTATAGCAGCAAACCAGTATGTAACTTAAAAAGAAAAGGAAAATTCCCTTAGGAAAAATGAATAACCCAGTCACTGTGGTAGAGGATTCTATACTGTATTCGTTTGAGAATTGAGAACACACACACATGCACACACACTTCTCTCACACTTTTTTTCCCCACAGAACAACACAGGTCTCTAGATTATATAACTGCCTTGTGAAAGTTTCTCTGGTGTCTTTGCCGAGCCGAGGATGTGCCTGGAATGGAAGTTGGGCGTCTGAGCTCAGGTGCGGAACTTTGTTCAGATGGTTCAGGGAATTTGGTGCTCAGAACTTCACCCGTTTCTGGGTGTGCGAACGAGCCAAGGCCCCGTTATTCTGGCTCACCGGGGTCTTCCTTCGGCTGCTCGCTAGCTTAGAGGGAGATTACACAGGATTTAGCACAGATCTTTCTCTTGCCATATGCAAAACAATGAACTCTGTGTCTCCCCCAGTGTCTGGCCTGGAGCCTGAGGGATTGTGGCCCATTGTGGCGGGTTCAAGGCAGGTGGGGGGGGGGACATGTGTCTTGGTGAATCTTGGAGCCGGGCTTAACGATGCTTTTCTTTCTGATTGGTCAGGAGCGAGGCAATCTCCCATCACTTCTTCTGTGATACCCACCTTCTCCACGGACAGCAGAAACGAGGCCCTCACGTTCCCTCTTCGCTCAAAAGGGAGATTTGCGGTTCCGGATTTGTGGCAATCGCGAGGGTGAGTGAGCGTGCATGGGGAACACAATGGGAAATGTCATCCTTCCTGCCTCGAGCTTATCTGCTCTTACCTTATACTGCATGAGATCATCACGGCCCAGATTTGTCCATAAAAGCTTGACAGAGAGGTCATGGAGAGGAGGTCCACCATGACTAATATCGGTGTTGAGATTATTCGGAGAAAGTTGTGCACTGAGCCTCGCAGAACACCGAGTACGCCTGTTTTAAAAAAAAAAAAAAAAAAATTCATTTTATTTATTTATTTTGCGCAAGATGCGCAAGATGCTCAATCTGCGCGACTGGAAAGGTCACCTCTCCGGGGACGCGGCCAAGTTTCGTGCAATTAGTCTTGTTTATTGCTCACAAAAGACAATGGGACATCCCAGAGGAATACGCGAGAAAATACGCAAAATGCGAAGTTCATCATTTTCCTGCCAGTGCTGTTCTGGTTTTCTCCAAGGATAGCTGCTTATCTTTGTGGAGAATTTGCATTCATTTTGGAGCAAATACTGTACAAACAGAGAAAATATTTCTCACGCACAGAGGACTTTCCGACAGACGATTATAAAGATTTGAAGGAAACATGATGTATTATGGAGATTAAAAGTGAAATGTGTTGTCGGGAGAAACTGAAAGATCTTTTTCTCCTTATAATCTTTTTAGGCTATCATTAAAGCTAAAAGCCATGAGCAAACCCACAAGTATAATCTAGCTTGGAGTTCTAAAGCCAAAACTTCACATCACTCTGTTCTTGAGTTGATAACTCATAGGAAAATGATTTGCAGAGATCCACCATCGACAAATTACAACAGCTGTGAACATAATTTATTCAGTCAAACAACTTCTCCTGTAACTGACTACGAGTTCAGTTTATTGCCACTAAGATCTCATTGTGTAGCAAGAACATGGTGGGTGTATCTTACAAACACCTCCAACAAATAAGGGAATGTGTTACTGAAAGTGTTGGTCATACGTGCAGGCTGGAGACTGAAAACACATCTAATGTTTTTGATTCAGTTGATATTCAAATCACACACAAAATTGATCACACTAAATTTTGTGAGTTGGTGTGGAGAATGTGTGTGTGTGTGTGTGTGTGTGTGTGTGTGTGTGTGTGTGTGTGTGTGTGTGTGTGTGTGTGTGAGAACAGAAGGTGCTGCAGGGGAAGGAGGAAGTACAGAGCATTATGCAAATGAGACAGGAAATTACTTTTTCATCAAAGAATTCCAAAAATGCAAACATTATGAGAGGAGTTTTGTTTGTTTTTTACTGTTTGCACCCCCTCATACCACCATGTTTTAATTAGAGACAGGAACAAAATATTTGTGAATAGACGCATTTGGGATATTGAAATACACATGCTCCACCATGCGAAAGAAGTTTTCCCAAAGTTTTAATGTCTGTGTATTTTTGTGTATTTGTGTTTTTAGGGGAATGCTTTAGTAAATTTGCCAATTTACAGTAAAATATAGCAACATATCCTGTAAGACATAAACTGTATTTAGCTGTATACTGTACCGATCACAATCAATAAAAGTAGTAGTACTTATAATCACAAATATTTGTAAAGCTGTTCTGTTGGAAATTATATTGTCTTGCCATCCCATTCTTTCAACATGGAACACCAGGTTTCTCTGTTAGAGACGTTTAGATGTGCAATTAGCTTGTTCTTGTTCTTCCACGTCGTCTCATCAGAACTTACCAACTGGAGCCGTCGCTTTGAATGAATAATTTAGTAAAGAACAGAGGACGGCCTTCGCTAATCACGTGATCTTTTGTGTTGATCTCTTTAACGGCAGGTTGTAACCCTTGGACGATGTAATTTTCATGGGCGTTGGAGGGCAATCAACTCCTGGCGGAGTAGGATACCGTTATTTGATTGGAGAAGTGGCCGCGAATAAAGATTGAATAGATTCAATTGAGCTGTGAATTAAACAAATACCGCTTCGGCGGACCCACTGAAGTGTTTCACGTGAACAAAGAAATTTCACTGCTGTCTACATAAACAAAACGGGTTAATTAGATACTTTAGTTATAGCTAACACGGCTCTTAAGGGACAAAAACGCAGATGAAGAAAACATTAAAACAGCAGGACGCAGGCGGTGTGCGAAGTCAGAGCCTTCAAAAGTGACCGTGTTTGATTTGTATTTACCATGCTGATTTTTGCGAACCATTTTTAGATTACTGATGGCTATAATGACGAACCATCAGAAGCTATAAAGCTATTATAGTAGTTAAACTGTGAGTGTGCTTTGGCTTTAGGTATGAGAATTGAAAACTGTTTTTATTGATGTTGACTGAACTGAATGTAGCATTAGCTCGCCGCTGTTCAACACAACCACACAACCGTTATATGTGTATAATGCAGTCTGTTATGCAACGTGCCGTTTTGTCTGTTTCCTTTTCTCAGTGAAAGGACTCTTTCAGTGCCGCCGATGTAATTTCAGCACTGCAATGTTAGCTAACACGTTGGCAGGGCCTTTCACTGACCTCTCCTTGCTAAGCTTTGAGTAGATAAGATAAAAAGGCACTTATTCACGGAGCTATCACTGACGGGCCAGGCATTTACTTTGGACTGAATTATTTATGTAACATTTGTCAATGAGAGAGGAAGGAAGCTGGCAGTGTGCATCTCTCTTTCTCCCTGTCTCTCTTTCTTGCTTTCTTTCTCTCTCTCTCTCTCTCTCTCTCTCTCTCTCTCTCTCTCTCTCTCTCTCTCTCTGTGTTTTGCTCTTTGTCTCTCTCTCTCTTTCTCTGCTTTGCTCTCTCTCTCTCTCTCTCTCTCTCTCTCTCTGCTTGGATCTCTCTCTCTCTCTCTCTCTCTCTCTCTCTCTCTCTCTCTCTCTCTCACTCTATCTCTCTCT
>JAOYMR010000004.1:2235375-2245527 GCA_025802075.1 Tenebrosternarchus preto | reverse complement strand
ACACACACACACACATGCACATGCTATGGCTTATCTTCTGTTTGGGGTTTCCTGATGCTAGCTGCCTACTGTTCAGAGTTAGCGTTAATGCGTGTTTATCTTCTACCCTGTAATTTTATTCCATTGAGCTTCACAGAAGTTCAGTGACCTTTTGGTTTTGTCAGTACCTCCTGAGGGAAACATCGGTGCTGACTAACTCAAAACATGCATGGTGGCAAAAAAACAAAAAACTCTCTCAAAACTTGTGGTGAGCTGTGTTCTAAATGAAAGGCCCAAACAAGCTTGAGTAATGTGCACATGCTTGAGGACCCTGCCCCTGTCTGGCATAACGTCTGAGGTACGGCTAATATCGCGTTAAAATAGGATAATATAATCCATAAGTTTTCCATGGTAGCTGATCGAGTGCCTTCGGATGGGGATCGATCCCGGCGACTAAATGGGACGCTTCTCTGTGTCCTTGCTGTAGGTAAATAGTGCCATCACGAGAAATACCACACACTCTTTTTAACTTCACATAAAAACACACAGTTCTTTTATATTCCCCACCCAAGCTTCCATTAGCATTAAGGACACAGTGCTTGTCTTAGGACCCCTAAGCTATGCAGGTCAGGGGTCATAGCTGCATCCTAGGACTGTTTTACAGCAAAGAGCTTTGCTTTGCTAATAAATAAACAATGAAGAAAATAAAATTCCCATTCTCTTTCTCTGGATAACAAAATAGGCTTTGTTTGATCCCTAAGGGTGAGCTTTTTCTTTTTTTGAGCCTGAATTAAGATCTGTGTAGGGACCAAATGTGGCCCCCCTGATAGGAAAGGATGAATTTTTTAACCTGGAAGTGTTCGGTACTCATGGCGAGAGTAGTGGAAAAGGTTAAGATTAAGGTTAGGATTAAGGTTAGGATCAGCATAACGCTGGTGAGCTATAGTGATATACAAGTCAAAGCAAATGACTTGCTTCCTTTGACTCTCCTTTGACTCTCTCTCTCTTGCTCTCCAGGTGTTCTCCAGTGAGCCTCCATCACTGTGGAGGGGTGGGGGGGTGTAAATGCCACAGATTCTATTAGTGTGTGTGTGTGTCTGTGTGTGTTTGTGTTTGTGAGTGTATGTATGGTTTGACCGATTGACTGGCAGAGGAGGAGGGAGATGAGAATTTTCTTGAGTGCTCCGGGTCGCGGGTCGGCCCAGTCCACAGGTCCAAAGGGCTTGTTTGCATGTGTGTGGGGAAGTGTTTGTGTTCAGCTTCTCGCCAGCAGGGGGGTGAAGGATCCCTGAGCCTGACACGGCCTCCCCTTCCAGTTCCGGCGCTGGAAAATATTTTGCGCTCAGGGTGAGATCCCCGTTTCCCGTAAAGTTCCAGCAAGGAGCCGCCACTCTGTGGGCTCTGTGGGTGGGGGGGAGGGGCCATGCGGAGAGATTTATTGCCTTTTATTGCCCTTCCTGTGCGAATCCCGAACTGTAAATCCCGAACCTCGGCATCTGCAGCTGTGTGGATGGGAATGGGTTGTCCAGATCGGTGGACACATTACAGGCCTGCCGCGTGCAGGAGGGGAACACTCTGGAGGCTCGGTGAGTTGGTCGCACATCTGTGAGCCGTTCCTCCAGCCTTTGTAACACTCACCGCACTAAGCAACTGTTACACGAACGAGACAGTGTTGATAAGTGTTAATAAATCTATCATCCAACCACGTTGCTTCCTACCTGGTTGCCGCAAGCAACCTCTAACGTTGTTAATCAGGGGAAACACGCTGGTCAAAGAGGCGTTTTTTTTCATACAGCAGACACTCGTTCGTGTTGTCTGATCAGACGTGGTTATTAGAACCTCTAGAGGAGTAATAGCTAAAGCTTAAGGACTTATTAGCTAAAGACATGCTTGGCGAGCAATGATGGAAGGTGAGGTTTTATCCTAATGAGGCCCCTAAACTGTGCTCCGCCTCACAACTGAAGCCCAGGGTCCGAGGGGCTGAGAAATGGGGTGCACGTGGGCGGAGTCCCTTCTCCATGCTCCCACGACTTGGTTGGTGCTCTGGATTAATAACGAGGCATGAGTCTCGCTCCGTTAATGCATGGGGACTAGACGAGGGTGATCCGTCTTAGTCTCACACACTCCGCCCTGGTCTCGCAATAACCCACCATCTCACACACACACACACACACACACACACACACACACACACACACACACACACTGTATTAAGAGGCTGAACGATAATCCCACTGGTCACTGGTATCTTTTAGCAGTATCATGAAGGAATTATTCGCAAGCATGCCAGACCATAATGGTGCCTCCAGCTCCCCTAGGAGACCTCCTGCCCACGTGGTTACAGTGGCCTGGCCTTCCTCGCCTTCCCTCTCGGCGACGCCTCCGATACGGAAGAGATGGATCAGAGACGCATCAAACCTGCATCCTCCCAGGAAACCCGCTAAGCCCTTATACTCGTTAGCTCTCATCCCGATGTGACGCTTATACCGTTCCACATGTTTTAAAGATCAAAGCGTTTGTCAATAGTAGTCACAACCAGCCTCTGAAAGTGTGTCTTCTGGCAGCAGCCCTCCCTACAGGGCTGGGGGGGGACCACAACAGGCTGTGACCACTGGCCGCAGCGCCCTGCGGGGGTTCCCTCCGGGGTTCCCTTCCTGCGTCTGGCTCTGATGGGAACACCTCCGCCCGCTTGATTACCAGCCTTGGCTTTGGATCAGAAAGGAGATCTCCAGAGGCGGCTGTGGCTCACAGAATCCAGATTAGCCAGGCACCTATCCCGGTCTTCCCGTACACCACGCCTGCAGGTGCCCTCGTTCTGTTAGCTCAGTTCATCAATCACAGACGCTATCGGAGACGGGATTAGCCACCAAGGGAATGCAGGAAGGGTGGAATGGAGGCTTGTCAAGCATTAGTGTGGCCCAAGCAGCTGTTTGTCCATTGGGACACATGGTGGGCTTGTCTCTCATGATATATAGACCATCTCAGCTTCAGGTCTTTTACTTCAGGATTTCGGAAACACAACAATCTCTTGCTGCGCTCAAAGGGATATTCCCAAGCAAGTTGTAACTTAATCTCTGCTTACCCTAACAGTAATACAGTCTGTACAGAATGGAATACAACTTATTTTAAACACCTGGTGCAAGCAGCAAGTACCTCACAACAGAAATGTGAAACACATATTTTCTAGAACATTCTGTTTTGTTTTTTTTTATCAAAGATAAAAAGTATAGATGTAATCCAGCATAAATTATTGTTTTAGATAATGGACTACTTTTTCCAGTGGAAGAATTCATGGTTATCAGCAACCTATATAGCCAGAATAGCTGAAACATTTACTATTTTTGCTCTGGAGTTAGAAAATGGATAAGACAGCCTTGATAAGAGATCCTCTTATACCTGTATCTGTAGCTGCTGTTTTAAGCTTATTCATTATATTGACAATTTGTTTATTGACAATGCTTTTGAAAATTGTGTCTATGGTAACAAGGTACCATTAGAGAAGATGGAGGTTAATGCACAATCATCCCATAATGTCCTTTTAAATGAACATTGCATGTGTTCATTTAAAAGTGAGGATCTTGCATTATACCAGTATAATGAACTACAGTCTTCGGTGTTAGAGGATTGCTTTTTCTATTGGCATTTACAACGAGTACTTTGCTTTCTCACTGATGCAAAGTGATATATACTCATATATCATACACACATTTATGCAACCTTATATACATAAGCATGCACCCTCACAGACATATGCATGCACCTTTATACACATAAGCATGCACCCTTACACACACATGCATGAAACCTTATACAAACATGCATGCATCCTCATACACACATGCATGCACCCTTATACAAACATGCATGCATCCTTATACACACATGCATGCATCCTTATACACACATGCATGCATCCTTATACAAACATGCATGCATCCTTATACACACATGCATGCATCCTTATACACACATGCATGCATCCTTATACACACATGCATATATCCTTATACACACATGCATGTATCCTTATACAAACATGCATGCATCCTTATACACACATGCATGCACCATATACATCCATATATGAAAGCACACTGTAAGGTTGTGCATCACTTTGGATGTAAATCTCTGTAGCATTTATGCTTTTAAGCTCAGTGCATTTCTAGCACTGTTTAATGTGTGAGAGAACAGGCCCAGTGGGTTGATGAATGCTATGAATGGGGATGGTAGAGAAAGGTTTCATCGTGAGACCAACTTTCACGTCTCATTTGCTGCTGCTGGACGCAACTTCCCAGCTTGTTGTTGACTGTTGCTTCTGTGGATTCCCAGACCCTATTTATTCCATGTGTGTGTGTGTATGTGTGTGTGTACACATATTGTGCACTGTGTGTGTCTCTGCTTGCTTGCTGTTGTTTGTGTGTGTGTCTGTGTGTGTGTCTGCTTGCATGTGTGTGTCCTGCGCTCTCCCCTTTCAACACGGCAGAGAACAGAGGGCTGTTTCTGTGGAGAGGAGTCCGGTGATACGATCGGTTTACTCCCCCTCTTCTCGCTCGGTTATCTGATCTGCTCCACACCGGGACACAAAGACCCATTTAACCCGCTTCAATTCACACGAGACGGTCCGATCGGCGGCGGGAACCCAGCAAAGCCACGCCCCTTCCCCCCAACCCCCTCCTCCCAACCCCGGAACCTTTCCCGGATCCTCAGTCCTCAGACCGGTGGCCGCCAGTGATATGAGGGTTGAGTGCCCTGCAAAGGGCTGGCCCGGTCTCCACTACACCCCCTGCTGGGCACGGGCGGAACCACGTGTGCCCTTCCCTGTACCCTCCTGTGTCAGCTGATCGCTGACCGCAGAGGACGGCAACCGTGAAGACATGCTTACATTGCATATATAACGAAGAGGTAAAAACCAAAGACACCCCCCCCCCCGCTCTCCATCGCTCTTTCTCCCTCTGTCTTACTTGTTCGTTCTCTCTCTGTCTGTCTCTCTCTCCACGGCTTGGGAGTAATGGTTAAAATATGTGCTGATGCTCAAGTATTCATTACCCAAGTGGATTTACAGGTTGCATCACTGTGAAAAACATCCTCTCATTAAAAACACACTGACACACACTGCATCAAAGAACAAGAACAGAAGAAAAAAAAAATCAAACCAAATTCATAATTATTCTGTTGTCTCTCTGCTTAGTTCTAAATGATTTACCTATAAATCACAGCCAAGGTTAGTGAGATGTTTTCTTTAAGCTCCAAGCAGGAGTGGAGTATTTGATTCTTTGTCTTCTGTCTGATCTGCATGATTTCCAAGATTAACAGTCATGCTCAATGGTGTGTTACTATTGTAATGGGCTCGAAGTGCTGTGATTGAGGTAAATGTTCAAAGTAGATCTACCCTGAAAATACCTGCCCCTTGATATTAAAGGCTGCCAGCCACAGGAGAGAAATTACCTGCTTACACTGACCTGAGGCCAGTTTCGTGAGGTCTATAGTCACGCTATATGCTTACATTTTTTTTTCCAAAGCAAAAAAAGAATGTTCCAGTTAATATATTTTCAGGTTGACAAAATTAACAGCTCTGTATCCTACATCATTGACTCCGGTCATTACTTCCGACGAGCTCTGCATTGATATACTTGGAAGGGATCCAGCTCAGTCAATTCCCACAGATTCTGCGTTTATGCTGAGTAAAAGGTCCTCATAAATGATAGCCATTATACTTTGATAAGGTTGACTTTTTTGTCTGCTTCACCTTCTGTTTTTTTAAACCCTGTTATGCACGCCTTCCTGCTGGCATGGCCGGGGTGGGGAGATAAACTGGCTTGGAGTAGAGATGGAAAGAGCACCATCTGGCTCTCAACACTCCTGCCACGGGATTAATGTATAGAGCACATCATCAACACCACACAGATACTCTGACAGCCAGCAGCAACCGGCCACTGATGACCATTATGTCTTACACACTGATCCACCCACACACACACACACACTTTCAAACACACACACATACATGCACGCCCACACACATACACACACACGAACACCCACACCCCTACACACACACACACACACACACACACACACACACACAACCCTGCATACACGCACACACACACACACACATACCATCCTCCGAAGCCAACACACTCGAGACTTTACCCCAGCGGCCGTCTGGCTGATCTCAAACTAACCGCAGCAGGCCGTGGGTTTGTAATACGTGGAGCCACAAAGTCAAGGCTTGCGGCAGCACTCTCACTCGTCGCTAAGTGAAGACCCCTCCCAGCTCCTCCTGGGCTTCATACGTGTGATTCTGAACCCATTCACAGGGGTTGAGCAGGACAGGCAATAGCTTGCCTTTAATATCAAAGAATCTCTGCAATGAGAACCCCCCCCCCCCCAACACACACACACACACACACACATCACACATGCATCTGTACGCAAACTTGCACAAAGCTATTTGAAGCAAAATGCATTGCTATTTCAATGCCCTAGTTTTTAACCAACCCCCCCCCCGCCCATAAATAAATAAATAAATAAATAACAGGATGGACAAAACTAGTCGTGATACATTTTACAGCAAATATGCCGCAGAAGCAAAAGAAAAGAAGAAATGAAAAGAAAAAAAAAGTAAAAGGGGAGGAAGAAAACAGGAAGCTGGGAGGAAAGTGTATAAATGCCTGAATCCCTCACAAGCCCCCGTGTGATTACGTGAAGCGGACCATCAACGCAAAGCCACATGTCTCTCCCTCTCTCCCTCTCTCTCCCTCTCTCTCTCTCTCTCCATTGGCCGTAGGCCCCCATTAATTATAGCCGGGTGAGGCTGGCACAGACGAGGGTTCACGTGGTGCCTGTGCATTACGCCTGTTGGCACGAACGTCCAGCCTGGCAGGCAGGGGACGTGCCCAGAGCCCGTGGCTTATGGAAGCCCTGCTTCTCCTCTCAAACTCTTCTTGATGTTCCTGGCTGTGATTAACCGGGTAAAAGGATCGGTAAAGTCCATGTCAGTCAGAGAGCCTAAACACCAGAGACTTTAACTGTATACCAGTTACACCAGTGTCCAGTTAAGCATTTCTAGCTTAGTTTTGGTAACACTGATCTGTATGTAATGACTTCACAAAGCAGTTGACAAATGACTTCACAAATCAAATGATAAATGATTTGTTCTAGTGATAATATCACTTGACTGCAGGTCATACATGCATTTTTTAAGAATACTTATGTAGAGAACTGTACACACTGGAAAGTCTACAGTGATGTCATACAATGATGTCATACGATTGAAATATTCATAAAGGTGAGTGAGTTAATTTCAATGAATTTATAAATGATTTAACTGGGACCTTAAACTGTTCTTACCTAAAATAATACCATGACGATGTCGCTAATGTAACTACATAACTAAGGTTACTTCAAGGTGTAATTTATAAATGTATGGCTATATTTATTAATTTATTTATGTTGAATTCCATAAATAATATAAAATATTGTTGGTGCTTCAGGCTCGCTTACGCCCCTTCGTGTTGTTGCACTAAACAAAAGCACGGCACATCGGAGGCTCGGGCTTCCCTGAGTGCCGCAGAAACACGCCTGTCGCTCACGAGTGGCTGTTCACCAGCGCGCGCCGGTATGCCCTCGTTCACTCTATTCGGCACGGCAGTTGTTGATTGCCGTTAGCAAACGGACGCGTGACGAAGCGTGACAAGGGCTTTTTGCGCGGCACTGAGTGGGAACGAGGCACGGCAACCTCGTAATGACAGCGTTTTTGTTGTTTGGATGGGGAGAGATTTTGCTATGATGTTGTGTGGAGAGGGGCGGGGCTAGGTTGTAGTTCTTCCATGTACACTCGAACGGACACGGGATTTGAATGTTTTAAAGTCAACGGACTAGCTGTCTTTATATAACTGCCGTTCGGGAGAAATGCCTTAGACAGCCAGAAACAGAAGACAACATGACGTAGGAGACATAATGTACCTTAAGGAGGTGTGGGTGTGTGTGTGTATGTGTGTGTGTTTTAAAGTGTGAAAGTCTGTCCATTCCTGAACACTTTCCGAATGCACAAAGGCTGCTCCAATCTTTCCATCTGACACTAGTTTCAGATTGGATGGCTTCCAGTGAGCAAAGATATATACATATATAATTTAGATTTAAACGTCCTTTGGGGCCAAGCAAAGGGGAATGAACAGATGTTTGGGGTGTTTTCTCCACACCCTCCTCTGTGGTCTGTGTAGGTGACACTCTGCAGTGTGGACCAGTGTGACTGAGCCACTGAATGGAGAAGTGCAGGTGTGTGATTATCTATGCGGGTGAACTGGATACAGTGTAATGGGAGTGTGTGATTGTGTGTGTTTGGGGGCGGATGGGGTAGTGTTGGACAGCGTGATGGGTGATGCAGAAACTACTCCGCACTGACTCATTCTGTCTCTAAATCTCTGTGTCTCTCTCTATCTCTCTGTGTCTCTCTCTATCTCTCCGTGTCTCTAGCTCTCTATCTCTCTCAGCCTGTCTGTCTCTGCCACGCTCTCCCTTTGTCTCACTTTGCTATTGTTTTGCCATATTGATTGTTAGACCATTAGTAAACACTTGCTGCCCTTTGCTCTGGCTAGATGAATGAAAACTCCTTACTGCCATTCGGTATTTCACCATTACATACGTGACCTCACGTGTGCCCCGGAAGTCTTCTCAACACACGTCACGTACGTCAACAAAATTCGTCAAGCCTCCTTTTCACAAATAACGTTTTTACGTGGGCAAGTTGAAAAAAAAAAAACATGAATAAATGAAATGGGCTTGTGTTAACACATTGCTGTGTTAATGCTGAACACAGTTAATGCTGAGCACAGTTAATGCTGAGCGCAGAGTGCTGGATTCTGCGCTGTGCACCCCGGGCAGGTCTTTCAGAGCAGAGGTGTCTAGGCCCGAGACCCAGTGCTTTGAGCAGATTCTCTTTCCCCCTAGTCTGGTCCCATTGTCAGCGCATTCTCATTCATATTTAATGGCTGGGGCTGCAGTTCTTGCTGTTATTGTTATATGCTCAGGGAAGCCTTCTGCTTCAATGCCTTGACACACAAGGTTCTGGATATTCTGTATATTGCAGTTGAGCTCACTGGGAGGTTGTACTGGTCTCCAGTGTGGCTGAAATAAACAACAGCAACATGATTTTATCTAGGCTTGCTTTGTGCCTTGCGAAGGTGTGTGTGTGTGTGTGCGCACGCACTTGTGAACATAAATTGATTTTCAAACACAATGTCATACTGGTTATTACAGCAAGTCTTTTCAATAGGAAGATTGCTTCTCTCTCTAGTTAGCCATGCTCTAATTACTCTGCTAGAGATCCCTTTTTGTTATTACACATGTGACAGCTTTGGGAGTGAATGTTTGGGCGATGTTAAAAGGTCTGATGAAGGCCACTTGGAAATATACCCTTCATTGTCCTTCTAAATATAAACACGACCATCTCCCAGATTCAGTCACCTGTCTTGATATGTTATGACCCAGTTTTCACACTGAGGGGGGTACAGTGTAAGAGGTGGCAAGCGTGCTCAAGGGTAGAGGCCCTTATCCAGAGACGCGCTTTCGCAAGGGATTGTTAATATACCAGCATATGGTGACACCAATACAACACAGTACTGTCTTGACAGCCAATGAAAACAAAGCAAACATTGTAGGGTTCTCCTATTGGTTCATTACGATAGGGGTTTCCAATACGTTACGTCTCATGAGCATCGAGGGCAGAGAGACAATATGATTCAGACGTGATTTAGTCGAGTGAGATTTTCCACTTTTCCCGTTGGTTGGCGGGAAAAAAATGTTATAGAGATGAAAGTAAACCGCAGACATTAACTCCATCTGAGACAGACAGCTGACGGTAATTTAATAAAAGGAAAGGACGAGGCTTTTAAAGATTTTACTGAAAAGAGAATTACTGCTCTTGGGATCAGGGTGGGGAGCGTGTGGGGTGGAGAAAGGGAAAGAGAGAGAGAGAACAGGACAGTGAGGGAGCGTGTGATGAGAGAAAGAGAGAGAGAGAGAGAGAGAGAACAGGACAGTGAGGGAGTGTGTGATGAGAGAGAGAGAGAGAGAGAGAGAGAGAGAACAGGACAGTGAGGGAGTGTGTGAAGAGAGAGAGAGAGAGAGAGAGAGAGAGAGAGAGAGAGAGAGAGAGACCAGGCCAGGGGG
>JAOYMR010000004.1:2208187-2226037 GCA_025802075.1 Tenebrosternarchus preto | reverse complement strand
CAGAAGTCCACGTCTGAGGCAGAAGTCCACGTCTGAGGCAGAAGTCCACGCAGAGCCCCTACTGCTCCTCCTTTGCTGTAGACTTGTAGACTCCTTTGCTGTATCTTGTGAATACACAAGATAGCAATCGAATCCTAACACTGGCGTTATGTAACACGATGCTGATATTCTCACACGTTCCTGTACCAGCTTTCCTCGAGAGAACATAACAGCCAGACTCTCTGAATTCGTGTCAGTGTTAAATGACGATGACTCCTCTCCCTCTGTCCCGCGCTCTCTGTCCTGAGAACTGTCACTGATCAGCCAGACTTCCCACAGTGTAACAGATGAGCTTTACACATGCAGGCTTCCACAAGTCCTGAACTCTTATAAGTACTCACACACCGCCTGGGGGTGACACTCTCCTACATTTATTTATTTGTTTGCTTGTTTACAGAGTGCTATATGTTATTATGTGACTATATGTAGTTCTCAAGGCTTTTGGTGAGTCATCAGATTCTCCCATTGCTCTCTGAATCGAGCTGTCTTTTTAAATTTTTTTTGTATTTCACTATTAGATTAAATTTTATTGCTGTTTTTCTATTTTACTCTCAGAGAGTCATAAATCAGCCTTGTTCTTTTTGCAGAAAAATACTGTATTTACAAAGGCCTACAAGAGTCAGATTGGGCAAAAAAAAAAAATCAATTTAAAATATAATTGCAAGTAGTGGTGGTTAAACTGGTGTTAGAGACAGAGAACAAGAGCAAGAGAAGGAGAGGGGGAGATGGAGGGGGCAGAGAACGGGGTCCTCCACCTTTACAGGCAGAAGGGCACGGCTAGGGAATCTTAAAAGGGTGGCGGTGAGGCGGTTCATGACTCTTCGCTGTGACAACCAGCGGGCGTTCTGCCTGACACCGTGTCATTCCCAGCGACGGAAGTCTAGTGGGGCTCGGCTGCCCGCGGACGGGTCTGGCTCAGCCCCCTGACAGAGTCTGTTTAGCTGGGCCGCGGGGGCGGAGGAGACCCGCCGCCATCCATACGCCCCCGCTTGACCTCCGCCTCCCGCCATGCGTCACTGGCACCTGGACAAACTCCGGGCCCCGGCAAGCCAGGTGGAGGCGGCGGGCCGAACTGGAAATGACACGGCAGGAAGGGGCTTGCAGGTCCCCGTGGAGCTGCCAGAAGGCAAAGGTGGCGTCCAGCTCTGCCGCCCGGGCCGTCGTTTTCGCCGACCTTGAATCAGCTGAGATATTTGCCGATTACAGCAAGCACTTCAATCGCCGCCTGCTACGGTCTGACTAAATTTTACGGTTTTTGGTGTAAAAACAGTAATATACTCATATAACTGCGTATTAACTCCCATAGTGTCATAGGCTAATGTGAACGGGTGGAAATTAGAGACGAGTCCCTTCAGCCAAAACCTGCACAGAGCTACTGCGGAATTCCGCGCGTATTAGCAAGTGTGTAATTATGCAGTAGTATTAAATAGCTACATAATTATGCAAAGGCGATCACATGACAGACAAAGCTGTAGCTTTACGTTCATTGTTTTGCAAATGCGGTTGATGATTCCGTTATCTGTCACTTGCTCCGCGACACCTGTTTAGAATAATAATAATAATAAACTTTAACATGGGATTTTGAACGTATGCAGCTGCATATATCTAATGTGTATTTTCACTCACCTGTAAAAGTCTCCAGCTCCCTCTCCAAATCTCCGAGTTGTGCCACAAGGCGAGATTGAAGAGCGGCGAGAAAGAGTCGTGTCATTACTCGGAACAATTAGCAAACCATCTTAAAAACAAACGGGTGTGTGATGATTAGCGGCGTGTTTCAGATTTTTACTGCGGCAGTGAATTATTAAAAGTCCGTCTATAGTTTTGCATCTCATCAGTGACAGGAACTACCTCATCCCCTTGGGTAGGCAAGCGGTTAGCTTTCCGAACCCTTATAGTCAATGTCGAGCTATTTTTGCCGTTAAAGAGAATATTCACTTTATCCTCTCACATTTTTTCTATTATTTTAAATCGCCCAAGCTTTGGGAAAGCTTGTAAATTGAGTCTTGGATTGAAAAATTAAATCAGTGGTAGTGAAACTATTTTGGCAACAATTAACAAGAAAATATCCAAATACGGGCGATCGCTCGGTTATGGTACAGTACTAGCCTAATCGACTAGAGGACAAATGTCTAAACCATAATAACATCACGTAATATCGATAAAATTACTTTTTTTAATTTATGAGACAGTCAAAGCCATAAAATAACCATAAGGAACAAACGATGCCTCCTTCGGGCTTTAAACTGAGCTCAAGTGTGAAAGGGAAGAAATGAAACTGGCACTCTTAAACTCCTTCGGGGACAGATACACCGAGGAGCGAAGAATGGAAATAAAGACGAGGATTTTGATAACCCCGCATGCTAAACTGTAACGTAAGTAAAACCCGATTACCTGTGTGCGCGTATCCAAGTCCCAGGGGTTTAGAGTCGATAACCTATTACATGGATTAAAAGAACGGCCCTTTGCCGTCTCAGCTTTGCACTGGACCAACAAATGGCTCCTGATTTTTATTCATTGGTTTTTATCAAAAGGAGATAGTTGGTAAAGAATCTGTCAGAATCAATCCACTATCAAACATAGAGACTTCAGTGAACGGCGAACCCATGCTGTTTAGTTTAACATTCCCATTTTGTTGAGAGAGAGAGAGAGAGAGAGAGAGAGAAAGAGAGAAAGAGAAGGATCTGAAGCAATACATCTCAATGATCGACCGGTTGTTAAACTGACTGTGTTGATTTTGACTGGCTGTTTAAAAGAACACTGCTGGACTGTGGCAGGTGCCTGAAACTCCCTTCGAGACGCTCTGTGGATTTCGCCGATGTTATCCATGAATTTTGAAACAGTCTTAAATGAACGCAGCACGAAACCGCGCTGGAGATACTGTCCTTAACGCTTCCATACTCTCTTCAGTGATTACGGTCGTTATAGACAACACCAGCTCAAATCGGAGCTTTGGAAAGTTTGCAGTTAATTCCATCAGAGCGCCCATTTGCCCACAATATTGCATTCGGGTCCAATCTGATACCCAGTGGATTTTGCTATACTATTTGCATATGTATAGAGATGAAAATGGAATAAAGATCCGTTTCCTGGTTTTTTCTAAGAAGCAGCTTATGGGAAGTGTATCGACTTATTCCATTAATGATTAAAACTTTTCAGATGTTTTTAATATATGCACAACTAATAAAAACACAACCCCACACCTAAACAAAAGCTCACACCTGTTCACCTTGAGTGGTATTACAGAAACCTAACCTTGAACTATGGGTTGACCCAAGTCGACCCGACCCGACATACCAGAAGTCGTCGGTTCCATTAAAGTGTTCAGTGATCGAAGTCGGTCATTGCTGGGTGGATTCAGTTTAATCGTTCACGGTTAACTTCGAAAGCCATCATCAGCTGAGCGCAGATAATAGGATTCAGCATGGATACGGACGATTGAAGCTTATTTCATTCTATAGGAACTTGAATTTAACATTTACACATGCAGAGAGTGAATATGCTTTAAAATGTAACAGCAACTTTACCAGTGACTGTTGACATTCCAACAGCGATAACTGAGTCAACAGACGAGATCACAGAACTGCAAAACTGAACAATGTAACGCCTAGTAAGTCGCCTAACACATGAGCCATTGTCACTGGTTTCTACCCTTTTAATTTGGGTAGATTGTGATTGTTTCTGTATCAACATATCTTACGTAATCCCAGAGTTCAAAATGCTAAGACTGTTTTTTGTTTACTCAAATGTATATCATTTCTGTAGTGGTGGTGCTGAACTTCAAGTTATAGATTACAGGAAGAAGGATAATTTTCACAGGTTTTGCCTATGATTTGAAGCAGCTTACATAGCATAAAATCTATGTGTTCAAAGTTGTAAATGAAAGTCAGTATATGTGAAAATTATATTGTGTAAGAAAGAAGCCACAGCTGAGTTTCATAATAACACATAAAATCAGCACATTAAATATTTGCATGGCATTAAAACCATTTTTTCTCCTTTTCTTTAGGCCTGTTGCTGTTTTTCAAACATACATGCAGAGGGACAATGATGGTTTTGAGCATTTAGTGAGGAGTAATTTTATGCCAGTGGTGTCTCTTAAGGACTTTACCATCACCACAGTCATGATTCTTCCTCTGGGTCATTGTGTGGTCTAGCAGGGTGTCTGGAGTACAAGCCACAATAAAGTCTCCTGTCTTCTCAGGGGCGACCACTCCGAGTCCACTTAGGCCCTGGATCCTGGTCTGGCCTTGAAGCCTGGCCCTGGAGCCTAGTCCTGGAGCCTGGCCTGGCGTGGCCTACACTTCTGCCCTGATCCTGGATCTAGCCCTGCAGTCCAGTATAACTATCATCAACTATTATTTATAGTGGAGCAAAGCAAGAATATTGTGAAATAAGAACTTGAATTGGAAGAAGATCTTTTGTCTTTGTCTGCATATTAATGATATGGAAAGATTTCTATTTGCATAATTTCACTACTGAAGGAGCATTAATAGGAATGTTGGTCTATGCAGGATATAAGAAATAAAATATTCACAATGAGTCATAGTGTTAAACTGGCCAAGCCACACATTTTTACTTAAAGTAATTAAAATTATATGGAGAGCTTGTTTTTCAGATTTACACCCAGGAAAACATTAGGCTAAGTAAGCAGAATGACCTGCTTTCTGAATAGACCAACATACAAAGGACAGACCTCACATAATATCCATTGCTCTCTATTGAAAGACATCTTAAAGTGTTAAAAAAAAGAACGATTAAAAAAAAAAAAACAGAAAATAGATGCATAGAGTTTGTGGTTAAACTGAGGCTGAGTCTACGTTATGAAATGTTCCCGCTCCAGATTTGGCCGGTGTTCCGATGATTCGCTCTGGATATGTCCAGTAAAGCCCGCTAGATAGCAGGCTAGCTTCACAGCATGTGTTGCCATAGCAACCAACCCTACGCTTATTCTGAACCCGATTTTTGAATTTCCACAAACAATGAACAGATCCGAGTTAGTTGTTAAACTCACTTTCTGGAACCCCCCCAGATCACAACATATAACCCCACACCTGATCATGACCTCACACCTGCACACCTAATCATACCATAACCTCACACACACTGACTGTAACATAACCCCTCACATGCACACCTGATCATAACACAGAAATACAATAAGCTGTTTTTTTTTTTTGGGGGGGGGGCTTGCTAAAGTAAAGCTAAAACATATTTTTAATTTGCTAGTTTGTAAAATACTGGAGCCAGCATTAATTAGCTCACAACATTGTTTGCACATAATGGACCTGTTCCACAGAGACAGAGATAATTGATTCATGCAGGTGACTGTGGGCGTCCACACACCAGGCGTGTGGGTGAAGGGAGAGCAGTGGAGAGGGTGATTACTGCCGTGGTTGCAGAGAGAAGCAGTCGGCCTGGCTGGGCAGTGGTGGAGATGACTAGGTAAAGGTTAATGATTCTGTCCTACAGCCGAATAATGGGAACGTTAATGACCTGAGGGAAGGTGTCCGTCCTCTCCCAGGCAATATTAGCCTTCTGGAGGATTCAGCCGGGGCTTAAAATGATCAACAAAATGAATTATTGATTACTGAATCAATAACAATCAATGTTACATAGTGTAGTTTGGCAAAAATTTGGCAAAAACTCCCTTAAGGGTAAGTGCTATGAGTTATTTGTCTTTCACAATCTTCAACCATTGTTAGCTGGTAGGAACTGGACATAGCAGATCTTTGCGTCCTCTCCACGGCTGCCAAGTCAGTGGGCATGAGAACCCTTCATGGAATAAACTTCATACAAGGGATATGGAAGGGGGGTGGAGTGTAAAGGAAACTGCTGTCTCCTTGTCCCATGTCTTAGCTGTCTGAACAGAGACTTGTCAATGGACACATATGTGCTGTTGGGTGTGTGTGTGTTAAAATTCTGTGTCTGAAATAACAATCAGGCCTTGCTGACAAGTTGTCTGAGTCTCGACCAGTGAATGCACACATCAGGGTCCATGTAGACTGCTACAGCCTGTCTCGACGTCATCCAGATCACAACACAGGAATGAAATGTTATCCTGCGCAGCCGGAAGGACGACCCGGAATGCTGATGCCGCTACTTGGGAATTGTGCCAAGCGGAATGTTCCTACGAGCCGTCTAACAAGTTAAGAGCGGTTTCACATAGGAGAGCTTTGCTCCGATATCACCCACAGAAAGGTTTGTTTTTGACGGCTGTGGTCTGAATTCAAAGCAGCACAGAGTGGACAAAAAAAATGACGGGTTTCATTCAGCAGCATGCCTCATTGCCTGACGTGACAAATAAGGCAGAAGATGAGAATAAACATGCGGAAACTGCATCTTAAGTTGGCTGCTCGGTTTGCCTGAGATTGCGGTGTAGGATCCCTGGGGTCGAATGATGGAGCTAGAGAGCTGATCTGGGGTAGTTACCATAGAAATCTCTACCCACAGCTCACCTTGGTGGCTGCATGAGCCACAACCCCCCCACTCCCCCCCACCTGCTCAGCTCCTAAAAACGAGGAGGAAGAAGTTGGACGTGCATTGTGGGATATTCGGCTCCATCCGACCACGCTTTCCGGACCGGGAAGCCCCTGGAACGCACCATGTTGCTAGTGGTGCACAAGGGAGTCTTATCAGCACCTGTCCCGCTCTCTGCCTCAAAGATGGTGGCCAGGGTCCAATGGCGCACGGCTCTCCGCCAATCCCAAATTATCATATTATCCAGTCGCATACATGCTCTCTATTATTATTTATGTTTGGGCAACAGTCTGCAAAGTTATGCCCATACTGTTTTGATTAAGAGGGCTGGCAGTGAGTGGGCCGGTCCTGTGAGACTGCAGAGCAAGAGGAAGCAGTTTGCACGAATTGAATAAATTTGTGCTCATCCGTTAATTCCTACACATCTGTCAAATCATTCATACGTGTGAAAAAAATGCATGGGCACCAGCTGGGTCCAATAAAAGCACAGAGTAGCATGATTATCTTGTGATCTCGAGGCTGGATCGCAGGTCTTCGCTTACGTGGGCGACGAGAAGCTGTTCTGTGGGATAACTGCAGGGTTTTATTTTTATTTTTTTTGTCATAGCACAGAAATCCCATTAAAGGACCTCATTTTCAGGTGGTGTGCTCATGATATACTTGAGTGACGTTTGTCTTTTCTCGCAACAGCACTTTGATGAAGTTTCGTCATCATTGCCGTTTGACTCATGGCTCACCCTGGGACTTAAGTCCTAGAAATTCACTACACCATGTATAACAGACACAAACAGCCAAAATCAGACAGAAACCACCTCTGTTCATACTTGTGCCTGTTCAATATATTTTTTAAATTCCTTATTAACAGAGTGTAGAGGCCAGGGTAAAATGTTAAATACAGAATCTTGGTAGCATTGATCTGGGAAATGGGATTGATTTGGGCATTAAAGATCTCATCCACAAACAGCAGTGCGGATAAGAGTGAGGGAAAAGGCGTAGGTACCTGTGGTAAAGTTTTGTACATCATTAATAAAAGCAGCACTGGCATCTGTATCGAGTAAGAAAGTCTGATTGGCCTTTTTTTCGGAGGGCCACCTATGCCATTGGCACGACGACGAGGTAAACTTTTCCGTGCGGACGTTCGATCCGACCTCTTTTAGCGACCGGTCAGTGTACCTGTGGCATTTGCAAGAGCATGCGCGAGCACGTACATAGCATTTGTCTGACCAAGAGCTGGATCAGCGGGGTTGTTCCACCATGACAAATGTCGGTTGGAAACTCGCGTTTTGCAATTTCCTAAAAGACCATCCGAAAACAATGTGCTCTTAACCTTTGTTTGGGATATGGTATCCTGCAATCTGTCTTGTAATTACCTTGTCTACGGAGATAGCAGCTGACTGCTGTGCTCCTAGACCAGTGACATTAACTGTAGGGCGAAGTAGCTGGTGTTTGTCTTTTCCATGGCATTGCTTTGCAAAAGCCTCATCTTCTCTTGACATACGCTACGTGGTGGGCCTACAGTTGTTATTGCAGAAAATAAATAAATATATTCAAGCATTGTAAAAACTATCTGAGTGCATGATTGCAATGCATCATGGGTAAGAGAGCCAAAAGCCGAACGCGCCCTTTGACAGCTTTCACCTCGCTCCCTCAGGCGGGTTGACGAGGAGAAAAAAAAACAACAACGCACTCTGAAAGATATGGATCTGAAAGATGAGAAAAGGTAAGTGCAGCACCGGAAGCTGTCGGTCATGGGTTTCCTTTCTTCTCTTCCAGCTGCTGCGTCGGTTCACTAGAGAGGCCCAGTGTTTTCATGAACTGAAAAAAAAGAAAGCAAAGGGTTGAAAAGTATAAAAATGTATTTAATGTGAATGAGAAATAAACCACGTCTATGTTACGATGACACGTCTGTGTTGTTTTTCAGGAGTGCGTCTACTAATACGTGTTACCATACCAAAGTATTAAAGATGACCATCATTTAAAAATGGTGTTACGATGAGGATTAAACGTTCCAGATTACGTCAGTCATCCAACTCCATCGTGTACTCGCATCTCCGGTTCTGATGACGTGCAGCGAGAGGCTTCATATCCAGGTAGCCGTGGGGAGCAAACGCTCGCATATAAACAAATCTATTTTCGCCCCGTGTGTCTCCTAGCCACGCGCGATATTAAAGCGCGGGAGCACGACAGTGAAATGAGGTCTAATGGCCGTCTCCAGGTGTCACTCAGATGTCTCCGATTTGACAGAAAATGCATTATTCTCATAGAACCGCCCGAGACGTCCGGCGACCTTCGAGCTCCAGGCTGAAGAACAGTTGATGAGCTTGAAAAACGACTTATTAAGTTTCCAGGTGCCATATCTATTATATCAGGAGGGCAAGATTTCAATTTAGTCTCCAAAAGCGAAACTTTACACCTATTCAGAGGCGGAGTGCGGTCCTCACGGGCTTTGTTACTGAGTGTCTGAAACGGGTAAAGAAGTCTTGAAACGAGGAATAATTGCTAATCTTTCACGTTTTAAAGCCGAGTCCCCCTAATCCTCTGATGATGAGCTATATTCAGAAAATGAAAGTGTCCCTTTGCTGTACGGCCACTTCGGCGGTTTCAGATTTCAGATGTGGAGCCCGGCGTTTTAAGAAGACGTAAAGCACAATTGTTTCTTGATTTAATTATCTGATACCATTGTGCGGGTCGTGCTTTTCCAATTAAATTTGTGTTTCGGGGTGAGCCCTGCCATTCACGACCAGCACCCTCCGCTAGTTTCTCGTTCTTTCTGACACTCCAGCCTTTCCAAGATTAACAGATTACCTTTCTTATGCTTTTCAAGGGTATTCTCCATTTTATACAGCGCAAAGTTATTTGCGGATCAGAATTTCAGCCATGGCTTGGCTTTGAGCGTTGGTAAGATTAAATATAGTTTTGGGGTGATCGTTTGAAACTAGCACCATAACGGTATGTGACAGCGTTGAATGTGAGCTCATTCAGCTATGTAAATACTGCCTGCATCGCCGCGAGGTTAAAGTATGCCGTTAATAATTCAGCTATACAGGATGCTGCGTATGCGCCATCGCTTTTTGCTTCTCCACAGAGCAGTGTGATTTTAAGGAATGCAGCGACTCAGGGGCAAATCTTATTATAATTTCCCCTTTTTGTTTTAAGGAGGCACCACCATGTCAGCCGACGAGGGAGCTCCTCTCCTAATTTAGCCCACAGTGACATCGTCCACCCTTGTGAGGCTGAACACACTTCTGCCCCAGATCACCCTGAAAGTAAAGTGACGACGTGCGAATCCCATGAATGCACGTCTACTTATTATTGTTTGATTGGTATCATGGCTGCTTATGGCATGTTTATTTGGGTAAGCTAGTGCTTCCAGCTCAGTCAGATCAGTGAAGGGTCAGAGCAGTGGCCGGTCCCCGCCACGCACACAGCTAGCGTGGGAACACGTGAGCGCGCCCGCCTCTCCCACCCAGTCCAGGCACCACGGCGATGGGACCAGGAACGGAAAACGTCCCTACAGGATTCAATGGGAACGAGAGTGGAGGAGTCAAGGGGAAAGTGAGGGCAGAAAAAAAAGTGGTGATTGGGGGGGGGGGGGAGGAGCTTAAATTAGGTTGAGAGAGAGAAAGAGATGGAGATAGAGAGACAGAGAGAGAGAGATAGATAGAGAGAGGGGGAGAAGAGAAGAGGTCAAACATTAGGGGCGAGGCACAGGCCAGCACTTCAAAGCCCAGCGCCGGTCAGCGCTTTTGCCTTCTCTTCTCCCCTGACAACGGCCGGCGTAAATGAGAAGATGAAACAGTGCAGGGGAACCGTGCTACATGTGCTCCGATCCCCTCAAAGCTTACATAATCCCCCTTTCTTTGCCTCTAGGAAAAAAAAAATCACCTCGGGCTGGAGTCAGAAGCCCGGCAGGCTGCATTAATGACTTGGACGTGCCTGCAATTCAGAGTCAACCCAGCAGCCTCACACTTGGGTTAAGTTCTACAGTTTCTTATGGAAGGAGCAACTCTCAATTTTTTTTGTCTTTTCCCCTTCTCTTCTTCTCACTCAGTCTTTCTATTCCTGTCTCACACACTTACTATCCCTCCATAGTTTTTTTCCACCACCTACCCCTTAATTTTTTGGCCCTTGGTGATTAAAGCTGCAGTCCTAAACCCCAGCTTTTTCCTCTTTCCTCTGCACTGAAGCTGATGAGGAAGGAGGAGACTCCTGATGAGCAGCCAGGCCCTCCTCACCCTCGGCCACGGTTACTACACACCACCTCTCAACTACAACCGTACAGGACGGAGGAAGGACTACAACCGTACAGGACGGACTTTTTTTCCTGGCGCTGGAGCTCTCAGAAGAAGGACTTGGACCCTGTTGTCTTTCTCTACTCGTTTCCTTTTCAGAAGACCAGACACGATGAATTATTAAAGAAGCTCAATATTGAATCTCTGCACTGCATTTTTTCAGACACACACAGATTTTGGAGAGATATTAACCACCTCAGCAGCTACAGGCAAGACACAAGAATTCTTTTTACGTACTACTAAAGAGCCCAGCATTAAATCCCCCAGAACTGTTCCCTTCGATGTGAACAGAGTAATATATATCATTTTCAGGTATAGGAATTATATAACGGACATTTTTGACACGCTGGACCTCTGTGTCCATACAGAGCTACACGGTGACCCACTCGTTGACATGTCATTACCGGGGGGGGGGGGTCGGTAGGTCTCGCCAAACCGCACCTCAAAATGCTCAAGGCAGAGCGCCAGGCAGCAGCCTAATAAGAGTACATAACACCGATCACGCCAATGTACATATGCCCAAAATACATAAAGATGAAAGGAAAGCAATCTGTTGTGTAATAAGCCCATCTGAACGTCCTGCCTGTCGTTCCCTCAGTCGGTGGGTGAATGTCGGGGAGCTCAGTGTCCCGGACTGCAGGGAGCTAATTGCATGGTGTTTGCTTTTATCACCACAGATGCTTCAGTGAATGTCATTACTCTCTCTCTCACACTCTCGCTCTCTCTCTCTCTCTCTCTCTCTCTCTCTCTCTCCCCCTCTCCCTCTCTTTGTGTGTGCGTCCTGACTCAAAGCTCATTTGGGTCCATGCTTTATGGCATTAATTTTCTGACTGAACAGTAATCACTAAAGGTTTCCAGATCACTTATTGGTTGAGCTCCGGTTGAATTAAAAATCAATAAAGCTTACATTTACCCTCCCCTGCCCCAAGGATGGTATATTTACACCTACATTTTCAAATCTTGCCCAATAATGACAGCTGTTGTTAGTGTCTGATTTACGATTATTAAGTTGGAACATAATGAATTTAGCCCATAAGTACAGTCATAAACCGAGTCCTGTAATGTTCTCTCTCCAGACTCACGGGGAGTCATGGGGTGAAGCCTGCATTCTCCAGCTCATTACAGCTCCTTTCAAAACCCCAAAACGAAACCCAGCCACGCTTAGAAAAAGTATCGCTGCTCTCCAAACTGTTTGAAATGTGAGACTATAAGCACTGCGGCAGGTCAATCTATCACTGTGGAAGCTGACGAGACGGTAAAAGGAGGGATATTTTTTTCCTTCCCGTGCTGCATAGCTCAAAAGGAGAAGTAGGAAGGGTGGCGACGAGGTTAAATTGTGCACGTGAGGAGGGGCGAGGAGGTGCGATGGCGGCCCAGGCCTCAGCGAGGTTCGCGAGCCTGAGGCGGCTGGCTGGAGAGAGGGTGAAACTCTAACCCTCCCTACTGGCCATCCTCAGCTCTCAAACGAAGGCCGTCGTATTTAATGCCGTGGAAAACCCGCACGGGCTGTTTTCTCTACATCATTTTTGCACTCTCTGTCTCTCTCTCTCTCGCTCGCTCTCTCGCTTTCTCTCTCTCTCTGGGGTGAGTGATTTATAGAAGTCACAGAGTCACTGGCTCTGGAACGTGAAGCAGGTCAGCTCGTCAGTAGTACCTGGGAGGATAGTAATCGTCAGCGGTAAGATAAACGTATTCTGCTGCATGACCACCCTGCCAAAATGTAGTTAGCAGCTGCGCGTTAAAAGTGATAAACAACAAACCTTGGAGTTCTTTAAATTAAAGCCAGTTTTAAGCTAAGCCACAGAGTGGGAGATGTTTTTTTGTGGGACTCAGGAAGGGTGAATTCATTTTCAAATCCAATTTTTTAACTTAATGAATTGGGCCTCTCAAGCTGTAATTAATGAAATGCAAAGGATAACAATTGATGCTAAAAGTAGTATGTGATATAGAGGAGGTCTGCTCCCTCTGTATGTGATATAGAGGAGGTCTTCTCCCTCTGTACTTCTCCCTCTGTATGTGGTATAGAGGAGGTCTGCTCCCTCTGTATGTGATATAGAGGAGGTCTGCTCCCTCTGTACTTCTCCCTCTGTATGTGATATAGAGGAGGTCTTCTCCCTCTGTATGTGGTATAGAGGAGGTCCGCTCCCTCTGTATGTGGTATAGAGGAGGCCTGCTCCCTCTGTACGTGGTATAGAGGAGGTCCGCTCCCTCTGTATGTGGTATAGAGGAGGTCTGCTCCCTCTGTATGTGGTATAGAGGAGGTCCGCTCCCTCTGTATGTGACATAGCTTAGGTCCACTCCCTCTGTATGTGGTATAGAGGAGGTCAGCTCCCTCTGTATGTGGTATAGGGGAGGTCTGCTCCCTCTGTATGTGGTATAGGGGAGGTCTGCTCCCTCTGTATGTGGTATAGAGGAGGTCTGCTCCATCTGTATGTGGTATAGAGGAGGTCCACTCCCTCTGTACGTGGTATAGATGAGGTCCACTCCCTCTGTATTGTCAGTGGTTCATCTCTGGTCTTTTCAGGACTGTTTTTCTTTCTTCTGTCCTTTGTCAAATCATCAGTTTTCTCTGAAGGTTTCGTAACAGGAGCTAAGAAAGCAGCTTCATTTTATTTAAAGGCATGTTGCATTTCCTCAGCTTGTATAGTAGCTGAAAGGTTGAGGAACTCTCAGGAATTCCCCTTAGAGCATCAGGTCTGACATTTCTTAAGCTCCAGTTCACCATTGCGCAACCAAGGCCAAGGCTTGCTCATGTCTGTGTGTTCCGTGTCTGTGTGTTCCGTGTCTGTGTGTTCCGTGTCTGTGTTGATGTCTGTGTGTTCCGTGTTTGTGTTCATGTCTGTGTTCACGTCTGTGTTTTCTGTGTTTGTGTTCCTGTCCGTATTCATGTCTGTGTGTTCCGTGTTTGTGTTCATGTCTGTGTGTTCCGTGTTTGTGTTCATGGCTGTGCATTCACTCTAAATACGGTCTCCATTTTTCTTAGGCTCAATTACCAAGCATGAAAAGTCACCTGAAAACAACAATAAAGGTGTGTTGTTGTAGCCCAGTTTGCACGGGGCCAGTCCTGTGTCTTGCGTGCATCTGCAGGGGTCTTCCACCGTACTCCCCTGTGACTGTCAGACGCTCCGGCCCTCTTCAATCAGCACGTCTGCTCCAGCCTTTGCTCCAAACTTCCGAGCACCGTCCGTTCGTTTATTCTGGGAACGGGCAGGCGTAGATCGCGCTGAGCTCGCGGAATGACAGGGGAACATTTTCGGGCGTCGGCAAAGCGCTGGTTGGGTGGGGGTGGGACGTTTGCAATCAGCCCAAAGTGTACCCAGATATAGTCAGTCTCCCACCCCCACCCACGCACCTCTTTCCACGGGGCGGCTCTGACACTCGACACTCCCTCTGGTGTGGGGAAGGCAGCCCCTGCATTTTTCACTGCCCGTGGCCGTCTGGACGTCTTCATCTGTCAAAGAGCAAACCTGCAGGTCCCCTCAGGCCATGTGACCTTGGGAAATGACACAAACGTAAATGCAAACAGTCTTTAGGCTGACGTGGCAATCACCGGCGTGTCCCCTAAATACTTTTAACTGGCCCACACCGTACTGCCTCGACTGATATTTGAGACTAAACTGATTTTTGAAAATAGTAATGTAATTATGCACTGCGTTTAAGTTAGCAAACAGGCTATCGCTAAGGTCTGACTCTTCAGGTGCAACAGTATTCAGGTGAAATTGAAATCATCGGCTGAGAAAGGAAGTCTCACCCCTTCTGTGGGCAGAAGAGAAGTAGTGAATTAAATGTGAACATCACTCATGTTTAGTGAGTTTAGGCTCAATAATAATTCACAGATTAGGGGCACGGGAGAGGTTTTTTTGTATTTTTTTTTTTTTTTTTGGAGCTTGGTTTTAATGAGAGCACATTAGTCAGCGCCAGCGGTTCCACCCTTCCGAGTAGCTTACGTCTCCGGCCCATCTCTTCCTCCTCCTGCGCTCTGACGTGGTGGAAGCTTCTTTTCAAGTAATTACAACAGCGAGGGAAACACGTCTTAGTGTTTGTGTCTCTCAGCCGAGCAAAATGGGCTTCCACTGCTCCATGGAATGACGAATTGCCACAGGATGAGCCAGCTTTGAACGCTTCCAAAAGAAAATGAGAACATTTAAGATAAATCTGAAAATCGTCCTTAAGTAATATTTGGGGCATTTTAAATCCTTCTACTTCTTCTGGCTTTTTCTCTCTCTTTTTTTCCTTTTCTTTTCTAACTTAACTGTTGGTTATAACAGAAAAATCAATGGTAATATATATACCCTTTATTATTATTATTATTATTATTATTATTATTATTATTATTATTATTATTTATTGCTATTGCAGCACCTTGGCAAGTGTTAGTACTCTGCAGTATGAAAGTGGTCATTCTGACAAACATCTGCAGCAGATGCAGAGCTGTGATTCCACCAGTGTGTGCATGTCAGGTGCAAATGGGTGCAAGCTAACCCACAACAATCCCTAACTGACGCAAGCTAACTGAACACTTCCAGCATCGTGTCTGGGCCCGCTGTTGCTCCACGTTAGCAAGCTATGAAAAAAAGAAAAAAAAAGCCTAAAATTGCATGGGAGTACTTACCAAGCTGACGTTTCTCTCTGGCCAGTTTGCTGGCTCTTGCTCCTGGTGGCTATTAAATCTGTGTGTGTGTGTGTGTGTGTGTGTGTGTGTGTGTGCGTGTGTGTGTGTGTATGTGTGTTTTTCTTCTTTCCCCCTCTAGGGCCCTCAAAGACTTCAGGCATGCCAGGCCAGACTCCACCCTGCCTGGGGAGAGTGATCAGACGGAGGGATTGCTGTTCTCCTCTTATTACCCTCCCAGCTTTGCTGAGGAAGGCGGAGCTACGGCATTCGGCGGCTCTTAGCGGGACATTTCTTTTCTCCCCGGCCTGTAGCCCGAACTCCCCGTGAGCGAGTGGGCCAGAGAAGAAAGGAACAAGCGGGGAAGTAACCTAGAAAAGAAATACGTGTCATTGGCTTCTGATGAAGAGATGCTGTCCTAAACCCAGGCCCCATTCCACTGGATCACCTCCAGCAAATAAACACACTGTAAAATATGAAAGATCTCCCCCTTTTTTAAATGTACCCTCGGTGACTTAAGCAATGGTCACATGCTCTGCATAAATAGTTAGTACTGCCAAATGATCACTTTCCTTCGAAAAGTTTTCTGCTGTGCTGACTTTTTTTCTTTCTTACTTTTTTTGTTTTGTCAAGTTGAAGGAACGTTGTTGCACTAAATCAATACTGAAGTGTATTCAGGAGCAACGGTACTTACGCAACAATTACTGCATGTTTAAAACTTCACTACGTCACAAAGAACATAGAACATGTTTTCTCACAGAAATGTAAGAGGTCATGGTCATACATGTTCCTATATTTTGGTGTTATTTTTTTAAGACCTGTTGCTACAAGAAATATTACTGGTTATAAAGAAACAAGCAAAGCAAAATAAATCAAAATAAAATACTACAATTCAGTTTTAACTAGAAATAAAAAAGAATGGAATTATCTTTATTCCTGTCACGTTTTCAATGTACATTATATCGTTCTATATAATAATGCATGGTGTAAGCACAATTTTGCTGAAATGTCCTATGAAAGAATGTACTCTCCTTTGAGGACAAAGAGCCAGGTAGAACTTCACTTATACAAACTGTCATCCCCACGTGACCACTACAAGATAATCCCATTTCAAACAAAAGAACCTAATTAACGGATGCTATGGCAACGGCAAGCAGCTGACGATGCAAGCATTCGGCCGGCAGCTGTGGAAGCACGGTGTGTATTCCGTGCTGTAAAATAATCATAATTATAATAACTTCAAGTCGAGGTTTGTTTGGTTTCGCGCGTCTCTCGTCCACAACTAATTTACCTTCAGGAGCGACATACAGAGCATTCTACAGGAAGAGTAAACCTGCCACTCACAGCGGGTCACTCGAGGCTCAACGGCTCGTGAATGCAAATGAGCATTTTGTTGGATATAAATATTCAGAAGTGCGTTCACAGGCATTCAGATGTCACCCGTTTAATCCGGAGCTGACAGTGGCGTTCGGTTGCTTCTGCAAGTTTAAACAAACGCACTCCTGAAATAGAATAACAGCGTCATCTACTCCCACGTTAACAAAGTGAGGCTCCATTTATCTTATAGGCTAGTAATTACAGTAAATAAAAAAATGTCGTTAATTTGAAGTACCTCAAAGCTAGTTTAAAACGTTGATAATGAGCAACATGAAATAATGCTGCACAGGAGTGTGTATCAAGGGTAAAGAGGATTAGCAATCATTTGCATAATAAACAGACTAAACAACAAATAAATAAATAACCGAAACAGAGGTAAATAAACCTTGAAGTGAGTCCTCGTCTGCCTCCATTCATTTGTACACAGTTTATTAATCAATATTTGTGGGCCATAATTACAGTTGTTTTACTCGTTCTAGGTAATGGAGATTCAGAAGTGACCTGTCACAAATGCATTATATGTTCCAGGGCTAATGAGTTCCCTTTCAGGCATTAATTTATCAGCGGTTTGCCAAGTCGTCTGAGCGGCGGGAAATTAACTTTACGCTCTTTAATTGTGTTTTGTGTTTATCTTGAATCTTTAGCGCTACTTATGGCCCGAGTGGTTCAATCTTTATGGCCCCACTCTCTCGTGCAGCAGCGGTACTCAATGAATCAATGCATCTGGGCCCGTTGGCAAGACACAGCGGGACGGCCCTGATCTAAAGGTGACCTTCTGAAGCACACAGCAGCGCCTGTTGGGTCCGTCTGTCTGTCTGCTTGTCCGTCCGTGCTTCTGTTCATGTCTGTCTGCTTGTCTGTGTGTCTGCCTCACAACAGACTCGCTTCTACTACAGCTGCACAGGATGTTGTCAAGTAGCGCTGTTGTTATTGGTGTTTTTTTTTTTTTTTTTTTTTTTTTTTTTTAAAATTAAATATTTGCCCGGGCAAAAAAAAATGGGCGAGAATTGATATATATAATTTTTTTAAAAAAAAAAAAAAAAAAAAAAAAAAAAA
>JAOYMR010000004.1:2190827-2201121 GCA_025802075.1 Tenebrosternarchus preto | reverse complement strand
CCCACTCCCGGTGCCCCCAGCAACCCCCCGCCGGCTGAGGAGAGCAACGCTGCAGTGCATTGTGGGAGTGCAGTGCTGAGAGGAACAGTCGCGTTTTTAATATGGAGGGCTGGTCGGCCGCTGAGAATACACCCTGTGTGTTGTAGCGCTCTCTCTATCTCCCTCGCTCTTCCTGCCTCCTTCTCTCTCTCTCTCTCTCTCTTTTTCTTCATCTCTCTCTGGCTTCAGCCATCCCGGGAGGACTCTGTGGCCCTGATGTTTTCTAGAGCGTGGTTTTCTCACACTCTCTCAGACTGTTACATTTTAATGTCTGCAGTGTGGGGGGGGATATCTATCTATCTATCTATCTATCTATCTATCTATCTATCTATCTATCTATCTATCTATTTATCTGTCTGTCTGTCTGTCTTCTCTCCCTATGCTCCGTCTCTAAATATATTTATCCATCCCACCCTATATATAGTTTAAATACACACATACGTATCTTTATGTGTGTATAGAAATATACATATATATCTCTCCATCCTCCTTTTCCATGTTACAGTGTGAAGGAGTTGGTTTGTGGGAAGGCTGTAGGTGAGCTGACCTGTCAGTCATGGTATTTGAGTTGTGGCCCCTCTGTGTGCAGTGGGCCTTCTCCTGATACGTGTTTCAATTTTCTCATTCATCACTCCAGCTGTTTTTCTCTCTCTCTCTCTCTCTCTCTCTCTTTCTCTGTCTGTTCGTGTGGTACTTCAGCCAGGCTTCAGTGGTGCACTTCAGTGTTTCCCGCCCATGCCGGCCCCCCCGCCGGGGCCCTCAGTGTCAACGTTCGTTGAAAAGGAGCAATGTGGAGTGTTTGGTGGCTCTGCCCAGGGTTTATTTGCATAGAGACGTGCTGCTGGGTAAAGAGTAAAAAAAAAAAAAGAGAAAGATAAAAATCGAGGCCCTTCACATGCAAGGCCCTGTTTGCCTGCGTTTATGTTGAGGAACTAGAACCCTGCCTTCCTAACTCTGAGTGAAAAGGACCTTATAGACAGACATGGCTGCCTTTGTTTGCTCAGGACCCACCCCAGAATTTATTTATTTTTTTGAGCAATTCTCGGAATGCTTGTTGCTCAGTTTCAACACGTCGTATAATTTCATTTTGACCATGCAGGAAGGGTGGGAGGAGATGCCAGCCGACCCGCTTCTGCTATGCTGCGGCCGTGGAGGAAAAAAAAAAGAAGCAAATGCCTTCACTGTTTGCGTGGGGAGGAGAGGCATTTGCTAACACGCTAACGAGCAATTTAGCATCGTGCGGGTAGCACCGCGGCTAGCACCACCATCCATCTCGGCCCTGTCAGGGGGCCGGACAGGAGTTAGTCAGAGCCTGATGGATGGCCCGCCCTCGGGGGGTGGTGGCTATTTACCGCGGGGCGCGGGGCGCGGCCCCTGCAGTAGCGATGGCGGAGGGACGCTAGCCGACGCACGGCCCCGCGGGCGGACCTCTCTCCGCATGTCAACTGCTGTCACCGGGGCTTGAGGGATCGGAGGGTGTGAAAGGGGAGGGGCCGGTCCTGGGCCCCAACGCCCGGCTGATTGATCAGGTGTTAAGGTGGCGGCTGAAAGCAGACGGCGACTGGAAGCCGCCTAAGCGATCTCAATTATTCAAACGGATGCTGAGCTCCTCGGGGAGGGGAGGGTCGGCCGGGCAGAGGAGGCCAGATTCAGCCTTTGATGGATGAGAGGCCGTCCCTCCAGAGCCTCAGGCGATTTTTCCTCCCCGGGCGGGTTCAACCGAGGCGGGTGGAGCCATGTGACTCGAGTTGCTCCTTCACTGCGGCAGGCGTCTGGACAGCCATCGTTCCTCGAAAGCATGGAGCCTGCTTTCGCCGTTCTAAACTCGGCGGGCCAGCAAATCTTCAATACAAGGACTCCACCACTTGGATGCTGTTATGCTGGTCATTGGGGAAATGCTAAGTAAACCTTGTCATGAATTTTAATAGTTTGATTCCAAATTTAGAACCTTTTTTTCTCATAAATACACTTCGCTTTAGCTCAAGAGGCAAAAAAAGTGTTTTTTTTTTCCCCTCTCAGTAGAATCTGTGTTTGCCTTGCCACCAGTCGTCCTGGCCTCTGTCTTTGTGGGTGTAAAGGGAAAAAAGTGTGAGGTTATGTAATAAGTTATTGATTTTGCTCCTAGCTGGAGATTGAGGTGCTGAGCCCAGCGTAGCGCAGCTCCCCCTGAGGACGGCCACACTGACAGAAGGACCCTCCCTGACGCTCATCCTGTGATCGGGCCTTCAGGCCTGTTCACATGTTACTTTCACCCGGCCGCATGGGTTAAAACTGAGCCCACGCCACCTGGGGTTAAAGTTGCGCTAAGCTCACGTGTACGTGCATGTGCACATGCGCACACACACGCACGCACACACACACACACACACACACACAAACCAACACACAGCTTGAACGATTAAATGGACACACAGAAGCAAAACACATAGAGCTTATGTCGGGGTACAGACTTAAATGGACACACACACACACACACACACTCATCTCCAAACAAGTCTGCACTGGCCTGGCTGATTGCCTCTTCGATAGACAGACGGGAAGCAATTACAAAAGAGACAGGTGGACGTGTGTGTGCGCGCTCAGACGTGAGTGTGTATAGGTGCGAGTGTTACCATTAAGGCAGGGTACGAGCGCACGCTCACTGAAGTGTGAGTGTCCACGTGAGAAACGTTTAGACAGTGCAGAGATGGCTGTGTAAAAGCCAGCATGTCAAGTTTTAGATAATGGGAGCAGGGGTGGGGGTTCCAGGCTCTTATGGGCATTTCTTTGTTTGTGTGTATATGAGGGTTGTGTGAGAGCCTGTGTGTGGGCGTGTGTGTGTGTGTGTGGGGGGGGGGGTGGATCGATGAAGATGTCAGGACGGGTTAGTGTTGCTGAGGGGGTCTCCATGTGTGTGTGTGTGGGGGTGAGTGGGTGAGTGGGGGGTCTTTTGTTTTGAACGGGAAGGGGCCGGGGGGGGTGATTCCACAGGCGGTTCAAGGGTCATTCGAGCAGCTCATCCATCTTCCAGGCCGTCGGCGACCTGTCAGGCATCCTGCGCTCGGTCCTGAGAGGAGCAGGCGGTCCTGCATTGTGCCTGATCCGTCCGTGGTCATGTGCGAATAAAGTTAATATTCGCTGACCTGGCGCATAGCTGGTGAGAGGGCCCGGTGACGGGCATGAAATCAGAGCACCGCCTGCAGCAACCACAGAGGCCCACCCCCCTCTCACGACGGCCGCTGGGTCCTCATCTGCGCGCTGATAGCTGTCTGTCGGCCTGTCCATTCTTGTCAGGCCTCCAGAATAGAGCGTTTACTCCACTGATACATGAACAAGACAATGTCCTGCATGCTTTCCAGGATTTAAAAAGCAAGTTGGATTTTTTGGGGCTCACATTCTTGGAAGACTATTTCATGTGGGGTCCACTTTATTCTAGCTAAAGCACGAAATACGCAGCTAACTCACAGGCTAGTCTTTTACTCACTAATCAAAAAGACATTTTCGGCTTGGTTTTCAGATAAAAGCTTATTCATTATTGTTTTATGGAAAGGTTTTTATTTTTCCGTGGGGGGTTCCTACACAGACACTCCCTCTCTGTGATGTATATGCCTGAAATCACCTCTCCATTCACCCCCCTGTTTAATGCTTGTCGAGAATAAAGTACTGGTCCAATGGTGTTCCAAAACATTCAGGAACGTCAGCAAAGCCCTCCATGAAGGAAGAAGCATGCTCCTTTAGTCTGCCTTCTCCATAATGACTTCTGGGTGCTAAACAACCCAGTCTGTCTATCTGTCTGTCTATTTTATTTAAAAAAAAAAAAACATTTAGTTTGCTGAAGTTAGAATTAATGCACACGGGTCTCGTCTATTTTACTGAGTTAAAAAATAACAATTGAAAAAGAAAACATCATTTGCTCAAATTACTTGGCATGTCTTTTGGCATGTGAACATACAAACATTTAGTGTGTATTGAACTAGTATCTTTTGAAGTATTATTATTTATTAGCTGTTGTGAAAGAACTTTGTTCTTCCAAATGAGCTGAAGTAAGTGTGCATAAAAAGCAAGCAGGAGGTGAAGCACGAGGAAAAAGCATTTGTTTGTAATTTCTTTGTAATTACACTTTTTTAGTTCTGTGCAGTTCTTGTAAAACTGTCTCCCTTCGTAGTGAGATGTTTTTTGTTCATGAAGAGTTTATTTTTCATTATCACAGGCCAGAAAGAATATTTGCGAGAGTCACTCACCAGATCCGTCATTTAAAAAAAGAAACATTTGTTTGTCGTCGTTTTCCAAAATCACACATTAACGCAGAGCTTTAACCGACTATCTGAGAAGAGATGAATGAGAATAAATACCACATACACACCCCCACCCACACCATCACAGACACCCCCACCCACACCATCACAGAGACCTCCACCCACACCATCACAGACACCCGCACCATCACAGACACCCCCACCCACACCATCACAGAGACCTCCACCCATTCCTGCACGCGCACACACACACACACACACACACACACACACAGACTTACAAGAGTGCTATCTACTAAGAATACTAAAAATACTTCTAAGAGTGCTAAGTATAAAATAAATTAATACACAAATCCTGGCACTAATGTCTTCCTTCCCTGCAGTTCTCTGTTTATTGTAATTCCGGCATAATTTGCTGTCCACAAATAGCCTGAGAGCCGTGTCAGGTTCCCGCCCTAGACAAAAAAAAACAGGCAAACTCGTCAAGCAAGTTGATTTTTGTTATCTATACATGTGTGAATTAGCATTTGTTTACACTACAGCACTGACAGGAACTGGGGATTGGATTCAGTGTCTGATCGATTGGCCTCTAGACCCCATGCAGGGAGAGAGCACTGGGAATGTGTGTGTATGTATGTGTGTGTGTGTGTGTGTGTGTGTGAAAGGGAGAGTCAGAGCTAGCCGTGGGGGATGTGTGGAACCATGGTGATGGCCTTCAGCGGGCTTGACACTGTTCTTTTGCTTAGTCATCTCTGTCACAGCTGTAAAGTCACACAAGCTGTGTGTGCGCGTGTGTGTGTGTGTGTGTGTGTGTGCGCGTGTGCATTATATCTGACTGCTGATGCAGCATGGTTATAGAGCTGATTAGATGTGGTCATAGCAGGTCTTCAGCAGGCTGGACCTTTGTGCTCATCTCTCTTTTTATGTGCTAAATAACTGATTACCCTTCCTCATTTAATACCTTTCATCTCTCCCTCTCTCTCTATCTCTCTCTCTCTCTCTCTCTCTCTCTCTCTCTCTCTAGCTGTATAATAACACTTCTGGTCTTTCTCTTATAAGGCCAGCAGAAGCACGAGTGCCCACGCACACACGGACTCCATCCTAAATATTAAAAGCAACTCGGGCCAGGCGATTCCGTCCATCGGGTAGAGAAATTAATTCGGAAAGCTTGGCTGCGGACAGGGGAATTAAGTGGAGACATTCGGGAAAAAGCCGAGGAATATCTTCTCTCTGCTTCTACACATGGTCCCGTGGGCTCGGTTGCGGCAGAGTAGGGCCTGTAATTTATATACAGGATTTATAACTGATTTAATGTTACAGCATTCTTTGTTTTTCATTTGCAAATATGCATGCAACAAATCAGATGCTCTCCCAAGGGTGGAAAATTACAGGTGCTCCAGGCAATGCTTATTATTCTATTTCACGATCACTAGCGCGCTCGCTAGCATACAAAGGTTCAGAAAAAAGGATCTTCCTTTGCATTTCCGGTCGCTGCCGAGCATCAGCGAGACCCGTTCAGATGAGTTCACCCCTCCAGAGCACGTCAAAGACCCCCGCCGGCGCCTCCACCTTCATGCTGTTTATACCGTTTGTTTTCTGCACTTTATTTTTATGACATAATTTGACCTGACAAACATCTGGCAGGCGCGTGGGGGGCCACCCAGACCTTCGGTCTGTTCCACGGCATCCGCAGTGTTGGATTTCCGTCATGATGTATTTAAACCCTTAATCGAATCACCCAGTGGCTGACGCATGAGAAAGGGGGGGGGGGAGGTGAGCACGTAGGGCGGGGCTTGGCGGAGAACGCAGACGTGTCGGCCGGGAAACAGAGCGAGCAGCGCGTATCCTCGGACGTCCAGCAGAGGCGTAGTTTTTTTTACGGCCGGCCCCGACAACGATCGTCCCTGGCGACTGACGGATCGCCCTGTTGCTGTCCTCTGTGACTGAGGCATTGCACCTCGTTTGTCTGTGCCATCTAGAACACACTCCCGTGTCGAGACTTTGTCAGCTGCCACATGTTTAATTTGTGGAGCATTAACCCAGCGTTTGCTGTTGTTTTTCATCCAGTATGGTTTTATTAAGAACTAAAAAGTTGGTCGGCCTTTGGAACACAGAATCCTATACACTTTGATAAGTCTATTCTCTCTCTCTCTCTCTCTCTCTCTCTCTCTCTCTCTCTCTCTCTCTCTCTCTCTTTCTCTCTGTTTCTCTCTTTCCCTCTGTCTCACATACTATACTTCCTCTCTCTTTCTTTCTCTCTCTCTCTCTCTCTCTCTCTCCATCTCTCTGGTTTTGGGGAACATCCTGTCAAAATGTCCTTGCTCATGCTGTAAGAGAATGCTAATGCTAATGCTAATCTTCTCTTTGTTTGTCTGCAAAAGCTGCTTATCTCTCCCTCCGCATAGGTAGCGGCCATGAATGGGCCACTTGTCTGGGTGTAGGGATCTCCCCCTTAATCCCGCCCCCTCCTCCTTAATCCCGCCCCCTCCTGCCGGCTAACGCGCAGCTCTCTGGACAAATCAGCCTGAACACGATCCTTCTTTTAACTATTTAATCTGCCATTTTCACAGTCCCACCTTATTACCCACCCCTCATCCCAAATCTAACATTTTGTACATGGCGCCCGGAGGCCAGTCGTTTCCGTGGCAATTGGAGGTGCGGCAGAAACCGGATCCCCGCCCCGCCGCGCGGCTTCCGCGCAGACCCTGGGCACCTCCCACCCACCTCGGCAAGCTTCGGCTCCATTTCCTGGAGCCAGGCAGGCCCCGGCACCTTCTGGAGAGACCAGATTAAAATGTCTGGAGGCATATGCAGCATTGCTCAATGTGACTGACTACAAGTAGCTTGGCTCCCCCCCCCCCTCAAGTGCAAGTCCTTTATTCATTTTTTTACAGGTCGAAGTTGTCAAAGAGCATGTGTTGTTAATCCATTACACGCAGGTCAAGTTTAGGTGTGCTGTCAAAAATTGTGATGGATATTTTCAGGGGCATTTTTAATTGCAGGTTGATGTTAATTTCACTGTGTATCTTGGCAACACCAATATCAAGGCAAATATGGTTTCAGACTCCTTCGTCTTGTATGATTGGGTGATGGCAGTTCAAAGGCCAAAGAACTGGCCTGCAGCTGAGAGGGTCGTGGTTAATAATGTCTTAACCCTCATGTGCTCAAGGGGGAGTGCCCTTCCAAACCAGTTAGTGAAAGTCACTTTGGCCAAAGGCATAAAAAGGAAAATAAAATAATAAATCAGGCTTAGAATTAATTTGAAGGCTCACTCAAAAAAAGAAATGCAAAGCAATTAAATGTCGTAATGTATTCGGGCTGCGATGACTGGCAAAGTGGCGATGGAGATCTTTTGCGGGAGCATATACTAAAGGAGGCTGCGAATGTCCCTGAAATGAGAAAATACACCTTGTCCTTTGTCTTGCATGACCTGCTCAGAAAGAGACGCTGCTCCAGCCCTCACCTGCGCTCCATCAGAGTCAGACTCTGTCCCTCACTTTCTTCCCATCACTCCCTCTGTGTCTTTAATAACCCGCCATCATCACGTTCGTCCCGGGGATCTTTCCTCGGTGGGAGGACGGAAGGTTAGTGGTTCGCCGTTGTAGCCTCACCGGCGTTCTGCCCCACAACGGAGGTTCATCGCCAGCTGGCGGGCTCGGCGCCGACTCCCTGTCTGATCCACTTTTCCCACGCCGTGCTGCATGGGTCGCACCCAACGAGCTGCCGCTTTGCCAGCTTGGACGCCACGCCGAGCAGAAGCACCGGAAGTTACGGGAAGCTCGATATCAACTTCACCACTGAAGAGATTTGCTCTCAGGGTTGATGGTAGATTGCAAACTCCAAGTAATGTGTTCTAAGCAATTCTCGGATAACACGTTCGGCCTGACGTGGGGGAAAATAAAAGACTCATCTGTAAAGCCCCTGCAAACTGAATGGGAGGCATTGTTGGGTAAAGGCAGAGTTGTTGGAAGCCACCTGAGCAGAATAATCTGTCAATCAGTGTGAGATTATTTGAGGCAAGAAAACAACAGACGAGGTGCCAGACTGTCACATCAGGACATTAGAAATAATTATCATCTGTTATGGCCACAGGAAACGATAAGTCAATCTGTCATAGACTGCCTCCACCAGCTGGGTAGCTCATCCATCCTCTTCACTTGTTTTTTAATCAGCAACCCTCTCTCTCTCTTCTTGGATTGCCAGTCATGTTTGGACGCAACTCAAGAATGTTTAGAAAACTGGGCACGAAACGAGCACAAAAGAACCTAAAGCTGTATTTGAACCCAACTCGGGTCTCCGTTCTTCTCGCCCGAGCGCCTGCAGGGGATGCCGCGTCTTTGTCTGAGCGGCCCAGCATGTGGAAGGCACTCGCGAGAGCGGGAGCCAGGCCTGCTTCCTCGCCGGCGGGATTGTGAAGCCGTACCGCAGAAGCCGGGAATCCAGGCAGTGGATGCAAACAGGAGGCTCGTCCAACGGAGGGCAGTTTACAGCGGCTTGCCTCGCTTCCGATCCCTGACAAGGCCAGTCAGGCGCTTGCCTAGCTTTGTTTAGCCTCGTAGGCTTCTGAGAGCTGACTAATTGCCTTGTGCCTGAAACGAAGACCGATTGTTGTCACACCACCCATTACCTTGTTCCCATTATCTCATCTTCACTCGCACTGTGCTTCAAACGAAGCCCGCCTGCTCTTGACTAGCGCTAGTTTTCACGATATCATGTTAGAAAATGGACGGTTAAGTGGTGGAAGTTGTTCTGCCGTCAGAGCGTTTCTGTACTGTCTTGTTCTCGAGTTGTTACGTGTCAAGTCCTCGAGGCAGGTCACATATTACTAATAACAGCACGTTAGCACACATTACCGTCAACACCAAAACGATGCAAGTAAAAATGGCTCCCTTTCCCCTATCGGAAATTTAAAAAAACCTGTTAGAAGGCATGTTAAGCTATGACTCTTGCTCTTAGGGGAACGTTAGCATAAAAGTGCTAAAAGAACGTTAGCATAAAAGTGTGATTGGTTTGAGCTTTGCTATCCAAGAGCGGCTATGTCATCCTGTCCTGAAGTGGCTGTGCTTGTGAACGCTCGCTCAGAGAGAACCTAGACGAGTGGACGCCTCTTGGGCTGGCGGCCACAGCGGTACACGCTTTGATTTGAAACCTAGTTTGTTGCCCGCTCGCCTGAGTAAACACCTCAGGGATGCTCAGCAAACCGCATGCGGGAAGCCATCGGGTCAGCGGGTCAAGGGCCCCCCCCGGCTACGGCGATTTGCGAAAGCGCTAATCTTAGCATGTTAGTGAGATAGCCCGCTGGAAGACCGCGGCTGCCTCTTAAGCCCTTGGCTCATGTGGGATCTGTCCTTCATACAGGAGCTCAGACACTAACCCACACACCAGCTTACCAGCACGTGTAATGGTTTTTTTTTGTTTTTTTTTTATACACAGACACCTCCACCCCTCACCACCACCACCAATAGCCATCTAACCCTCTCTCCATGTTAAACATTTATAAATGTTCTCGTTCACATTATCAGAACAAAATCCTCAGTTGTTTATGCACCGGATAAACATGTAGTATTGAATTTACTTTGTTGCCTAGATTGACTTGTTATTTTTAAAGAATGTAAGACTGTATAATCAGACTAATACTGAAATATGAGGGCAAATCAGCTGAAAGCACTCAGGACCACTGCAGGCCATATTTCCTGTCCCCAGATCCCTCAGCCTGAGTTACAGCTCCTGCTTTCAATTACCAGTCCTCACAGGTGGAGGAATATCAGAGATAAAATCACATCTCTCTTTCTCCTCTGGCGGCCCGAGAGCTGTTCTATTCAGAGCGGCCGTGCCAGGTCTAGCCGCTGAGGTAAATAGGCACTGACAGGGCTTTCATGTAGTTGAAATGGGGATACCCCCCACCCTCTTTCCCACCTCCATACACCCTCCACCTACACTTCACCACCACCCATTCCCAAACCCTCTCCCCATACACTCTACAACACACCCCCACCCACACCCCCACCCACACCCACACC
>JAOYMR010000004.1:2178706-2183273 GCA_025802075.1 Tenebrosternarchus preto | reverse complement strand
CTCATGCTCTCTCTCTCTCTCTCTCTCTCTCTCTCCCTCCCTTCCACCCTCCCTTACTGGCAGCTGCATGTGGAAGGAGGGATATCCCAACCTGATCTGAAAGACTGGGCTCCCTCTCTCACCCCCTCTCTCCTTCTCCCTTCCCGGCAGGTCCACCATCAGCTCCCCAGAACTTGGTCTACAACGTCAACCAGACCACCGTCACTCTGGAGTGGAGCCCACCGGCGGACGCGGGCGGCCGCGGCGATGTCACCTACCGCGTGGCCTGCCGGCGCTGCGGCTGGGAGCCCGACGAGTGTGTGCCCTGCGGCGGAAACGTGGTGTACGCACCACAGCAGAGCGCCCTGACCGACACCTACGTCACCATCAGCGAGCTGCTGGCTCACGCCAACTACACCTTCGAGGTGGAGGCCGTCAACGGCGTGTCGGACCTGAGCCGCACGCAGCGACTCTTCGCCGCCGTCAGCGTCGCCACCAGCCAGGCCGGTAAGACAACGAGCTGCTGGCTCTTTTAAAAGCAGCCATGGGCGATGCGTAGCACTGGAGTTAGGAACATTGTTGTCATTCGAATTTATTGCTGTGATTTAGGCCAGGAACAGGCTTGATAGGTGATCGGAAATCGTGAGTTGCGGAGTTGACGTGCGTTTGTCTGAGGTCTTCGGCTGTCGCTGCTGTATCGCGAATGACCTGACGACTCACCGTCGAGGAATGCAGCCGTTTCTCCCGGAGCTTGGTTGAAACACACCTCTGGGATTACAACCTCCTCCAAGTCATGGGGGGTGGGGATGAGAGGGGGGGTGGGGGGATGGATGGGGAATTTCCCAATACTTCAGGACTTGTCACGGTATGACATACTTCAGGACATGTCACGGTATGACATACTTCAGGACATGTCACGGTATGACATACTTCAGGACTTGTCACGGTATGACATACTTCGTGCATCAGTTGGAATGGCAGTTGTAATTCAGAGTAGTGGTTTGTGCTCATGGGGCGACTACTCTGGTTTCGTTGATTTTTTCGTTTTGCTTGGCTGGACGTCCCACTCTTGGTGAGACTGTAATTTTGTGCTGGTGTGTTTACTGTACGCGCCGTGCTGCATTTACCTCGGCGGGAATAATTTGACAAATTATTTGGCAACAGTTTTCCTGCAGTTCATAATTTGTGGTTGGAGACTCTGATACTGCGGTTAGCAATAGAGTATAATAAATAAGAGAATGTCACGCAAGGCTCTTGTCTTTTTCTTTCTCTTCTTCTACTGGAAACCCATGAAACCATGTAAAACCGTTTAAATCTGACAGGTTGGCACTTCCTTCTGGTGTTTTGTTGAACGCCTGACAGCAAATCTACACATTATTCATACAAACTGGAAAATTAGCTTGGTGATAACATATTGGAGTTCCGCACATGTTGTAGTAGAATTAACCCAGCAATCGAGGCTTTCTGGGATCAGGAAGCGGTGTGTGACGTTCCTGTCCCTCTAGGCTCTGAAACCATCCCACCCTCACATTCGTTGTCGCTTTGTAATTGCCCTGCGGCTGCCTGCACTTGTCCGAAAAAAAAGCAGAACCAGACCTTTTCCCTTTCCTTTAAATTTCCTGCTTGTGAACTAATTTTATAAATCCACCAAGCAAGGGTTCTCTTTTGTGCTCAAGAACCCGTGAAATCTGATTTGTCATAAAGTGTGTGCTGGCTGTGGTCATTAGCAGGGGCTACCTGAGTCTGATAGCGTCAGTGTTTTACTGTAAGCACAGCATAAGGTCACACACACACACACACACACACACACACACACACTGAGCCAACGGCGCCTGCTTTATGAAATTATGAGTAAGTGTACTTGAAAGCTCATTCCTCACAATTTGAGATATTTTTGTGCGTTCCTCGGCGTAACGGGCAAAAGAGAACAGGCTCTCGGGTCTCGGGTGCAGCGGTCGTGCTCCACCCGTCGGAGGATGGGGAGGGGGGGTGTGTCGGACGGATGGATGACGGTGGAGCCGGAGAGAAGAGGGAGTGATGATGTATGTTCACTGACAGCAATCGTGACAGTGACACACGGTGCAGAGAGAGTCTGCAAGGGCACTCGGACACGCAGGGGGAGAGAGAACGGGCGGAGGGTGGAGGGTGGTGGTGTCGGGGTGGGTGGTGTCAGGGGGGTTGGGAGGAACAGAGACCAAGACCTCAATCTCACTCTGCACCACTTGTAATTATGCCTGGCTTGTTGACAATAGACAATTATTCCAGTAACCCTGGGCAATATTGAGCCGTTAGTTATTGTCAGATTGAAAAAGCTACACCTGCAGTAGCGTGCTTGTTTGTCTAAACGCATAGAAATACTTTTTTTCACCTTCCAAATCACCTGCCATCCATCCTTGAAAAAGAAAGGGACTGTACCTTGATTCAGAAAGAGATCAAATAAAGAAGATGTTCCCTTACAGCCCTCTCTTCCACCGAAGAAGTTCTGAACGCGTTTGGGATCCACATGCCCTGCTGGGAGTGTGTGCTGATAGTACCAGGCACAATGTGCTCTTTGTTTTGGGGTTGAAATAGAGGAATTTAACCCTGTCTCACTACCCTCAATTCAATGCTCACTGAAGCCTCCCCGTCTCAATTTTACCCCTGGGTTGCCACGGTGATGCTTGGCCGCTCCATAATGGCACGGCCAGAGCTTCCCGGAACCGCGAGCCTTCCGCTCCTTGGACAGGCAGAGTGGCTCAGCCTCGTTAATGCTGACGACTATATCACCCCTGGCTCCTCCCACCATACGGCAAGCCTTAATGAACTGCTTAACGAGCATGTCTGCCACCTTCAACAAGCATACAGTGAAGCTCAGCGATTCAGGCCACATATGAGACGTTCTGGGGAGGAGGGAGTAGAGAGAGAGAGACATACACAATAGATAACGAGAGAGAGAGAAAGAGAGAGAGGGACATAAAAGAGAGATAGCTAAAGAGAGAGAGAGAGAGAGGCTGTGGAATTGAAGATGGTCTATAAAAAGCATGGGAGCTAATGCTAAATAGCTTGGCAGATTTAGTATATCTGATAACTCCGGGTAGTGATAAAGAGAAACAGAGACAGCGCGGCAGCCACTGGAGGAACTGATGGAAAATTGGGTAAAGAGAGAGAGAGAGAGAGAGAGAGAGAGAGAGAGAGAGATGGTGAGCTGCACAGTGCATATTAATCAGCGCAGTGGTGGTTCAGAGCTGTGAGGGGTGGAGGTCTGTAAGCTGTGGTGGTGGAGGAGTGGGGTGAATGGGGGGGTGGTGGTAGAGGGGATGGTGTTCTCGCAGGGCTGTTAGGGGTTGTGGTGCAGAGCTGTGAAGGGTGGTGGTGGAGAATTGTGAGGTGGTGGTGATGGTGTAGAGTTGTGAGGGGTGGAGGTGGTGGAGGGGAGTTGTGAGGGGTGGAGGTGGTGGTGGTGGTATAGAGTTGTGAGGGGTTCGGGTGGTGGTGTAGAGTTGTGAGGGGTTCGGGTGGTTGTGGTGGTGTAGAGTTGTGAGGGGTTCGGGTGGTGGTGGTGGTGTAGAGTTGTGAGGGGTTTGGGTGGTGGTGGTGAGGTTGGCTCATGTGCTGAGAAGCTCGTGTCTTCTCTTAATTACCCGTCTGTGTTTTTTTTCATGTGGAGATGAGAGAGAGAAAGAGTGAGACACAGAAAGAGAGAGAGAGACAAAGAGTGAGACACAGATAAAGGAGGGGGATAAAGGGAGGGTGCACTCTGAACACAGCTCCTCTGAAACCTAATTACTTCCCAGTTGTGTTTTAAAAGGGTTTAAATAGCTACTGTTTTTCAACCAGCAGGTTCATTATCATCATGTCTTTTTCTTTATTTCTTTCTGCTTTGTGTTCACCCCCCTCCCCCCCCCCACCTTACATGGGAAGTGAGATGGAGAGCATTTCAGTCAGACTGCCATTGTGACTCGATAGTTCTACAGTACTGCTCTCTCTCTCTCTCTCTCTCTCTCTCTCTCTCTCCCTCTCTCTCTCTTTTCTTTCTCTATCATCCAGCTTGCTGGACTCTCTTTCCAAGATCAGCACCTTTAGTTCTCAGCTCTCGAGTGTGGATTGGTCGTACAATAAACGTTAATATTTATTCAGTAGACTGCTCCTTGCATTCTCCATGCCAGAAAAAGAAAACCCTGGAGAACAGTTCAGGAACATGCTGTGAATCGGGCCCGTGCGCGCATGCGTGCGCGTGTGCACTCGTGTGTACTTGCGTGTGCACGTGTGTGCTCGCTCGGGCACGCTAAACTGCGGAGAGACAAAAAGTATCGTCAGTGTGGTGGACGGCTGATGCACCAGACGTGCCCTCGGATTGCAGCCACGTCTGAAAAACACCTGTACCGTCGCCGGGCGGAGGTGGTGATGTAGGTGTGCGGTGAGGCGTGGCGTGTCGCTGTTGCCCCGCCCCCACACTCCCCGCGCTGCATCTGTGAACGTGGCCATCCTCGTTCTGCTGACCTGAAGCAAGGCAGAGCGAGAATTCTTCTGCTAACCTAATTAGCAATAGGTCAGCTGGGTTCATGTGGTTTGTGGATGGTGGTGTTAAACCCGAAGTGGTATTTATTCT
>JAOYMR010000004.1:2168706-2173706 GCA_025802075.1 Tenebrosternarchus preto | reverse complement strand
ATGTCCTCTTTGTTTTCTCTTGACAAGAGCTGGAAAAGGTAGAAATCAGCTAATTTCTGAAACACCTTTTATGTCAGGGAAAATAAGGCAAGTTCTTGTAGCACAGTGTCTCAGTTGGGTTGTTTTTACACAAGCCCGGTATTTCACTGCCAAAATGATCATTAGAGGGAGTGTTTAGTTTGAGTCTCCGTGCGTTTCTCAGTGCTCGCAGCATGTCGTTTTCTGGGCAGCCTGCTCCAACAGCGGCAGTGCTAAATGATGTGAGGGAAAAACTAGCGCTATTACAACAAGACACGACAAGACTCCGCCAAGACACCAGCCTCGGGGGCCGGTCAGACATCATGCGGCCTCAGCCCGCCCGAGGAGGCTCGGGAGGGCTCTGCCTCCACCTCGGCGAGGCTCGCATACTCTCGCCCCCCCCCCGCGGGTCTGCAGACGGGCGGTTGTGCAATACGCAGCCGGAGGCCTCGGTGCATTTCACACATCACTCAAAGTGCAAAACAGAATTCACCCTCTTTGATGCGTTGATGGGAATGTTATGTGAATATATCGCCCACAGTAGCAACAGTAGTCATGCTTCTTACCAGTGTTACTTGAGAAACTGCAAAGTGTGGATGAGGCTATGGGTTGGTAGGGAAGGAGGGCAGGCAAAGTGCCCGTCGTCGGGCTAACGGTGTTTTGAGAATCTATGCGAAAGTCTTCCTTATTTACTTGAGCTAAACATGCCCAACCCTGGCGCTGAGCTCCGCCCCCAGGTTTGCCCACCCCTGCCTAAGCCCAGCCCCTCAACCCTGGTGCTAAGCTCCGCCCCCAGGTTGCACCGCGCTGCCTGCAGAATGGTGGCACCTGGCTGGCTGTCGGCCGCCTGTTTCGCCCTGATCTCTGGCTCGCTGCTCCTTTGGCTTGTGGCTCAGATTGGTGCTTTCATGAACACTGCCTTCGTTATCCAGAAAATGTGTTGCCTGTTTGTAAAACAAGGGGGTCCAAGGGGTGGCGTGTGTGCCACAGCGATGGTAGTCCTCAGCTCAGTCAAACCCTGATGCACACACACACACACACACACATGGTGCAGTACTCAAGAGTCACACACATGCACACTTCCTTTATGTGCAATTAATATTTTGCCTACACCCACCTAATAACAACAGTAATTAAAACAAATTGGTTTTCAATAAAAGTTGAAAGGATTTTTTTTTTATTTTGGAATAAAAGAAAAAAGTCCTAACAATATCAAATTGAGTGCGCACACACACACACACACACACACTCACACACACACACACAATCTTCCCTCATTGGCCCAGACTGAAACTGGGAGTGGTTTACAGATTTGAATGCCTATTGCTCTGGTTTAATTGGTTTCACTGCAAGCCATCCAAGCTAATAAACAAAGAGGATGTTTGAACCGTGAGCCCGACTTCACATCGCTCTGTTTTTGGTCACTGTGAACAGACAACCCAGTGAAACGCTCTGCATCGGCACGGCCGTTTGCTCTCCATGCTGAATGGAGCTCCCTGGAACAGGTTCCACGAATGCACCCGTGGTTTCTACTGCGGTGCGTGTGTTGCCTACAGTTTTGCCTTTCCAAGTTTGAAAGAGTTTCTCAGGAGCACCGTGTTCAGAACTGTAGCTGCTCTCTCTCAGGTTGCCTGGGGGACAGAGGAACGGAGGGGGAGAGGTGAGAGGTGGAGATTTTTTAAACTAATCAAAATAGGTGGTTTTTGTATCTGGCTCCTGACCTTAATCAGCCTTCTGACTTCAAAGGATCTGCCAGGAATTTCTAACATGTACACACATACACACACACACACACACATGGTACAGTACACTACAGGGAGGTTTGTACAGGGGGCGTTTTGGGTCAAAATGAGCTTTATTTGAACATGCCTTGACAGTCGTTTTGGGGAATGAGCACTCCCCCTTCCTCTTTTTTTTTCTGCCCCTTGAGGGTAACAGAACAGCCCTGCTTTGATCCTACATTAGAAAACACTGGAGTAATTTTTTAAAAAGCGCCTTCAGTAATTGCTGCTGTAATCAGGCCTGCCTGAACGGTAGTGCGTACTTCAGATACCATTTCTCCTTTTATTTGTGCTTTTTCATTTTTAAACGCCGTTCTGAATATTCTGGCGTTCTGCGTTCGGTTATCGGCAGTGCTGCGATTGGCACGGCGACCGAACGGCCAGTCGGCGTCGTGGCGCCGGGACGGTTCCCCTCCCGCTCCCAGGGGCGACAGCCGTCTTTCGAGCTCACGGAGGCGTCTGCTCCATTAATGTACGGCCGTTAAGCGTGCTGCTCGCCCACTCCTGAACATACAGCAGGGTTAGAAATGCAGCAGACATGCCAGCCAAGGGTGACGGGCGCCCTTGAACTGTCGCGAACGTATTTATAGCCGAACAGGTTGGGGTGGTATTCTTGTAGGTAGATCGGCCCCTGCGCTGTAAGGGCAGGCAGATGGCGAGTCTTTGTGTGGAGATAAGGTTTCTGAAACAGGAATTCTCAGGAAAAAGGAGCGTCTTAATCAGACGTCGCATTGCTAACGTGCCTGGAGGACGTGAGCCTTAAACCCGGCAGCGCGTCAGCTCTGCTCCTGAGCTCCCAGAATGCCGAGCGGCGCGGCCGTGGCTGAACACGGAGTGGTCCGGCCAGCTCCGAGCCTGAGGCGGTGGGGTAAGCAGGATGTTTTATCCTCCGTGTTATTATTATTCTTGTTTCATAAAACAACAGCGGAGAGGTATTATGGGCTGGGTCTCCCTGGGAGAAGCTGGAACGATCTGCTGGGTCTGCTCCCCATGCCCCCAGGGCCGGGGTCTGCTGCTGGGGCACCGGGATCGGACTTAGCCTCCGGAAATCCATGCTGAGAGAGAGCGCGAGGGAGAGGAGGAGAGGAGGAGAGAGGGAGATATTGAGAGGCACGGGAGGAGATGGTGGGTAGGCAGGATGAACTGAAGGAGAGTTTCAGTTTTCTGGTCGTCTCTTTTTTTAGCTTTGGATTCCGACTCTTTGATTCTGAGGTTATTCAGGGAAATGAGAAAGTCATCTGTGAGGAGAGATGCTCTGCTTTCTTCTCGGTCGAACCCAGCTGGACAGGAGAGGAGTTTGTTCAGGTGGAGGATCTTCCCCACCCAGTGACTAGCCGTTTCACAGCCCCCCCCCCCCTTCCTCGGCCGGATATGTTGGAGGGGCCTCCTCTGCAGGAGAAAAGGGGGAGGGCAATGTTCCTCTCCGAGCTTAACAGCTCCTCCGAGCCCAGGACACGATGTGTAAAGATTTAGTCACAGAACCTACAGGACGACGATTACCGCACACCTCCTCCCACCTTCTGCAGTCACTTCTCCATTCATCACTCCAACCACTGATTTAGTTCTTTTTTTCTTAATCATACAATTTTTCAGAAATTAAAACCAAATACGTATTTATTTTTAACCAGATGACATTCTATAATAAGTCACTGTGGTGCTTCGATGAGAACACTAGCCATTGCAGTACTGAAAGCTCGAGGAATGGTTCTCCATCTTTGTTTCAGTTTTGTAGAGAGACCCAGGGCACGGTAGCGGTGTATCGGTTGCTGGTGGAGGCAGGCGGGCAGACACTCGACCGCCGGCGCGTCCGAGAAAGTACAAAAGAAGATGTCAGGTGTGGGCAAGACAAGCTAAAGACAGGATAGGGCACATGACTAGTCTGACTAAGTGGGGCTGGGCTGAGTGGGGTGGAGGTGGAGGCCGGATGGAAGCAGCTGGTGGTGGATTTGCCCGAGTGTGTGTGTGTGTGTGGAGCAGAACCGAGGGTCTGGGTTAGTCACTGGAGCTTGCGCTCTGGTAACACACACTCAGCGCTCCCAAATCCGCCTTTACTGTTCCTCACGCAGCTTAGAGCGGAACGGAAGATTCTAGAGCTCCAGCTCGTGTGGAGTCTGAACTTGTTCACCGTTGTGGTGTGCGCTTGCATGTGAGTGAGCAAGTGTGTGTGAATCAGTATGTGTCAGCGTGACTGTGCGTGTGTGTGTGTGCGTGTGTGTGTGTGTGTGTGACTGTTGCTCGCTTGTTAGCTCGTTTCCGTGTGCTGGCAGGGCAGGCCCGGCCCGATCTCTCCTCTCACGGCGTTTGCAATGTAGCAACTCCACTCTGTCTCTGGACCAAGAAGCACTTGCTATTCTTTTTTGTCTTGTTTGTCTCTCTCACTCTCTCTTACTTTTGTTCTCTCTCTCTCTCTCTCTCTCTCTCTCTCTCTCTCACATTACTCACACACCCACTCAGCCTTCTGTACCCCGTGGGGTCACAGCTAGCCGTTAGTGGCTTCTCCTGAGCCCGTTGGCTGCTTCAAGAGTGTGTGTGTGTGTGTGTATTTGGTTTGTGTGTGTGTGTGTGTGTTTGGTTTGTATGTGTGCGTGTGTATGTGCATATAGTTTGTGTCTGTGTGTGTGTGTGCATATAGTTTGTGTGTGTGTGTGTGTGTGTGTGTGTGTGTCTGTGTGTGTGTGTGCATATAGTTTGTGTCTGTGTGTGTGTGTGTCAGCGCAAAACCTGCGCCGGTCAGGCATGGCTCACCCCACACCCATGCCTAGAGCAGGAGGGCATTAAAAAGAGGGAGAGGGAGACAGAGGGAGGACAAGTGGGAGTGAGCACCACAGGGTAGAAAATGAATTTGGCCGCTCTATTAAAGGAAATAGCCATGCCTTTGTACAGGTTGTTGGGCCCGGAGGCTATGGGTTGGTTTTCATTTCATGTTTTGTCTGGCCACAAACCCGAATTTCAAGTGTTTGTTAAACTTGACCAGCTCTCCTCTCTGTTCCCCTCTTCACCTCTCTTCTCCAACCACTCTCTTTCTCTCTCTCTCTCTCTCTCTCTCTTTCTCTCTCTCTCTCTCTCTCTCTCTCTTCCCTCCTTTCTCTATCGCTCTCTCTCCCTCTGCCTTTGATGCCGTTTCTCTCAGAGGAGCGTGTCCGAATGGCCGTGGATGTGTTGAGCCGGCGGGTTTCGGCAGGTGTATACTGAAGCAAGATC
>JAOYMR010000004.1:2141530-2154939 GCA_025802075.1 Tenebrosternarchus preto | reverse complement strand
AACTTTTTTTTTAATTTAAACCAATCCATTTTTTAATCTTTTTTTTTTTTTTCGAAAGCCATTTGCCTGGGAGCATCCCCCTCCCCCCCCCCCCCCCCCCGGCCGGCCCCGCCTTTCTCCGCCCCCTTCACACAGCCTCCCTCCGTTACTCTGGTGAAGGTTAAGGGGGAAATCGAGGGACATTTTAATTCCTTATTTGCAAAAATAAAAGTGTTTTTTTTTTTGGTTTTTATGAGATCGACCTTCTTGTCGCCGGGCGTCATCTCCGTATCCGCAGGCGCTCGCTAATCGTGGCCCGCTTGTGCCACGACCCCCCCCATCATTCATATTTCATCGTAACAGTAATCCTCTTACCCTTCTGCAGTTAAATTTCCAGGCACCAAAACCTACATCGACCCCGAAACCTACGAGGATCCCAACCGAGCCGTGCACCAGTTTGCCAAGGAGCTGGATGCCTCCTGCATTAAGATCGAGAGGGTTATCGGTGCAGGTAAAGCTCCGACAGCTCCTCCACCCCCGGCTCCACACTCACTCCCACTCCACCCACAGAACACCCCCGTCGACCATTCATCACACTGACACCCGAATATTTACTCTTTCAGTGGTATATTGTCGCATATTACCTGTCTGGTTATTAATAACTCTATTGCGAAAAAATGGGGTTGAAGGGTGGTGGTGGTGGTTGGAGGAAGTGGGGGAATTTGGGTGGGGTTAGAATCAGACTGTAATTAATACATCTTCTGTTCAAGCTAGCAAGGGCGTAGATGCATCATTGTTGATGAATTGCTACCACATCACTTTTCCATATTGCCATGTAAGAGTGTTGGTGCACGGAATGCCGCGTATCCAATCATGTCCCGCGGACATGCTCCCCAGTGTACGGGCACACCAGCGTTCCCACGGTGGATGGTGTCACGAGAATGACGGATGCTCCGGCTATCTCAGGAGCGGGGAAGGCGGCTAAACGGCTAGCTGACGCCTTCAACTCGGTCTCCGTGTGTGACAGGGGAGTTCGGGGAGGTGTGCAGTGGGCGGTTGAAGCTGCCCGGGAAGAGGGATGTGCCCGTGGCCATCAAGACCCTGAAGGTGGGCTACACGGAGAAGCAGAGGCGGGACTTCCTGTGCGAGGCCAGCATCATGGGCCAGTTCGACCATCCCAACGTGGTCCACCTAGAGGGCGTGGTCACGAGAGGTCGGTTCCCAGACGGCAAACGTCCAGCATTAAAAACACCATGAGTTTTCTTTAGTCGACATTTCATAAGCAGGGGCCACTCAATGTCAATAACAACCAGACTAGATGAACTCAAGTCCAGGCAAGCCGAGTCCCAGCATCCCCACGCCTGTTTAAAGCAGGTTATGCAATTGTAAATCTTGTGACAGCTTTAGTGGTCGGGCGCTGGAACTGTTTTGTTTTGGATAATATTATCTCGTGTCAGGCATGTTAAAGAAGCTCTTTGTCTTAGTTAAATAAGCAGAATGAATGCACTTTGCACTGCTAATGCAGGAGCCTTCGGAGAGCGCCGGCAGAGCGGCTGTCTCGCTGCACAGCTCCGTGATGTAAGTGGCTGCCGTTTGTCTTTTCTGCCCTGCGTCTAATGGAGCCGTTTCTTCCGCGTTACAGGGAAACCGGTCATGATCGTGATTGAATACATGGAGAATGGAGCACTAGACGCCTTTCTCAGGGTGAGTATGATCAACACTGCAGAGGAACACCCCCCCCCTTCCCCAATCAAATGACCTGATAGTTGTTGACATTTGCCCATTGGATGTGACCCCCACCACCCCCCTCCCTGCAGAAGCATGACGGTCAGTTCACGGTGATCCAGCTGGTGGGGATGCTCCGGGGCATCGCCGCCGGCATGCGCTACCTCTCCGACATGGGCTACGTGCACCGCGACCTGGCCGCCCGCAACATCCTCGTCAACAGCAACCTCGTGTGCAAGGTGTCGGATTTCGGCCTGTCTAGGGTGATTGAGGACGACCCCGAGGCCGTCTACACCACGACGGTGAGTCGGCAAAGCCCACCCCACCCACCCCAGCCCAGTTCGTGAGTGTGATGTTTGCTACAGTCGCTAACCTCCGTTTTACCGAACAGGGCGGGAAGATCCCCGTGCGGTGGACGGCCACGGAAGCCATCCAGTACCGCAAGTTCACGTCGGCTAGTGATGTGTGGAGCTACGGCATTGTCATGTGGGAGGTCATGTCCTATGGGGAGCGGCCTTACTGGGACATGTCCAATCAAGATGTGAGTCACTGTTTCCATGGCAATTCATGCAAATAACATACATCTGAATCTCACAGTGGCAAGAAGTTCTACATGGACGACAATCAGCCTACGAGATCTGGTCGTCCGAGGCTTCTCCCTTCTACGATGAGCAGTCTTACATATCAGTTAATATGGCACTGAGCTCATTTGGACTAGAATGCCACACTCTTACTCCAAGTTACTGTAGGTCTGTTGTCTGATGGCTCACGACCAGCCCTCCTACCACTCCAGTAGGAAAAGGCCAAGGGCTCCACCCTCTACCACACCCCCTTTTCTCACCCGCACTTCAGAGAGGGCCGGACGAGGAGCTTTGCTCATTAGTGCGCCTCCACCCGTCTACCGGCCTGCCTCGTTACGAGACGCTTCCCGCGCCCCGCGCTGCCCCTCTGTATTTAGAGGGCCTCGTTTTTTTCTAACCCTAACCCTAGTTTTCAGGCTGAATGTTTAACTCCACTAATGAGATATGGTAATGCAGAACGAATTGTTTGTGGAGGTCGGGAATTTTGCAGAGATCCCGACTCGCCTAGCTGAGACAGCGAATCTCTCCATCGGGCGCTGCCGCATTCGAACGGCGAGATTCCGCAGTGCCGGCGGTTAATTATATGTATGAAGGGAAGCTTTTTTAATCCACCGCTGTTTGCAGGCACTCGTCTGGGCATGCCTCTCCGTTAAGCAGACTCTTTGTCAAAATTACACAAGCTTGAGCATCTTTGGAGAAGGTAAACACCCCTCATCAGAAAGACTAATGATGACTTATAATTCCCTTCCTCCCGCGAAGCGTACAACAATGCATTTCAGCGAACCATCAGAGCCGGGCACCAGAACACCAGTATTAAGCACTTTGAAACTGGCCTGGGTGGTGAGCTCAGTTCTTGACAGACATCAATGTCGGCGATTGCTGTACCCTGTCAAAAAAAGTAGCAGCCTGCTCCTCTGGGGTGTGGGGAGAGAGAGAGAAGGAGCTGCGGGAGGGTAGGGAGGAGGTGTGTGTGTGGGGGGGGGGGAAGCATTTACATTTCTGCAGCACTTTGTTTTGACACTTCTCCTTCCATAACTCCCAAGTTTTGTTTGAAAAGACATGAGGAGAATATAGCAGATGAAGGTTCTCGGAAGGTTAACAGAGAGGTGTCCACGATGCCGAGGACGTGGAGCTGCACCTGCCCACTCCTGGCTCTTCTGTCTCACACTTCATAAAGGCCGAAACGCTGCTTCGAACCCTTCCTTGCCCACTAGCAGCAGTAAGCCAGTTGGACGTATGGGGAGTGGGGATGGTTAGGGGTTAGCCACACTGCTGTTTGGACTTGCAAAGTCCCCCCCCCCGGGACCAGCCTGTGTGGTGGTGGGTCCGCCGGGCACACTGCTGACGCGGGCTGTGCCGACCATGGACAGATGTTGAGCAGACCCTGTTCCAGCGTGCCGTCTCCAGTAAGCACCATGATGAAGCCTCGGGAATCGCAAGCCATTCCCTCAGTCATTTTCAATAAGCATGCAGGGAGTGGTGGCATCTGGCTAATGTGTTTTTTTCCCCCCTCTTTAAAAGTTTGCTAAGCTGGAGGTAAAAAAACCACAAAGGATTTAACTGGCAAAGCATGTGTTTATGGAACTGCTGATTAAAGGATGAAGGAAGGGGGCTGGAGGTAGAGAAACGGCCTGATCTTCATCTGTGTTTGTTATGGAAGTTGATCGTTCACTTTTTTTTCGCTCAATTTCACTCAATTCTTCCTCTCTTCCATTCCATCATCCTCTCTCTTCCTCTCACTGCTACTCACCCTTGTCTTCAGTTCCACTTTCATCTTTTCATCTCTCTCTCTTTCTCCCTCTCTGTCTCTGAACCTCAAACTGTAGTTCAGTGAGGCACTTAAGTGGGGGGGGGCTGGAAAGTCTGGAAGGGGTTATTTTTCTGCCCTGGACAATGGTGCGATACCCTTCGTTAATAACACGAGTGTGGGTGAGAAGGCTTGTGTCCTTGTGAATAATGTCTGAACTGGGTTCAGTAACGAAGGTCTCTGTCTCTGTTTCTCAACCTGCAGGTCATTAAGGCCATCGAGGAGGGCTACCGTCTCCCCGCTCCCATGGACTGTCCCCCAGGCCTGCACCAGCTCATGCTGGACTGCTGGCAGAAGGACCGGGCCGACCGGCCCAAGTTCGACCAGATCGTCGGCGTCCTCGACAAGATGATCCGCAACCCCAACACCTTGAAGACCCCGGTGGGAACGTGCACGAGGTAAGAGGACCGCTCCGCCCCCAGAGATCCAGTCAGACATTTGTGACCAACGAATGAGGTTTTGCTACAATATTGATAATCCAAACTCGCAGTGCAGAAACAGGCACGGGTCAGTACCAGTATAAGAGTCCAAAACATGAGGCACGACAGAGAAAGAGAATGAAGACAGTCTGAGTCAATAAAACCAAAGAAGCCAAAAACAGAAACAGGAAACCAAATCCAAAAAAGGGCAAGGAAAGGCAAAATCCAAAAATAGCCAAAACAGATCAAAACCAAAACGGTCAGAGAAATGAAAAACGTTCGGAATACAATGGAGTGGCAATACTTTTCTAAGAACTAATCCAGCAACTAGGAATACATATAGCAGAAGAAAATGGAAAACAGGTGGGCTTAATAATTCGGTGATGAGGAACAGGAGAACGTTTGATGATTTGGTTGATTGATCTGTACTGGGATGCTCGGAATTCTGGGAATCGTAGTTGATGAGGTCATTATTGAAGATCGATGTGACAATAGACGTGACACTTGCGGGAGGGGCTACCTCTCCGTGACGACGGACGATGCCCACTCCCCTTTCCCGTCGTCCTCGGAATGGGAAATTCGTCCTTTTTCTTTTTATCTTTTTATCCTTCTGTTATTATCATTCCTAGCGCTGCTGGTTTTGATCCCAGGATGTAGGTTTGGCACTACTAGATTAGCGAACGGTCTTGTGCTCGGAGAGTCCCGCGAGGGCTGCAGATGAAAGATGAATCCCGGCGAATCGATGCGTTGCTGCTGCTGCTTCCATGCCTTTATGGTCAATAGTGAAGCTTTTAAATCAATCGGCGTAATGAGAGCCCGGGTCTTTTAAGTTCCACGGGGGCACCGACGCCCACTGCGAGCATTTATCAGATGAAATCCATTTACAGGGGGGAGAGCACAGTCAGAGCCAGCAAGAGATGAAGGACATAACCTGAAAACCAGCAGTGGAAAAGCAGCTTAATCCATTCTGCCATCATTTCAGTGGCAGTGCTCTTAGTTATTGGAAAGGTGGATTATTTCCTTCATCCACAGAAATGAAAGGAGGATAAAAATTACCCCTATAACGGCTATACTTGAAATTACTATTAGACGTAAGAGGTCAGGCAAGAACTTGCCCTTTGTGTGGCAGTAAAGCAAGAGCAACTGTCCCGGCGGGCAGGCAGGTGGAGGAGGTGGGTGCGGGGGTTTATGCAGGGAGCGTGCGCTTCACAGTCTGCATGTTCAGCGTCTCTGGGGTGACGGTGTTCCTTCTATGTGGCTTTGCAGACCCATTAGCCCACTGCTGGACCAGAACACGCCCGATTTTGCCTCATTCTGCTCTGTCGGTGAGTGGCTGGAGGCCATCAAGATGGAGAGGTACAAGGAGAACTTCACGGCGGCCGGGTACAACTCGCTCGAGTCCGTCGCCCGTATGACCATCGAGTAAGTCACCTCCTCTCGGTGGGGAGATCTCGCACGTGCCCATCTCACATTTCAAAATAACTCAGATGGACGATAATTCTTCCGAGGCCAAGGGTGCTCCGTGATTCACGAGTGTGTGTGTGTGTGTGTGTGTGTGTGTGTGTGTGTGTCTTTCTGTCGGCAGGGACGTCATGAGTTTGGGGATCACCCTAGTGGGCCACCAGAAAAAAGTTATGAGCAGCATACAGACTATGAGGGCTCAGATGTTGCACCTACATGGAACTGGAGTCCAGGTGTGACCAACCCCCTGTAGCCACGTCCTGACATGGACGAGAAGTCTCAATAAACAAACAAAACAAACAAATGAAAAAAAAAAATGCACCGGTGAGGGTTCCACCGAGGATAATCACAAATAAGAAACAAAGAAGCAAACATATTTAAAAAACCCAAAAGAACAACAGAAAAACGACATCTGTCTCCTATGATGGCCTGGGATGGAACCTTACCTTTGTTGTCTGATGAAGGATTTTTTGGGCCTTCTTAGAGAAGGTGCAATACAAAGAAAACAAATATCAGAATGATGGTAGTAAAAGATGGAAAGTACTGCATAGACTGGTCAAACTTCAGAGACCTTGTTATGTGTCAGTGAAGAGGCAGAGCATTTTCAAGCAGTTTGATGCTTGGAACCATTTTTCCCCCTTTATCTTACGGCTGGTTAATTTGCTCATTGTTTATATGGACTTCACTAGAATATGGGTAATTTTTTTTTACAAAAAAAAAAGAACAAAAATGCACAAAATAAGCAAATCAGTACAAAAAATAAATAAACGAGTGAGAGTTTTTTTTTCTTTAATTGTAATAGCCATGTTTCAATGATTGTGGTAGCCTACATAAATTCCCTGCTTCTTTTGCATTTGACGATTTGCCTTTTGGATTTTCATGTGGAATTGACAACAGGGTAAACACTCCCCCTCCCCCCAGCCCTCCCCCCCACCTTCCCCCACCCAATCCGGATGGCCGGAAGCAGTAACTGAACGTTGACCAAGGCCAGTGTGCGATTCGCCCCCTTCGGGACCCTTCTGAGGAGTGCGTTAACAGTCGGAACCTCACTGTATTTTCCAGAAGAATCTCCTGCCCTTCTTCCTGAATCGAGACACTGAGGCTTGCAGAAGTGTTCAAACACATGGCCCTGGTTTATGGTGCACCTCGACCGTTGAAAGGTGTTTTTTGCGTGAACCGTGAAATTATTACAAAGACAACTTGAGGGCCACTTCTATTTTATCTGAAAACAAGTGCTACGGTTTCAATATTCTATCGTCTGCAATATTTTTTTTTTCTCATTTTATTTCCTGCCTTCGTTTACTTTGTTTTTAATGCTGTTATTATTTCATGAGGTGTTTCCAAATAAGACAGCACTATTGAAGACTGTATTTAATATAAAGATGGTTCGATCAAAAGTTAATTGCTTGGCTTGCAAAATCTGTTTTTTTTTGGTTATTTATTTTATTTTTTTTGCAGCTTGTGCAGAATGTTTCATTTTTTATTGCATATCCAAGCAGTATGTTCTAGGACCCATATTGCTGCTGAAGATAGGCTGAGGAGTGATATTGCCTTAAAACTTTAGAGGCAAATATACACTTGTGTGAAATATTTTCGTGGCTGAATAACTTGTTTTATTTTTGAGGACACCTGATTTTTGCAGAAAGAGGGTGTATTACCTGTGTACCTGCTCAGCTGTCTACATTGGTACCAGGTGATAGTGGACAGGGAGAGAGAGTTCCATTTGTATCTGGAAAAGGCAGAACAGTCAGAGCAATAATTACTGAGATAGTTCTTCTTTGTGATGATAAGGTGCTATGTAGATTTTTTTAACCCTCTTTAAGCATGTCACAATACATTGATCTTTAAAAAGGGACAAAATTCCCCGAGTATAATTTCCGTGCGTATCCTATCTCTTCCTGAGAATGTGTTGGGTTTTTGTTCTTGACGTTTTTTCGTGTCGTTTTTGTTTCTTCTTCTCGAGTTCGATGAGGAGCCTGCTTTTTCAAACACTGATAGAGCCCAACTTCTCAGTGCCATAACAGACTGGGGTATGTGTTTGTCTCCTCCACAGTGTGGTATATGTGTTTAAACTGACGGATCACCAGTGTCCCTTTTGAATTTAGAGAGAGAGAGAAAAATTGAGAATTCTAGTGGATTGAGTGGTTACTGTAAAATTACAGAGGAAGAATAATCATTGGTTTATGCAGTATTGAAGAGGAAACATGACATATTAAACTTGCAAAATGTTTGTGAATGTTTTTTATTAACCGGGGTTGGCATGACCTTTTTTATAATTATAAACACCTGCACCATTGATTTGGATGTTCATTTTGACATCTTGACTAGAGTGAAGTTGTGAGGTCAAACCCCACCTTCTATAACAGTGCTTCTGTAAAGCCTCCGTTTAAAGACACCCCCCCCCCCACTCCTTTCCATTATGCTATCCAGCCCTGAATCCAGGGTACATGTGTGTGTGTGTGTGTGTATGTGTGTGTGTGTGCATGTTTGTGCCTGTGTATGGTTTTGCATTGCACTCTTGGATCAGACCACGGCCTGCAGTTAGAAGTCACCTCTCCCTCCCCGTTTCGTGGTCCTGAGCACCGACGACTGGACCAGCCCTTTGAACTGAGTAGAAAGACCTCTGGTCAGCACAAAACTCCAGCAGCTCCAGTGCCAGAAGCAGGCTGTCAGCTCCTGCTTCCCATGCTCTGATCTCTCTCCTGGGGCTCCGCAGAGCCCTCTTTGGCCCCTTACCCCTCTCCTATGGATCTCGGGGCCCTCACCGAGACAGCAGTTTTGAGCCGATTTGAGATTAATGCCTGGGTTCAATCGACCTTCAATTGAGGCCATTGCGGCAGTTCAATGACAAATCTGTCGTTCTTTTTTTCTGTTTCCTCCATTTTATTTTGAGAACTTTTATGGCTTGATAGTAGGAGGTGAATTTTGGCAAATATGGCCTGCATTGTGAACTTGGTTGAAGTCAGGGTTAGTGTTTGTTGTTTTAAAGACTTGTGAAAGACCGTGAAGAAATGTGGATACCCCCCCTTTGAAAAAAATCTTTTGGAAGATTCCAAAGACATCAGCACTGTTGATTGTGTCAGAGAGATCATAATGGTTTGAGGGAAACTTTGTATATGATCTAATTGTAAAACTTGTACATTTTATTTATATTGTTGTTTCTTTTTTACACATATTCCTCAGTAGTGAGCTCTGAATTCATTAAAAATGCACTATATTTTTCTATCTCACTCACAAATGCTTAGTCACCCGGACTATTTCAGATGTACATAATTTCTCATTTAGGACCAAAGACAGCTGATAGGTTTCCATTTTTAAAGTTTTCTTTTTAAGTTGTATTATTTTTGTCTTTTAGGTTAAAATGTACAGTAAAATAAATTGTCAATTTATTATTTATTTTTCTGTGAGAGGAGTATGGAGAGTATTCATTGATCAAAAAGTATTTTCCCCAACTGCAGATCTGTAAACTCATTTCCCTAGACTATTTCTTGTTACATAGACCTGTTTTTTGTTTGTTTGGTTTTTGGTTTGTTTCTTTACTTTTGCTTTTTAATCTTTGTAATAGACTGTACATATATTTTTGGAAATATAATACTATCTCTATAGAAATGTGTGTGGTTTTAATAACGTCTGTGTTTTCTTTGTAATTAAGATGCACCGAGTTGTGGCGTAGATGAGATAAACACTGGTTTTGAAGGGCATATTTGGCAACACTACTGGGAAATGACAGCAGTATAGAATAAGGTGCATTTTCTGTGCCAAGATATTGGAGTGGTTCTGAGGTCTGCTTGTTATACATTATTATTTTGTATTAGTACTGCACGTAGCTTTTGTAATACTTCATTGATCAATACACCAGCACTTCTATATCTGTGATAAAGATATGACACAGCAATATTGTTTATCCTTAGGGAGAAGGGGTTACTGTTCAGATCAGTATAATTACATCTTATCTGGTGAATGTGTGTGTGTGTGTGAGAGAGAGAGAAAGAGAGAGAGAGAGAGTCAAAAAAGTAGTGAAGAATAATAGAGTTATAAGTGAAGGGGGAGGGTACAGGCAAAAAAAATAAGGTGGAGGTTTTGTTTGATGACCCTCCCTGGTCGACTCTGGACAGTGTCATTAAAAATACATTAACTAAACCCTCCAACCTGGGAAAAGTAAGCCATCGCCCTCCGTCATTAAACAAAGTCAGCCTAATGGATTTATAAAGATTATATCTCTGCAAATATTCCAGTATTTATTTCATTAGGCTGGGGAGGAATCTTGTTCCGGAGGTGGGAGGAATGTTGTGTGGAAATGAACTGGACAGCGTGCTCGTAAAAAACGGCCTAGGATCCTGGCCTGGCTCCTGCACTCAGGGAGGACCAGGAGAAACGTGTTCCTGACTCAGACACGCTTGATCTCCAACCCGACGGTCCTGGCTGCGCTTAACATGCCTGAGGTAAACAAGGGGGGCATAACGGAGAGAGGCTGTCGATTGCCCCCATGGCAGAAGTTGGTCTGGGGCAGATCAGAACTTATTTAACCCTCCTCTTCCCACTTTAAAGAGTCTTTTCTTGAAGCAGGGCAAAGGGACAGAAGTCCCTTTGTAGTAGCTACTGCAGTAATAAAAAGACAAAAACTTTTATATCAGTTGACCGAAAAGATCTCTTCAATATTTATTTATTTTGTGTGTGTGTGTAGCCAAAGATCAAGGGCTCTGTAGTAATAATCACACACTGCCTTAGGAAGAATTCTGAAGTGGTTGATCCAGTATTGAAAATAAATATCTATTAACATTCTTGAAAAAACATAAGATCTAAAATCCTGAAAAAGTGAATACCAGAGTTTGAGGAAATGTGAAATTGCTTGAAAATATACATTTTCTGTCTCTGTATGTGTCACAGTCAAATAAAAAGATTATTACCCTCTGGTTTAGATAACGATGGTTCAGGTGGCCATGCCCTTTCAGTAGTCTTTGGAGACTACTCCAACGGGGAAAGGCAAACAGTGCGTAACCTGTAACCATTTTCTCTGAACCAACTCACACATCCAGGGCAGGTCTGAGATGTTCCACAGGAGAGGAGCTCAATGAGGCTAAACCCAGAGGGCAGCTTCCTAATCTCCCACACACACACACAGAACACGGCACAAGTGCACATATTGCTGCAGGGTGATGGACAATAATGTAGAAGGGTGTTCAAGGGGTTATGCAGGTAAGAAAACGTGTGTGTGTGTGTGTGTGTGTGAGTGTGTGAAGCTGGATGGAAAAGTGAACCATAACATGGCCCAGAGTTATTCATCATGGATGACCCAGAGGTTACGCTGAAAGCTGTGTGTGTGTGTGTGTTTGCTGGAGGGGCCAGTGTACCATGTTTGGGCCTTGGACAAACCAAAATCCCAAGGTCATGACTGCACCCCCTAGTTATTTTAATGTTCTGTTTTTCTAAATAAATAACACATACTTTATCTCTCCTAGGCTGTACTGTGTAATTCAGACCACACAGCCCTGTGCACTCTCATACTGTAATCTCTCTATTTCAGTTTCTTATCTTATGCTAACAAATACGTACGTGAGATTTAAACGGTCATGCTCGTTTCTGTCAGTCAAGAACACATTCCTTGTTTACTGCGTCAGGTGAAAAGGTACTGCAGATACTAAGACACTACTTTCAAGATTTGCCTCGGTGAAATTGAGTCACTGAAATTTAGCCATGCGCGCGTCCGTTTCTTGGAGGACAACGCTTCTCCACCCCTAATTTAACACACGTGACCCGACTAATCAAGGACGTCAAATACTCTGAAAAATAGAGCCAGGTGTATATGCGGATGGTTGGAGTTAAACTCCGAGGCTGGTGGGATAGCGAAGGGCAGTCTGGAAGATACTAACTTCAAGGAACATAGACAGGGCTATTTTTCATAGCTAGTGCAGAGAAAAAAGCAACATTTTAATTACAAACTTAAGACGACATTGTATCAGTACAACTGCACGGTCGTAACAGATCTTTCACATAAAGCTCATGTTCTTATTCCCTTCTTTCTTTAAATGCGTTACCTTGCACCCCGGTTATACAATTCTCCTGAGAACGTAATGCAGCAAATAAGTGGAAAGGTGCAGACATCTTCTGACTGGTAATTACCGTTCCCATGTATCCCGATGAAGTAACGATAGCGGACTGCTTTCTTAGCCAGGGAACCTAGGGCGAAAGCTATATTAACAATAACAATCAGTGCTACAAGCCAACTCAAAGAGAAAGAATTCTCTGTTATCTACCTACATCGCGCTGAGCCGCAACTAGACTAATGGAAGCTGGCGGATGTCTCCGAATCTGTTTCTATAGCTTCGGATAATACGAAGTCGCTATTTATTCCGTCATTCTTTCATCTATAGGCTCGGTGGAGAATAAATAGCACTATCGTGACTGGTGTCGGCTATATTGTATTGTTTATTAAAAGCCTTTTAGATGCTCTTATCGCTTCGCTCCTGTCCCTTAAGGCTATTTTGGTTTGAGCGCCTTTGCTGCCAGGTATTTTCGCATTCTCCCCCTTTTTATGGCCTGACTCGTGGCACCTTATGGCATTAAGTATTTAAGGGGCTGGTAAAATATGTCTCCCTCCACCGCCATTTACTCCCATCTCCTGGGCAACTGATCGATTTCAGAGGCCGGGCTAGTTCCTCGTTTGGGCAGGACTGATGGATTTAGCAGATATGACGGATTCCTCCAAACGCGCTGAACTGAGGTGGATTATAATATGGCGGTCACAGATGGCTCCTTCTGTCGCACGCGGACACTGCAGTAGCTTCAGGTGAAGCTGGAGCTCGAAATATAACCTGCCTCAGTGGTAATAACCAACTACGAGATTTTACGACGCGTTTGAATGAGTAGCGTAGGCATGTCTAAAACGGCGAGGATTTTATTACTTGCTGAGGATGGGGCGTTCAAGGGCACTATAGTGATCTGTAGTTGCTTAGCCGCGCTCTAACGGTGCTCTGCCATTGTGAATGTCAAGTTATTTAAATTAAAAAGAAACACGAAATAATCTAGATGAAAGAGGATGCCTTTTAATGGAGTCTACTGTAAGCGATACTACTGTAACAACAAAAATCACAAGGTATCAAGATGTGCCAACCTTTACGTATGTGGTTTAACCCGTGTCATCCATGCGATCCTGGCATCGCAAGGACTGTCGCAATTTATTCTATACTATATGAAGTTTAGACATAATGTTAACCAGATACCAAAACCTAATTCTCAACACAGATTATAGGAATGAAATCAATCAACAATTATTCAAATTAATTATAATGAATGTTTTCTTCTGCCTGAAGATTTGATCGCCACATTGCACATACAATACAAATATCCTTTTAGAGATATACCCAGGAGACAAAGCAAAATATTACTGTCAAAAAAGTAGGTTAGGCATCGTAATGAGAGAAAAAAACTTTAGATATG
>JAOYMR010000004.1:2105951-2117383 GCA_025802075.1 Tenebrosternarchus preto | reverse complement strand
CAAAACAAAAAGAGAGCATGATGCAATATTGTGGCTAATGTGAATCATTACACAAGGTCCAGAGAGAATGTGTTTGAGTGTGTGTGTGTGTGTGTGTGTGTGTGTGTGTGTGTGTGCGTGTGTGTGTGTGTGAGTGTCTGTGTGGTTGGGGGGGTGAGTGTGTGTGAGAGTGTGTGTGTGTGTGTGTGTATGTGTTTGCGTGCGTGCGTGCTTACAAGAACTTTTATATTACGGGAATTGAAATTTGCTTAGGGACGTCTGTTTAAGCGCATCATCTTCGGGAAGCATTTTAATTGTACGTTAATGTCGAGGCAGCGAAATAAACAAAGTGCCGCGATCTCTCTGCGCGGATGTGGCGACGCCAAGGGACTCAGCTAAACGCATAAAGTGGCGCGCTAATGCGGGTGCCGCCGCATATCAATCATACTCGTCCAAACACACAAACATCCAGACCTCGGGCTGAGGGACCCTGGGACTCCGGCGCTCGTCGTGTGTTTCTTTTTCTTTCTTTTTTTTTTTCCTCGAGGCAGACCGCGGAGGAGGCCTCTCGAGACGCGCTGAGCATTATGCACTTACGCTCAATTCTTTTGCATCTGTTGTGTTTTCATTTAGAACTACAGTCGCGCCCTGTGTATTGGTGAAACATAATGCGCATTACAATTTTAACAGCTGTTCATTAGCTTTCATTACACTGATGCAAGCCCGTGACCTATGGTAAACTAATCTGAAATGCCCTCACAGTGCTGGTGGGGATTTTTAAATGTATACAAATAACAGCTGTCTCTGTGCCTCTCATAAGATGATATGCACAGTAATGATCAAATAGTCCCAAAATAGATGATTTTGCACCGCTGTAGCTACACAGCAATATCAATTGTCCCTAGACTTACTGGCTCCCAGTGTGAAGGTTGTTGTTCGAAGCGACTCTTGTTTCCTTTAAAACGCTTTTTGGAGCAAAGTCAAAAAAAATCTCAGGATTATAGACGTTTCGGCAGACAGTGGACTGAAATGCTCGAACGGCTTCTAATTCACGCCTTCTCCCAACTGTCAAAAGCATCTTTAATTCAAAAGCTCGAAACAACAAGATTCGTATGTTGATACTGGTGGTGGTGGGGAGGACGGAGGGTTACGGAAAGCTGAGATATTAATGTGTAATTTCAGCAGGAGTGATATGAACTCAATTTGCAACGGGGTTTTTAAAGATTCTTTTCGACCGCCTGTCCTTGTCTGGTTGTCAGAACGGAAGTGATATGTTGTCGACAGGAATTCTGACTGTAAGCAAATCAACACCCTGGCCAAGTGGATTAGCGACTAGTCTTTATCGATCGGAACAAGATATCCAGATGGTACTGACAAACTGCCCAGTAGCCACTACCAAAGGCCAGCCTGTTAAGAAATTCTGACTGCTTATATCTATAATATTGTCCAGAATAGTGACACACTTTTTTTTGTTATAGCAAATCTGAAAATCAAAGAGGTTGTATGTTTTGCTTCCATTTGTATTACGCTGTGCAATTTTTTACGTGCTTTAAGATGTTTAATTCTTTGGGCCAAATAATAAGCTCGTGAAGCGACGTATTTGTTATTAATTCTCGTAAAGAAGACTTTGATGTAGGTTTGGGGAGGCGGGGGGTGGAGGTGATGTCCCCCTCAATAATTCCTGCTCAAAACATTGTGTGATGTGTTGGGTGGTGTGAGTAATGTGAACCCCCAAAGCTAAAATGAAACCTACCGCCACTGTGTCAAAGTAATATGAAGTGATCAGTATGTATCCAGATTTAAACAGGAAATTTTATTTATTGCGGTTTGATTTGATTAAATTCAGAGAGCAAACCATTTTATCATCTGAATCTATTTATTATGTTACATTAGGTTTCATTTTCACAATATTGAGGGCACAGTGATGAAACAATACACATTTAAATTACATACACAAATACATAGCAGTTACCATCAACATGCAAATGTAACAATGTAACAATTACAGCAACAGTGTATGTGTGTGTGTGTGAGTGAGTGAATATATATATATATATTAGTTATCCATCACATTTACAACTTTATAGTAGCCTGAAAAGTAAACAATATGTAGACTGTAGACTATGGTAGACTGTAAACCTGGCTATGAGAATCATAAGACTTGGTGTTTCATATTTGTACAATAATTGTACAATAATTTGTAACAGCTAATAATCAATTTACATGAAATTTATTTCTATAAGGGCATTCCGGATGCTTCCAAATGCTTTCATGCAAATGAACTTTACTGAGCCCCTTCTTCATTCAGGTCAGGAACGCAATCCAATTCCACCTAATTAAACGTATTTCCACTGACGGACACGACCTCTTTGCGTTCTTTAGTTGCTTTCCTGCAGCAGGTTTTATGTCTGTCAAGAGTTGTTTAATGAAACACAGTTAGCAATTACTTTTTTCCATGGTTTGTATTAAGCATGTTTTCTCTCTCTCTCTCTCTCTCTCTCTCTCTCTCTTTACTTCTCTCCCTCTCCCTCTCTCTCTCTCGCTCTCTCTTTCTCTCACGTTTTTGAGGGCAGAAGGGCAGGTGTGTTTTTCCAGGGTATACGGCAGTAGGGTCACGTTGCATGATCTTGCCTGTAAATAATTCACGTGCAGGTCCATTGGGTTAATTGCGGCAGAGTGCTGGAAGCATGTCTGTTTGAAACGCTATCGTACTGCAGTCTTTCCCGCTCCTGAGCTAAGCTGCCCATGGGTCTGCCGAGCAGAGAAAGAGGACATTGGTGAGCTCGGAGGTACCGACTAAACTGCTGCTTCAAAACCCAACAGCTGGTGGTGGTGGTTTGCAAGAGTGTTCGTACCCTTTGGGCAAAATCACTACTGAGTCAATGTTGCCTGTTCAACATTGAATCGACAGTGATAAGTAGAATCGATTATAATTGAGCTGAAAGACTTTTAATGTGATTTCAAGCTGCCAGTTGATTGGCAATTGCTCAAACACACCAAGCATGCTCCAAGTGTAATCAGCGTAGAGATATGTACTAAAATGAAACCGCTAATTAGAATCAACAGCATTTCTTCCACAAGGATGTACAAATGCTTTTCCCCCTTCCAAGTATGTCAGTTTGTCTTTAGCATGTCCTGCGGTAAAACACTGTGAGTGTGAACGTTTGCCATCTGTTGTGCTTCTTGAGACTATTACTGGAACATAGTACAGTAATCCATAGTCTTATGCCACTGTAACAAGTCACAGAACACCCATGCAAACACGCGGGCGTGTGAACACGCATGTTCTGTTAGACACGCGTGTTGCAGTCGGTTGGCAGAGGTGGACGAGATCAAAAGAGCATCAGTCCCGCAGACCGAGACGTGATGTGCTAGCAGATAACAGTACGTGCACGTGTCACTGCAGTAAAGGTTACATCACTGGCCACCCGAAGAAAAACAGAATCATCACTAAGACCAGCACAATGATGTCAACTTCATCCAACGAGCAGCTTCCATAAATAAAATGGAAGGAGAAAAAAAAAACACAAAATTCCCCATTTCACTGGTTCCTGCTGCAGTAGACAGGTGGGATTCTGGGAGGATTCTCAGACATTCTAGATGCCCTTCGTGATGCAATTTGGAGACATCTTATTAGGAAGGAAGACAGCAGGCCCTCTGTTCCCCTTCCCAATTGGCCAATCGGATGGCGGCCTGTCCACATGGTCACATGGCTGGATGAGGGTTTAGTGCTCTCCTCCAAGCGGGTGATGGATACGTTCAATGCCACGTAGCTGCCTGTTTGAAAAGTTTGGCAACTTTGCAGAGAAGGCCCGCGCCGACCTTTGACCCCCTTGGTGGTTCACGGTGCCAGGCAGGTTTCTCGGCAACTGAATGACTTCTTTTTCTTCTTTTTCCTCCTGCAGTTCCCTGTCAACAGCTGCGTCGATGCGCCTGTTCATGCTTACAAGCACATACTCACCGTGGCCAAGTGTATCCTCCTGTTGCCTTTAAATACAAGATAATCAATGTTATGGGTGATTTGCCCATAAACCCATGTGTGGAGAGCCTCTGCAGGGAGCAGACATCGCTAGGAGAGAAGCCCATATTTAAGCATTGTCCACCTTGCTCAGGCCGTGTGTCAGATCACCGTCAGCTGGGCCTCTGAGTCCATGTTTAAGATGACATGCCCATGAGACCTGCAGGGCAGAGAGGAGAGGAGAGGCGCCTGCCGTGTGTTGGAGGAGCTGCATATTCATGAAACGTCGGCGGGATCAGGAAGTGGAAATGGTGAGGGGTGAGGGGAGGCGGGGCTGAGGGGTGGGGGAGAGGGAGGGGCGGAGCGGAGCGGAGGCTCGGTGGAGGGGCCAGGAGCCGACATGGTGGCAGTCGTCAGGAGCGTGGCCTGTCTCCAGACGGATATCACAGTGATGAGAGATGAAGTGAGAGCAGCCTGCCGGAACTAACAGACAGGCCAAGCACAGAGCATGAAGCTGCCAATATAGTGCTTCACACACACACACACACACACACACACTTGCTATCTCCCTCACACTCTCTCCAGAATGCACACGCTGTTCCTCCCTACTTCCCCATCAACCATCACACGCGCTCAGTTCAGTGCAGTTCCACAACAGATCCTACCCATGATTCTCGTTACGAACGAGGCAGAAAATCCTGCAGTCTTATAGGCTGACAGGTGGGGAAACGCCACAATCTCATTTGCAGATATCGGCAAGTCCTGCTGGAAGTGAACATCAAGCAGCATTTCTGCAAATCACTACACCTCAGTGAATTTATGGTGAAAAATTAAAGCTATTTTTATTTGTTTGTTTGTGTGTTCAGTTTGCTGATTGGTTGGTCGTTCCACTGAGTGTTTTGTAAAAAGATGAATTGCTAACAAGATATCGATTTGAGCAAATGTCTTCAGCACTCAAGAAAATTGTTTCTAAAGCTTTTTTATTAGGGTAGTATGCATTTATTTACCAAAACAAGTAAATTCTCTTTTGACTTTGGGTGCATATTTGACCTTTCTAGGTAACAGAGTTTCAGGTCTGTGGAAGGTGGCAAGTCTGATCTGCCCGTCCAGCAGGTGAACAAGCATTTAGGTTTACCATCCTGTGAGCTCTGTGTTAAAGTCATTATCATTCTGGAAGACTTTCTATTTTAATTATTCATAAGGGTCCCGTTGGAGGAAGGCAACAGCCCAAACCTTCCAGCATGATCTACTCACACGGCCCACTGAAAAAAAAGATGAAAAAAATCTTATATGTATGTGTGTGTGTGTGTGTGTGTGTGTGTGTGCATGTTTAACGTCCAAATAAACACATTATGTATATAAGTTAATATTTTTGTTACCTGTGACCTTTGCATAAGACCATATTTGCAAATAATCCACATAAGTATACAATAAAAACAAGAAAATTGCAATTCAATAGATCATTTTGAAAATGTTTTATTGTGAGTAACAGTACAGTGCCTTTATATCATTCTAACAACCGCCAACACTTCATAATCTCAGTAACATGCCAGGGTGAACTTGATACTTCACCCATGTCTACACCTTCAGGTCATTATGGTGGAGAGGATGGGGGAAGTTTGTATGTCGCTGAAAGCGGTGCCTCCTTAATTATTACCCAGTGGTATTTATACAACATTGTTTTTGGCGCTAGCTTCTAGGTTATGTTTCCATGGATACCTTCAGAGGCAAAAAGGAATTGTATGTACATGAATAGTTAACACTTCGACTTGACAAACAATCTGTGGTTAGCTAAATGTGGTCAGCTCGAGTTCCAGTGACAGGCGTTCGGGGGAGACTTCTTCGTGAGAGTGCAAATGACATCTGAGTGACATTAAAGAAATATTCAGACTGACTAAACATGGGTAGATAAATGCAAATATTCATTAAACACAACTAAAAAATAATACTTTTATTACAAAATGTAGGTTGGTACCCCAACAGAACAGGTGTGGCCTAAAAATACACACCTGTTGTGAGTTACTGCAGGATACCTTAGTAACCCGTAAAAATGTAGAACTTGTTTAAATGCATAAAAATGGCACTTTTTTTCAGAACTATGTACATTCACTTGAGCACATCCAATTCCTTTTTCTACTTGTACATTCTGGATAGATTTGTCTAGGGACCTGCAGGTTATGAAATCAAACCTGCACTACCAACTTATTCTGTCCTTCGTGGCCAAGATCAGCCTTGCCATCTGCCATTTTTTCAAAAGCTGCTTAGATTTGACTTTATGCGCCAATCCGAGATCTTGCTGTATATGAAATAAAAATGAGAAATACCTATAGCCACATCATTGGCTAGCAAACAGAGCAGCTGAAACAACTTGTTTATCTAGCAGATACCCTCTTTTTGTCCTTTGACTTAAGTGGAAGCTTGGAGCAGAGTGTTTATTTCCATTAAAGAACATTCACTTGAGGATGTTGCAGGACTTTTTCAGCACACACTCTCCATCACTACACTCTCTCTTTTCCATCTTCTCTCTGAGACATATAACCCCCCCTCCCCACACACACAGACACACACATGTCCACTATAGCTAGCCAGAGAGCTTTTTCCCCACACGCACCAGGCTAAGGGAAAGGCGCTGAGCCAGTAATCAGCTGGTCCTTCATCAGTTTCAGACTGGAATCAGTCGGCTTTGATGAGACACTGTCCACTGCTTTTATTAATCAGTTCTCTACAGATACTCCACTCCACAGACAATGCAGATGACGACCCTCTATTCAGCTTCTCCTTATGATGATCAAGTAGGTTATTTTATTTCATGTCGTTTCTATGCCTTAACGAATATAACGATGGAGGGGGAGAATTGTGAAATGTCCTTCATGAGAATTCAGACTGTGTACAGAGATGGATAATACTGAGTAAATGTGTGGAATCTTTATGGAGCAAAACCTGCTGCTGTTGTAGGAGCAAGATTTCTCCATTTTGCTGAATTATCCGTTCATAAAGCCCATTTTTATCATCTGCACCTTTCCTGTGTCTCCCCTTAGACAATCTCTGCCTTCAGATGAAGCTGTCTGGCTAAATGAGAAAGTTTGCTTCAGGAAATTCTCATATCAACCTACTCACCAATCACTGAGCTTATAGTGTACGCACGCCAGCTCACCTTCAACTATAGCTAACAGTTTTTTTTTTTTCTACCTATAGGAATTAAATAACACTCTCAGTTTCTCCTGCAGCCAATGGCTTGAACTGTTTTACTCCACTCCATTATATGAGACGGATTAAGGAGCAAATTATGGTGCTCTGGGTTCTCACACACACACACACACACACACGTATACAAGGACGCCCGCATTTGCACATACACACAGGAGAGTTCTACGTCCTGACTCAGGGTGAGAATTTTCCCCCTTGCCGTGACCCCCACCTCTTTTCACTGGCTTTTAAGGAAATTTGCTTTCAGGACACGCACACCAGGAAAGATACAATCATTTCATTCAGCCTGGCTAAGGGTAATCTTAATTAATTTCACTATGTTATTTAATTAAAAACCTGGGCATGAGTGAAATAAATCTGCTGATGGTAATTATTTGCAAATGATCTCGCCAGCAGATTTTGGGGGAGTCCAGATGATGTTAATAGCAGGACAATGTTTTTTCTCCCTGTCTGGTGAGTTAACAGGACTGTACTGTTATGATTTTAGACAAGGGCGCTACTGTGGAATCAATAGAAACCTTTAATAAAAGAACAGACAATGCAAGCAAAGAAATATGTACATGAGAAAACAAACAAACAAACAGAAATAATAAGAAGAAGTCAGAGGTAAATAAATCATGGCAGTTGGTCTTTCATGCTTAGAAAATTAACGCCTTAGCAAATGGCTACAGGCTGCACATCACACACAATGGTCCAATCAAGTCAGACATCAGCCTCTTTTCTAGCCAACTGTATCGCCTTTAACTACACCATAATATTATCCGTTTTTCAGTCCTTAAAAAAACCCATACGGGTCACTCAGGAAATCACAGCCAAACCAGTGTAACAAAAGTTTTTTCTTAAGTATTGTCTGAGAGGTCTTCAGAAGCCGTGGAGATAATAGCCCCTGTCAGAGTGCTAACTTCTCATATTTGGTCCACAGGCCCCAAATCCCGATGCATAAATGACGTATCAGCACATAAAAGAAGAAATAATAAATCTCTCTTTGACCTTCGTGATCCCGCCGCGGTGTCTGCTCTGGTTCCTCTGACAGGCGCGCAAGTGCAGACACCCTGCCTCTTACAATCAGCTTCAGCCGTACAAACGGCTTTGCCCTGCATGTAGCTGCTGCTGCTGCAATTTCAACTCAGACCTACCAAAACCCCGCTACATTTCCAGCTCCAAATCTTAACTCTCTTAGCGCCCGTGGAAAAGAGACTCATTTGCCATTGCGTCTCATTTATGATGGATGCCTTTGATAGTGGTTTTTATAGCAGGTGGGTTTGTTCCACTAGCCTCGCCCTTGATTTATGAAATCGGCGAGGTGAGCGCGCGTGCGAGAGATATGATTAACTCGTGTTTTTCGATGCAGAAGGGTGAATTACATCTCGCGTCACGTTCAGGGGAGGTTTGGTTTCCTAACGGTGCTGCAGCTCCCTTTGAACCCTTCGCTATATAACGATGATCATTACGCCGCAAAGCTTCGGGGAAACAACGGGCTGATTTGTGTATATTACATATTTCAGCTGTAGCGCGTCCTCCTGCAGGCACCGTTCTTCTTCAATTACCAGGAGGAAACGGCTGGTTTGATGGTATCTGCCGTGGCGCGGATGCGGTGACTAGGGGCCCCAATGCGTGCCGCGAGAGAGATCTGGCCAAGCGTTGCGTTACGCTCCCCCCCCCCACTCCCTCCCCCGGCGGACTCGCCGCACAGTTCCGATTGGCTGCCGCAGCCAGAGAGGGAGGGGAGGGCAGCCGAAGGATATCGGTTCAAAATTTGTAACACCGCGACAATACATTTGATTAGTGTGACATTGATTAAACCACCTCTCTTTCATATTTTCATGACTTGGCGGAAAAGCGCAAACAGCTGATTCAGCAGACCCAGCTTATTGTGGGGGACGTCTGAGGAACACTGCGCACGCCTCACAAAAGCCTCGAGTTCCCTCTGTCTTGAGGAATGGCGTTTTTGTGATTTCTGGGTTTTCATGGACCCAGCCACTGACGAGCACGCATCCCTGTGGTGTTGCTGGACTGTATGGCCATGGCATCGCCCCTCGAACCCCCGCCCCTCGAAGCCCCGCCCCTCGAACCCCCGCCCGTCATCGCTGCTAATCCATCATAGCACTCACACACTCCAGTTTTGCTGATTCACACGTCTGACCGGACTTGGTTGAGAGTTGGCTGGAGCGAGCAGTTCTCTCAGAAGAGAGTGAGTGTGAGTGTGTGTGTGTGTGTGTGTGTGTGTGCGTATGTGCATGTCTGAGGGAGGGAGAGATGTTCACCCAACCACTGTTTCTCAGCAGCTGGGGATCTTTAATGCTGCAGATTTTTGGGCTGTGTCCAGAAGAGTCACTCATCAGCAATTTTTCATTACTGAGCGTTCCATAAGCAGGGGATCGGATGGACTGGGATGCAGTGTCCGGCTCCGCTGACAGACAGGCATGGGTCAGCCCCCGGACACTCCAGGGTTTGGCACAGAGAAGCTCCGTTCACAGGTCTGGAACGCAATGCAGATCCCAGTCAAATTGCTGCTACAATTAAGAGTAATGGTCAAATGCTGGCAAGCCAATAGCGATCTGCGTAGGTAATAGCAGAACAAAGATGTTTTGTTTAAAAGAGAGAAGACAGAGAGAATTAATGGCCATGAGAATGTGATTATCATACATTTACATCGTTTGGTCAGAGCTTTTGTGTGTGTGTGTGTGTGTGTGTGTGTGTGTGTGTGTGTATGTGTAACAGAACAAGGAAGATATAAAATTGTCTTTCATGTCTGAGAGCTTCTTGCTTTTCTATGGATTGGGAGGCTACAGTGTGAAGGCCCCTTCAGGAGACACAGAAGGCAGATAATGTTGAGAAAAGTGAATGAGTTCTAAATGTTTAAACTGCAGTAGATCACTTCAGCTTTTATCCAGATGAGACAGCCACCTTGGTGAACTTGCATTGCCTGCTGACCAGATAACTAACCTCTGGCTACCAGCTTGGAGAACTGCATTAAGTTTTGGACTACCAAACATACTGTTTCTGGCAGAGACACTAACTTATGCTAGCAGTGTCTGACTACTCAAATGTCCTGAATCTCTGAAGTCATTTTTGATGAAAAAGCAAGGTAATACATCACATATGCTTTATGGCAGAGGGACAAAACAAAATCTCCACTCCCTGAAGTCTTCTGTTAAAAACCTCCATCCTTCCTGTTCCTAATACATCATTCCACGATTCAAAACAGATGCAATAATTAACTTCCAGTTCTATCACAGAAGAAACCATCTGCATTTAGCCCATTCAAATCTCTATGAGTTGATTATGGTAAACTATGGTCCACAGTTATTTACTGGATTTACTGGGAGTGAATTTTCAGCGTTACTGCAAGGTCATGAGAATCTTTTCACAGTTCAGCTGTCACTACCAAACGAGGAAGAGAAGTTGTCAGCCATATGTCACATTTTTCTTCACTGTAATTGACAGTAGATGGTACACAATGTCAAAAGCTCAATCTTTCAATTAATGGTGTGTAAGGTCAGTTATCATCACATCACAACTGCTAAAAAAATATGGAAAGGCTAAACTATAAACAGTGCACAGGAACTAATAAATATACATACAAATACATATTTTAATTTTTTTTTGCCACTGCTTGGAATCAGTGGAACTCAACAGACTTTTCTATTATCCATAAAGTTCAAAACTTTCTAACATTTCAGCTCTTGCAAATATTTGAAACTTTGTGTAATGAATATAGGTATTCATAAATGTGTTGTTTCAACAATGGTATAATTGATATATTTTAACAGGCTTTAAGAGACTTGAAGAGAGCCATGTTCCTATTATTGCTCAAGTGTAATGGGAGGTCAGAAGTTGATTTTTCTGTTTTTTTATACTGCAAAGAAATGTTCTATATTTTCTGGTTGTATTCTAATAAACAGGCTGAAAAATTGTTATATATTGTCATTATACCACTGTTATATATGTATATATATACAGTCTGAGTTTTCTGAGTTTTCTAGTAGGTAAAACCAGTTTATGTAAGAAAAAGCAGATGTTTAAATAATCACTTTCATTCCATGGGGCTCTAGAGTTTCAAGAGCTCTTTTTTTGTTAACGTCATTGCTACCATAGCAACAACTGGCAGCTGAAGTATATATGTCAATAATGTAAAGTCCATAAGCATTAAAATACCTTGACAAAAAGAAAGAAAGAAAGAAAAGAAAAGAAAATAATTCAAATGAAGAACCACTATTTTGAAATGTCCTTTTTCTCTGGAAACCTTGTGAACTTGGTTTGTGTACTGCAATCTCTTTGCAGTACT
>JAOYMR010000004.1:2064945-2075309 GCA_025802075.1 Tenebrosternarchus preto | reverse complement strand
TGCTCTTCCGATCTCCCCCAACCCCCCACCCCCAAAACATCCTGGACCCTCAATCCAATCCATCTAGAAAGAAAGTGCTGAAACCTTATGTACTGAAACCTTACGTACTGAAACCTCATGTGTCAGGGACTTCAGAGAGAAACTGGTCTGGCAGCCCTTTTACTTTGAGGATTATAAAAGGTTTTGCACTCTCACTTTCTCACCGTTCTCTCCAGACGCGTCAGCTCTTCATCAATCCTCTCATTATGAGGCACTTAAAGGACTATTTGTCTCGAGTTTATCTTCATGGCACTGTTCTCGCTTCTTCAACTGGGAAAACACTTAGAAGCCATCGAGCATACTGGAGTCTTTTGTTGTTCACTGCATGTAGGGGGTTGACTATGTCACACTTTGATTACTAATTAAATTCATCAAAGTTATTTCTCAATTGTAAAAGTATCGTCTTCGCATATGAACTGACAAATTGATGTTGGTCGTGATTAGCTTTTATATTAATTCATGCAAAAAATTCATTACCTTTCGAGTTACCTTTTGATCTTTAATCCAAAATTAAGAACAATTGGAATGGAATATGGAATGTCTTTTCAACTGGAGGAGAGTTTATGTATCTGTGAATCAAGTAATCCAAAGGATTATGTAGACAGGTAGATTACAACTGTGGATAAGATGTCCTAAATCCATCCTGGGCCAAGTTCTGAACCCACTGCTTAAATCACTGTAATTAGATGATGAATTTCCAAATACACCTTTTCAGTTCATGAGTAGTATATTGAGCCAAGAGAAACATTGATTAATGTACATGCCCTTGTTTTCGTGTTTGTCTAGTTAGGTGTTCCAAGACCAAGCTTCATGAAAGGTTGATAAACTACTACAAACAGACTCTTTCTCTCTGTCTGTCTCTGAGATGAAGCATCTTTTTGACCTTAACCTGTGTCCTCCGGAATGTGCCGTGCTCTGATTGGTCCTGGCAGTGTCAGAGGCCGCGTTGAGCTCAGCGCCGTGGCGACGCAGTCTACGTGTGCCAAAGAGAAGGGGGCGGAGCCAGACGCCTGTAGGAGCCCGGCAGCTGGAAGCTAACCCCCAAGAATCCTTCTGATCAACACTTATAGAGAATCCATGCAAAAGGACACACACACTAAGAAACGCATGCACACAGGTGGACATCCACACTTACACTTGATAGGAGCTGTATATCCAGCACATGTGAATAATGCATAAACACACACACTGCCACAAAACATAAAACTATCACTCCGATGCTGTGAAAGGATGTTTTCTGTAGAATATTATAATGCAAGTTTCTTCGTCTTGGAAATATTACCTTTAACATCCTCTTCAGAGGCTGCAACACCTATCCAAAGTTTTGCTTGTTAAGCCTCTTGGACAGGCGCTAACATGACCATTATGTGTTCTTTTGCCACAGTACAGAAGACGAGGGCCAAAATTGCTCTTGTTCGGCTCAGGTTGGGGATAATTTTTATATAATTTTTATATAACGACCACTGGCTGCATGGGAAGGATCCAGCCTTTGAAAACAATCAAAAAGTAGCAAAAAGAAAAAAAAAAAAAATTCTTGAAGCTGAGAAGGTCATGAATAAAACATGAGTTAATAATGGGATGTTATGGAGATGGGGGAAGAGAGAGGGAGAGTGGGAGAGTGAAAGCTTGAGAAAGACAGTGAGAGTGCATGAGAAAAAGCAGAGGGGGGGTAGTTGAGGACGGGGGGGAGAGAGAGAGAGAGAGAGGGAGAGAGAGAGAGAGAGAGAGAGAGAGAGAGAGAGAGGAAAAAGGGAGAGACAGACTCTTTGTGTCCTCCACGCCAGTAGCAGTTAGCGGGTTGAGCCTGGAGGACTGGGGGCTGTCTGAGAGGAGCTGGAGGGTGCTCGCTTTGAGAGCCCTAATGAAGATCTTCTGCTGACAGCAGCCGGGTCACGTGAGGCGCCACTGCGTGCACGTGAGACGTGTCTGCAAACGCGCGCAATCAACCACATTTGCACGGTATAACAGGCATCCCTGAAGCACACACACGAATTTGCAGGAATTCTTATGAATGCCTGTATCATTAATCTAATGAATAGCAAACATCTATGATCAATGATCTGGCCATTAAGGCCCAGAGAGGGGGAACGGCAACGCTAATTTTTTGCTCAGGCTTTTTAACAGACAGTCATGCGGTAATCAGTCACTTCCATAATAAATGCGACAGCCTTTTTTATTTTTATTTTTTTGGAAAGCCATATTCATTTAGCAATCATGTGACTGCTTCATAAGATCTGAGCACTAAAATGGTAACAAAGAAGTGCATGACATAAAATAAGAAAGACCCTCGCTCCCTCTCTCCCTCCCTCGCCTCATATGAACTATTTTTTTTTTAATTTCACCACTTATAGGGCAATGGATCCACTTTTTTCGATGACCACTTTATCAGACATGCATAAATAACGCGCTGCAGGTGTGACACGCGCTTCGCTTTCATAGCCTGTCGAAAGCAGGTATGAACATCTGCTTAGACGAAATATTCTGTGAAAAGGGCATATGCTTCAGTCTGACCCACGCAGACCTGTTCTATCCCGACCTCTGCACGCACGCGATTACACTCATTTGTCCCTAACAGGCATCGCTACCGGTTCTCCCTTCTCGAAAGCCCGAAGAGACCACGCTGTAACAGATGCAGCGCAGGCTGCTTGATGTCATTTTGACCCGTTGTTTATTGCCGTGCCTCCGTTTTGTCGCCGGTGAGTTTGAACGCCTGGCGAAGCGCGCTCAGCTCCGGAGGGCATCGTTCTTGGCGAGCGGGTTTATTTTAAGCTCGACACGTGCGGTCTGACATCGCGCCGCTGGCCGCCTGTCCTGTTCGGGCTTGACGCGTGTTCAGGCTACGCTCGTGATTTCAGGGTTGCTGTGGTGGCTCAGCTCTTATGTTTATTAGCAAACGCTTGTCATTAAGGATTGCATAACAGCTGCCTCAAAGAAAGGATCGGTTGAGCGATTTTGTGCGTGATTTGGAGCTATTTATATGTAAACAAAAACGCTTAGTTTGCACAGCTGATGAAGGACCTCTGGAAACCTGGCATACTACACTGTAACTGATCCATTTATCAACCATTCAACCAGTCAACCAATCCACCAATCAATTAATCAATCAGTCTTAAACTCTGTGTGTGTGTGTGTGTGTGTGTGTGTGTGTGTGTGAACAGTGTGAACAGCAATAGGAGAGAAATACAATTGGGGAAGGCATGTTCACACTTCATAAAGTTGTATGAAGAAGTGATGTCATACTTTGTATCTCTAGCTTTCTCTTCTGGTTATGTAAGCAGACATCAGACTCATTCTTGCTCTAATTCCAACCCAGACAAGCAAACAACGAAGGCCTCATTTGCTTTGCAATTTTAACGGTAAATGATATTTTAATGACTTAATTAAGTTGACTAACTAGAACAATGTAATTCTAAATCTGGTCAGTGACTAATAGTGGCCTGTCAGAAAGTCCGCATGAAATGGGAAAAAAAGTTCCCAGGTAGCTTTTGTGCATCATAAATCCCCACAACGTTTTAAACTGCGGAATACCCTTGTGTGTATGTTGTTTCTGTGAGTGAACGATGGGTGAAATATATACGATTTTTGAAGTCAAACATGGTAGCCTGGTAAAAGGATAAATCACTTTTTTTTTTCCTCCCCAGTGTGCTCTTGTTCCCAATTGGAAGACTACAGCAGTCTGACCCAATAACCACTGTGAGACATTTCTGGCCTGTCTGTCTGCCTGCCTGTCTGTCTGTCTGCCTGTCTGTCTGTTCCGTGGCCTAACTCCAGGCTGTTTAAGATGCAAGGTGTGAGTGTGCGCCACAGTGTGCGATGTCTTTTTTTTCTGTAATCATCCCTCTGTTCTGAAAACAGGCATGGTTGTAAAGTAAACTTTCCTTTGGTGACTGGCTCTAAAAGAAAGAGAAAAAAACAAGAGAAAATGTTCCAATCAGCGCTGAACTTTGAAGTGTGCTGTGCTCTTGGAATGTGTTAGTGAGACAGAAACAGTATGAAAGTTAACAGATGTACAGTAAATGGCAATTTCATGCCAAACTATGACCACAATAAAAAAAACGAAGCTCTCTCTCTCTCTCTCTCTCGTACCAGGAGAGATTCGGACAGCTCATGCAACAGGGTTTTTCCCCATGGTAAAAATATGGTGCCTTTATGCCATTATAGTTATTGGTGGACATATAATGTGATTTGGAAGCGATTTGGGGTTTGAAATTGTCGTTTTATCATTATTTCCATTAGAGAAGTGCCTATTAGGAACACAGTGCCTATTAGGAACACAGATTTCTACAATAGACAAACTTTTAGATGTAGGAATGTTGGTATATTTGTAACAGTTGAGCAGAAGGAAGATTTTTCTCTTGCAACTTGTTTACGATAATTAAGAGTAATAAGGATTTTTTTTTTATCATAGCTTCACTTTTAAATTGTGTGGTATTTGTTTAGTGCTGGGTTGCTATGCCAACCGTGTCTATAGTCTGATGATTTTAGCAGAACACGCACATGCATTCTGAATACAGTGCCTGACTTACGCTTGTCCTTGCAGTGCCCTGACCGCTCAAAAAGTTTTAAAATTCCACCCGAGACTTGAGTGTAACTCTTCTGACCCAGAGCCATGCACCAGGCCCCCCCACAGATGTTGTGTTTCACTTCCCTCGATGACAAAACCGAGGAGCACATTTCGGGCTATAATAGGTGTTCAAACGTAAACGTTTCTTCGTCCTATTAGGCTTGTCTGCTTCACTCATTTCCAACATCATTCCTAATGTTTGGAGGCAAGAACTCAGCTGGTATCTGCGGGCGTTACCTGTGTGGAGAGAACAGACGTGTTTATGGTAAAGAGGCAGACTGTGAAGATTTTAATGGACAGAGGAGCACACGTAAGTCAAACAGCAGGACGGACTGGAGCGGAGGTTATGGCGCTATGTTGCACTTCAGCTTGCATTATGTGGATAAAAATGTGAAACAGGTCTGATATGATCTGTCTGGAAGGGCTTTTCTGGGTTGCCCTTTGCTAAGTGATTTTGGATTGTTAAAAGCATTTAGTGTTAGTCGCATTTGGGAGGCGAAATAAAACTTGTCACTGGGCCAATGTAGATTTAGAAAGAAAGAAAATGAAGATTTATAACATACTGCCACATCTGTGATACAGAATATACCTGATTATGAGATAATTATGAGAAAATTATGAGCATTCTAATTACATTGCATTACAGTTATTGACATGGGATTGGTTTCACAATCTTGCTTCTTCATGCTAATTTAAGACATTATTTTAGACATATGCTGTATTTATGAAGCATTATGTGAGGCATATAGCATGCTATGAAATAATTGTGTGTCTTATGCCTACAGGGCTCATAGAAAGTGTCACCAGTGAACAGTAAACAGTGAAACAAATAAACTGAAAAAGCAAAACACCTTCAGGCCAACTATACCTTGCACTATATACCTTTAGCGTTGTGGTGAGAAGATACATCTCACATGCATTTACTTTGCTCCTACATAGTATATGATGCAACTGCGGAGAAATCGGGTTTATCCACATGACGTGTTGAGCACATAAGAGCTTGGCCAAGCCCACCCATCAGCAATAGCACGCCATCTCCAGGCAATGTTGGGAGGATGGCTAGTTCAGCTCCACCCAGGTGGTGCCACTGCAGGGAGTGCGCAGCAGGAAGCAGCATCTATTATGGGAAATGAAGTCCTCTGGAGCTTTGTCCTCTTTCTGGTGGTCTGATGTTCTCCTCAGTATCTCATGATATCAAAGAGCGATCCTTCCAAGCCAGCAAAAGGGCAGCTGGCAGGTGTGCCCTCGTGGGCATGGCTTGATGATGGTGTGGCCGTGCCAAACCCCCCCTCACTCATCCATAACAATAACAGCAACCTCTTGGTGTTCATACCAGTTCTGTGGTGCTTGATTTGCTGTAAAATAAAAAAAAAGAAGAATTTCCTCCGTATTTCCTATGTATTCAGGCCCAAATTCAACAAAGCTGTCCATTCAGCTTTGGCTCCCACGTCTGTAAAGCTCGGACTCCGGCGTCTTCCCCCACCAGTGCTCTAGTCAGAAACGCGGGGCTTAGACCCTCATCCCGTCCTCCCGCCCTCTTTTTTTCACCGCCCCGCAGTCTGAAGCTGGGGAGAGGCACTTAATCATATCCCATGGGCACAGATGAAACGTTCCCTTCACACTATCTGTTTACCGAGGAACGTGTTTGAAGTTTAGCTCAAGATGTCTTTATTTTGAGCACCAGACCAACGCTCCAACACGGGAGAATTGTAATTCGCATACGTTTGGGAAGAGATGTAGAGGGGAAAGAAAAGAGGAGAAAAAAATGCAACTGGTGTTTCTGAGACCCGTTGCTATAAATAGCAGATGGTAGGAGGATGGCATTGTTCAGAAGCCCACACCCTTTTCTCAGACGTCTTTATTTGTGCGGGAGTGTGGGGAATATGTTTTACCGTGGTTACTATCATTAATTCATTGTAGAGCTCTTCCTCTCATTGCCTTTCCCATCTCAAGACCTTTGTTCAAAAGTATAAATTGGAATTGGCATTAAATTGGAACTGTGACAGCACACTCGTAAAAAACTTGGAATTGGAGAATTTTTATCCACATGAGGATCTATTCATTATTCTCATCTTATTTGCAGACTGTGTGTATATTGCCCCAGTTCACGCATATTGAGTTTTAGGAAGCCATAAGATTTTGCAAAAGCTCTGATAAATACCAGTGAAAGAATTACTTTCATACTTTCAGACAAGCTGTTTATGTAATGAGAAAATTTTAATTAATGTGATCTATAGAATATCGCAGCCATAAAATATCAAAATATATAGCTAATATTTCAGTTGCTTGTACTGCTTCTATATATGTAGCAGGTGAGTGGTGTAGGTCTGATGTGGGTGGAGCAGAGGGAGGGGCCCAGGTATTATGAAGTGATTATGAACATCTTACTGTTGAAGAGCTTGGTAATGGTAATGAGTCTGACTTTCCCACCACCCCTCATACCTCACAAGCTCCTCCTGAAATTCCTTCATCAAACCTCTCACCGTATTGTCCCTAGGCAATTTAGGAGTTTGTTTCTCAAGAACCACTACTAAAGGAAAGTAGGAAAAGTCAGCTGACCGTGTTAGCTAGCGTTACCAGCTAGCTAACAAGGTGGATGAACTGCATGAAACCTGGCAAGAAAGGTGTATGTAAAACCAAGTGTATTTTATGATACATTAGCTGATTATCAATTACATTGCTTTACATATTTATATATTTTTCACTGTTCACTATTCAATGCATGGCTAATTTACATGAAAACTGAATAATTCAGTGAATGCTTCATGGATCTAACCCTAAGCACAAGTGTCTCGTATCTGGGTCAGGAAATGCTGTCCTTGGACCATTGGTTTAGAGCTGAATACATTTCACTCTCCATTTGGATGTAGATTTGGGCAGAGAAAGCCCCGCCCACTCTCCAGACTGCTGTCACTGTTACCCTAGCAGTGTGGCACAGGTTTCCTGTCAGCCTTGATTTGTATCCAGCAGATCTGGCTGCATAAGGCAAGCATTGATTCCCATTACTCTGGGCCCGCTGCTTCTGTGCCGGAGTGCCATGTGCCGAGCTTATTGCCTGCCACTTAGAGCTGTAGACTTACAGTGTTGAATTAGAGCAAATTAGGGCCCATTTCAGTGCAGGGCAATGGGCCCTTGTCGCTTTCTACAGGAAACAGGATGTCTCCACCTTGGAGTGTGGTTTCGGTAGCTTTGGTCTCCTTGTTTTCACGTTTGACGGACAGTAGTTTTCCACATCTTATTTTGGGGGGATTTTCAACTCAATCCACTCATTTTGTGCCATATAAATTTCAGACGTTTCTGAGATACAGGGATGAGACGGTACTTCCCCTCTAGTATCCACCCGCAATCAAACTCTATTAAAATTGGTCCTCTGTGGCCAAAGGCTGGCTTTTGATCTCTTACCAAGGCCCAGTGCGTTTCACAAATTAATGAGTACATTACGATCTTTGCTATAATACCCTGCATGTCACATTGTGATGAATTTCAGACACAGAGATTGGCAAGGTGATCTGCCAGTCCCCTCACCCAGCGGGTTTTGGCAGGGCAGGTCGCCTGGCAGCATGCGCAATTCCTCTGGGCCAGTAATGAGGCGTGAGCACGTTTGTGAAAAAGACGGTGCTGTAGATTATGGTAGACTGGTTCTGGGCTTAGTGTGCAGGCTCGTGAAGGAGACGGTGCTGTAGATTATGGTAGACTGGTTCTGGGGTTAGTGTACACGCTTGTGAAGGAGACAGTGCTGTAGATTATGATAGACTGGTTCTGGGGTTAGTGTGCACTCTCTTGAAGGAGAATCTGTGCTATAGACTATGGTAGACCGGCTCAGGGGTTGGTGTGTTGGCCGAGTCACATCGTTGCCCCCTGGTGAGTCGCTGAGAGAAGCAGTAAGGGGTTATCGCTGCATTTGCCCCAGGGCTCTTGACAGGCAATGTTCACATCCGAGCCAAACGCACTGACAGTGCAGGAAAACCTTAAAGATGCTCAGACAGAGGGAGGGTTGGACAGAGGGAGGGAGAAGGAGAGGAGTCCAATATGGAGGAAGAATTAAAGAACAGCTCAAATTGTCAGCTGGGCCGTAAAACAGGCAGCTCTGTGCCAAACGCCCCTCCTCAAGTTCGGCTGGTAGCCATGCCTCCTTTTTCTTTTTCTCTTTATTTTTTAATTTTTTTTAATTTACATAATCACCCTTGAATCACACATCTCATCCTGTTTTTTTTTTATCTTTGCCACATTTCATTAAATAAGTCAACACTACAGTGACGTATACAACATTTTATTTTCAGTGTTATAATAAAATCCTTTCTTGCAGTATATCTTGCCGATATTTAGAGATTTATCCTCTAAATATCAGAACACAGCATGCTTACTGATGTAGTCCAACACTCTTAGCCCAAGCAAGTAAAATATTGTTGGCGTTCCAGTGGGACCTCTTGAACTTTGAAATTTTCTGAGATAGATGTCCTCTGTTGACCTGTGTATGCACATTTGTGTTTTTTTCCATGGTTTGAGGCTATTGAATCAGATCCCAGAAACTCCTTGTCTCTCTCTCTCTCTCTCTCTCTCTCTCTCTCTCTCTTTATGGGTGTATATGTGTGAGTGTGTGTGTGTGTGTGCATGCATGTGTGTGTATTTTCCATGAGACATGAAAGCATACTGTGGAGAATATTAACATGATTAAGTGCCTGTAAATCTATGACATGCTATCTTCTCTAACTGATCCCATGATACATGCTATAGCTCTTCTGACAACAATATTTCAGAAATAAACTAATAGTTATGTTATATGGATATGCATCATTTTATGACCTTATCTAATGTATACACTGAAGTACATTACAGGTCTCTTTTGGATTTGCTCAATTCCATATTCAGAGCTTACGAGTGAACTGATACACACTCGTACCTGATACACAGACTCAGAGCTCACACATGGACAGAACAAGTAACCTGCAGTAATGAAACACAAATCCAAACCTGTTCTAGGGACTAATAACACAATTTTATGCTTTAAAAGTGTCCACCTGGTTCTGAGGAGGCAGGAAGATACAGCATATCAGTGTTGCCGTGGAGATCAGCAGGCAAACACTCCCACACTCAGCAGTTCACGCCGAAACTGCCCGAGGCCTCAGAAAGACTCTCACTTCTCCAAACCAGCTCATGAGCTGTAAATTATTCAACGCTTGAGTGAAAACACACCGCAGATGTCAACACTGTGCTACGGCATCAGTGAAAGCTGTCTTTTTAAACTGATCCGTGATCAGTCCTGCAGTCGGCACTGTCCTACAGAGGCGGTAGAAGCCATCTTTTTAAACTGATCTGCGACCAGTCCTGCAGTTTATCCTAAAGGAAAAGTCTCCTTATTTTATTTATTTATTTATTTATTTTTTTAACTTTTTACCAACTCCGATGTGAATGAATTTGGTGTGGACCATGTTCTTCAGCAAACTTTGCCTCCAGCATTTCAGCACCTGATTTATTTTGCTTGTAAGGGGAATAAACTGGAGTAAAAGTAACACCATAGTATAACTGAACATAGTTCCAGTATTTTAACCCTTTCAGCACCAGGGCTCCCTCCTGCAGGCATATTCTATCTACCTTTCTCAAAACAAATAAGCTTTGGGTTTTGAAAGTTTTGAAAATGTATTATTCTTTTTGAAAAAAACAAAAAAACCCCGTTAAGAATAGAGATGGGCTGTATTCGAAATGGCATACTACATACTACTCGCGTACTGAATTTGGCTAAATCCAGTATGCAGTATGTGAC
>JAOYMR010000004.1:2003617-2023562 GCA_025802075.1 Tenebrosternarchus preto | reverse complement strand
CCCCCCCCCCCCCCCCCCCCCCCCCCCCCCCCCCCCCCCCCCCCCCCCCCCCCCCCCCCCATGCAAAGGAATTCGTCTTGCAGCAGGAGTCGAGCAATTCGACTGAATCCTCCGAGTCTGCCTAATTAATGCAAATTTCCCGCATGTGAAGAGGAGTTGGCTGAAAGTTGAGGAAGTCAGCTGAGCAGTGATGCGATCAACACGGCTTTAGGATATAGATACGCAGGCTGCAGAACAAGCTGTGAGAAAAATATCTCCTCAGAAAAAAAAAGGCAGATAGAGAGAGAGAGAGAGAGAGAGAGAGAGAGAGAGAGAGAGAGAGAGAGAGAGAACTGTTCCTGCGTGTTGTATAAGCAGTACGAAAATATTATTTCATGCTTAATTAGAACTGAATACTGCCTATAATATCAGCTGTGTACAAGGGCCTGCTACAAGCAGTAGTATTTTCATTAGCTCAATTTCCTCCTAATACCACACCAATTACCATTAAAATTATGACGGCTTCTAATTATGTTGGTATAGTAGATAGAATAGTTGTTATTATGTTTATTCATTTATACATTTGCAATGTTTCATTTTACTTATGGGTAGATGACTTTGCATTGGGTTTTTTCTATCTTTCGCATAGGCAGTTGGGCAGGACATTCTGCTCCGCCTTCTCTGAGCTTAAGCTCCTCCTCCATAGCTGACTGCTGAGCCAATCCTGATGAAGAGTTCTTACAGTCTCCCTGAAAGTCACCTCGTAGTCTCTGCCTGAACCCAGAGCAGGCACCTCCCCCGCTGCACCTCACCAGCCACCTTCTCCGCCCACCAGCAACCACCACCAACCACACCCCCCCCACACTAGCACCCGACACCGACCGCCAACCTCCAACACCTCCTACCAGCCCTCCCACACCACCCACCGGCATCTGACACCACCCAACACCACCCATCAGTGACCACCAGCCCCCAACACTGGAAGACCTCACCGAGGGCTGATGCTCGCATATTTCTCCAGCGACACATCCTAGGAAGCATTTGTGTTTCTCCTGCCTGTTGTGCGTGTGAGGTCATGAGGCATTCCACATGCACGCCTCTGAACACTGGCAGGTGGCTCAGGCTCTTCAGCTTCCTAATTACTCCCACAGCATGACTGCTGGAATATTCTGGAACACACCAAACAAGGAGGAGCTTTATGGTTCTGATGAACACTCAGGTCCATCCAGGATCTCGAACACATGAAGAAATCCAGCAAGCCATCGCACACATATATTGTGTGATGAACTGTTGTGCTTGATATTCATAGTTCCCTCCTGGAATCTCCACAAACAGCATCTTTTAATATTGACTCATTTCATAATTACTGTGCAATCACACTTGGGAAGGAAGGTGAGAGAGAACCAAAGCAAAAAAAACCCTTATGCAATCAAAGAGTCTTTGAGCAAAATCAAGCATCTGTGAAACAGTATAATAACACTGTTTGGGGGAAGAAGTTGTCCTGGGAACTACACAAAACTTTAAAAGCAATGAGAAGAAACTATAATTACAGTTACATCTAAACTTGTTTTGTTGATTTTCATATTTTAGAGTTTGATGGTAGGGTTTTTTTTGTTTGTTTTTTTCCAACATCACATTATAATTTCTGTGCCAGTGCGTGTGGAAGCAGGTGGATAGTGATATTCTGTGTCAACAGGAAGGCTAATATTCACAGGCTCATAGGTGGCCTGGAGGTAAATACCAAATGGTTATTCTGAACAGGGTTGTGTTTGCTTCTAGACCAGATTCGTGACCTTTTCCTGTTATTAGTGGCAGTATTTTCAGGCTAGCGGAGGTCTTTTTTGTGTGTCTGTACTGCTATTCCTACTGCAAATGTACCTACGGAGAACTCAGAGTAGGAAGGAAATGGCATCGTGCACATAATGATCACCGAGGTTTTTTTTTCTTCTTCTCAGAACTGCTGAGCTCTGTGCAGCGAGAGCCGTGTGACTGGCTGTCTGAGTGCGACAGAGTTCAAGGGCTTCGCTGTGAGTGGTGGTTTAGGACGCTCGAATCACTCGTGAGAATTTCAGGTCATCTCACCATTCTCACACACCTGATTCATGCAGCTGCACTGGCATCCCATGGGCTGTGATAAGTGTGTGTGTGTGTGTGTGTGTGTGCTGGTCTCCTAATGACAGGTTTATGCTGTGGCTTCGTTCTGACATTGCCTCGGTGGAGATTTAGTCTTGTGTACCACATAACCTGTACTAGATCAATTTTCCCAGCTGGTGATTTAAAGGTCAACAAGATCTTAATTCATTAAAGCATATTTTAACGTTAACGGATGATGATGTCTGGGAAGGTTTTTCGAGGATACTTGTTAAATTTGTTGTATTTAGTCCAACTCAAAGAACTCATTGTATACAGCTTATAAGAGCCATACATAAGTTGTTTAAATCTTAGTTTGGCTAATTGTAGCTGGTTTCACTAATGGGTTGGTGTGGTTTCACCTGTTGTAGTCAAAGACAGGTTCCGGGTGTTTGGAAGTTGTGCTTATCACGGTGAAGGGCTGAGTGTGAGAGGGAAGCTTCTGCAAGGCTTCAAGGTTGTCATCATGTCAAAACAATGTTTACTGTACAAGAATACCAATCTCTTCAAACTCAGCACTGCCTGGAGTCATGATAGGCAGAGAATTGAGATTGTGTGTGTGTTTGCACATGAGCACTTGGGTGCACACATGCATGCACACACACAATGTTAGCACACACACACACACACACACCAGCAGCAGCACAACTGCATCATATGACTGCTGAAATATGTCACAGAGCTGATATCTGCATTAAGTGCCTGTGGTGTGTTTTCATTTAATTTTAAAAAGTTCCACAGTTTTGTGAGTGTCGAGGGCATTCAGAGTTCAGTTGCCACTGTATTGGAATCTCAAAGTCCCTGGGAATCTCGTCCTGTATGACTCAACAGTGCCCCCCGACTGGGGGGGGGGTTGCACATGGTGCCTCAGAGGTATGCAGGACGTGGAGCAGCTCGTGGGGACCGAACCACCAGCCTAGCAGCCTTTAAGTGACAACCTCTGCATGTTCAGTGAGGAGCGGTAACCACCCCTGCTCTGAGTGACGCGCTCGTGTTAGTGTGGGATTCATGAAAGGAGAGAGAGCGACCCCTACTGGCCAAGTCTTCTTCCCTGGGGAACAGGACAGGAAACATACCTGTGGCCTCTCAGCTGAAGGAGAGAGATTTGTTCTAGGTGATACACTCTTACCCTATGTGACTCACAGCCCAAAGAAATCCACCTGTCTCCTGAATGACTACAACTGGTTCCAATAAAAAAAAACCAAACAATTTCCTTCAGTCAAAAGGCTTTGAAAGCTTTGGAGTATTGGATTCTGGGTATCTCCACAGCATACCAATGGCAGAGGAATATGAGTGTATTTGACAACTACACCTCTGCTTGGCACTGTGTAAACACTTCAATGAAGCAGCGGACTATTACGTGATATGTTTCTGTCTCAGCTGCACGTCACACCTTAGAAGTGTTCGAGTGCATCGTGTCAACCTCATACACCGATTCTTCAAAAATCAAAGTCATGTACCGTAACATTGCTCTGCAACCCCCTTGAGGTTCCGCAATTCCCAACGATTAAGTTTCTTCCTCCTCAGTGATTTTTGGCTCTGCACGCGCTCTGTAGTGACGTTCCCGGTTTTCCAAAGGAGGCATCCCACACATTCTCAGTCGCCAGGATGTGGGAGAGGAACTTCTGGCAGTGATCGCGACCTCCGGAGAGCGTTGTTTTACACGGTCTAAGGGAAACACTGGTGGGAGAGGGAGGGGGAAAAAAGGACCCAGATTACCAATCCATAAATCACTTCAACCTGCGTTAACCTCCGAACTCGGAATGCCGCTGATTTATGCTGACGCTTTTGCCAGCAGAGAGTATCAAAGCTATTAAACTGCCCAGGCAGCATCCGCAAAATCTTACCACAAAACACATGCTTCATATCCACTGAGAAACGTCCCTCAATAGAGCATTTAATCCCTCTCCATGGGGAGGAACCGGCGAGATGCACATGAAAACGTCAGGAGCTTTTCCCATCCGGCGGACGCGGGCACACAACGTGAACCGCTCTCTCCACGTCAGGGGGCCACACGTTCGGGCCCCGCTGAAGTGTCCCGCTGGCACTGCCTTTCTGTGCAGGTCCCGCACATCAGATTGTAAAACAAACAACAATGCGTACGGCTCTCCAGGAGGCCCTCACGTTTTCTCGGTTAGCTTTTCTCCAGTCGCCTCCCTGCAATATTTCACCAAGTAACATAGTGCTGTTTTGTTTTTTTGTTAATTAGGTCGGCGCATAAAACCAAGGACGCTGTAATAGCAGCAAGCTTGGCACTTGCAGTAAAAATCTGGAGCCTTGATTCCTTTGATTAGTCTTAATTTATAGCACTGGAGAGCCAAAAACAGTGCAGACAACCTGATAGGCCTCTTCCTTGTGCTATGATGTGCTTTCTAATGAATTAATTAACAGTTACGATCAAACATGAATTTGGTTTGCATAAATGCTTTGGGAGGATCCGTGAGAAGAGCAAAGCGACTTCACTAGTACTAAACAACAGATTCATATCAGTAACTAATACTGTATAACAGATTCATATCAGTAACTAATACTGTTTATTAGATTCATATAGATGTGCAGTATCTTTGTACTAGATACTTTTGTGAATTATTATGTTCCACTTTGTAGTTTAAGAGCTGTAATTCCAATGAAACCACCAGTGTAGCATCAATGCTCAGGTTTCACATTCAGCAACACCATAAAAGTATCCTGTAAAGAATAAACATTAAAGATGTTTACTAATCAAGCCAAGGCCTCCGCCTCTCAGGAAGTCGTTCCAGTACGTAAATGCCTCCATTATTCTCCAAGTGTGTAGGGCAGCTCGGGTCCTGTCTGGTTGGCTGGAGGAAAATATCGTATGTTAATTTTCCATCTGACCTTGCTGGGCTGTTCAGCGGTGAAGATTGTAACGTGCTGCGACAGTTTGCACAGCGGCGGTATAGAAACGAAAATTACGCCGACGTGAATTACGGTGACGGGAATCACGACGGCGGGAAGGCGGCGGCCCGGCTTTCCGAAGCTGAACGAGTGCTAACGAGCGCCTTTTTTCCCCCGCCGCTGAGCTGAGCCGAACTGATGCAAGACTCATCCACGAAACACGGATATCTCAAGCGCGGAGGATATGTGTCTCTCTTGTGAAAGGTAACCAGGTCACCTCGACAATTTCTGAAGCACATTTATAGGCGAATATACGACCCAGAGCCCGTACACTACCACTGCTGGCTTTAAAAGATTTTAATAATGCTCCTCTATTGCAAACACCCAAACTACAAAGCATTTATACTGGTGAATTTCATCCCATTATATATGACAGAAGCACTTAAGAGGCCCAAACATATCAGTGATTGTGTTTAATCATATTTGGTAACCATGCTCAGGTTTCTAACAACCTCAAGCAAGCAGTAAGTGCTTACACACACACACACACACACACACAACCCATTCTTTACCCTTCAATTTATCAGCTCCTTGAATTATTCAACCCCTCCATGTATCCCATTGCCTGAAAAAGTGGGCTTTCAAACCGGACCAGCACAGATGGGTCCACATGGGTTTAACTCCTTGGAGAGGCTCCTGATAGATGAAGCTTTGGTGAACCTCAGAGGTGTCCTCTGGGAATAACTCCATTCCTGCATTGAGGAAGTTGCCCCTAACCCCCTCCAGTGGGAATACAGCAATACCGGCAGTCCTGTTTTTTACTTCCAATAAATTCCTGCCTATCAAGCTTCTGTGTATTCCTCACCAGATGTCACCTCTCCTCGTCCGCTCTAGGACGCGCATTACAGTTCATGTATAATGAACGCAAGTGGGTTTTTTTTTTTTTTCCGGAAAATTCATATGTGCAGGTGGAGAGACACGCAGAGAAAACAGCTGGAGCTGATTATTGAGCCATCAGAGGCTTTCGGAGACAGTAAAGTCGGACCAGGTCAGACCAGCGACAGGGAGAGGGTGCATGGTTGTGTGGCTGTGGTTCCCCCCCCTCCCACATCCAATTGTTCCTGGAATTCAAAGCTTTGATTTATTTAACCACCTCTCCATTCTTTGCTGGGACGTCCGGATCTGAAGAACATTTGCTGGGCTGCACAAAGTCGAGGCAGTGGTGTACAGAACGTTAAGGTATGGAGCTCTTCCGCTCTATCCTCTTCCTCACTCTTCATCTGTGGTGGTAGCGCAACGTAGGGCTCATCATGGCCCTACTGATGTACAAAGTACCCCAGAAATTTAGAGGATATCAAATGAACTGAATATATGAATAGTTAGTTAAATAAGTTAGTTCTTAACACTTCAGATCCCAACCACACGATTGGAGAAAATGTCTCTTCCTAACTTTATTCATTCCTAGCATTTCCGCCATTTTAATTTGAACATAAAACAAAATGTTAATCATAAAGTTAATGCTTATATTGAAGCGATGATGCCTTGACTTTCCAAGGACAGGCGGGGGGAAAGAACTCGTGCTTCAGATTTTCTGTTTGTCCCATTAATATTTATGAGAAGGCAGGAGGAGGAAAAGTCTAGGCACAAGCAGAAAAGTTTGCCAAAGTACACACTGTTTATCAGGCCAGTAATGTAATTAGTCCTGTGCAGACAGTGAGAGGTCTTCATTCCATTACCCTGGCTGGCACAGACTCAGAGTGGAGCTGGGGTTCCAGGGACGACAGTCTCTCCGGCACAAGGGCCCTGCTGACGTGTGCTTGTAACTAACACAACCGCTGCACCACCAGCCTTCGAGATGATCAAACGCAAGGCCCTGCTGAGAGCAGCCGCAGGGTGTGTGTGTGTGTGTGTGTGTGCGTGTGTGTCTTGCATGTGCACGAGAGAACAAGATCAAGAAAGAGCTCCGTGTGTGAAGAGGTCAGTGAGTTTCTGCTCAGGCAGAAGAAGCTTTAAAGAGGTGCTCAGCTGGAGTAAGACATACTGCAGGTGACATGCCCCGCCTCCTTAACATGCTCCGCCCCTCCTCCAGGACACCCTCCCGACCACAACTCATGTAAAGCAGAGTAGCACTGTGCAAAAACCTGCTCGCTGACAGCTATAGAGCTAAAAGCTTTTCATCGACTCTGGATACAACATCCAAACAGAGAGAGAGAGAGACCACTGAAGAATTTTACTGCTAAATCAGCCCCCATTTTCCATGACATACGTTAACATACATGGTAGCACAGTTAGTGTAACACAAAGCACCAGCCTGTGTCTGACAGTAATTTTAGCTCCATCCATGTTGATGAATCCTTGCATCTATGAGTATTTCAGTCACTCTTGGGTATCTGGCATGCCCGTCGAACACTGTAGTACTAACTACAATCAGATGTTGAAGCACATCTTTCCAACTTGCCGTGATAGGCTCAGAACAGAGCGCACATAGATTAAAGTTGATTATTGTGAATGCTCCGCTACATCCGCATGCTAATTGTTTCATTTGTACCACCTGTCAAAGGCAATTTCCTCTTCCTCTACATCTAATCAAACTGCACTAGGTACATGCTTTCTGCCCTGCTGTGCATAATCACATTAATTCCCCCCCTGTCTCGGCCAGGAAAGCGGCCTGCTCTCGCCGGAGCTACGGGGGCCCGCCACTTCCCGAGCAGCCCTTCCCTACGAACGTTACACACCCATTTCTCTTGCTCGTGCAAGTCAGCTTTAACCAGACCTCCTGTTTTTCTTGTACACAGCACAACAATCTCGTGGACCCTTTTAAATTATTTATGGCACTTTATATTCATTTCAGAACCGGTCCATTCAATGACGTTCTTCAGCCTGCGCCCTCACCCACACCCCCACCTACACCCACATTCACACCCCCACCCACACCCACACCCCTCATCCCCACAAGCTCGTCAAGCTTGTCAGTGCCTTAAGCTTTTGGCTGTATGAAAAGATTAAGGCATGCGCTTGTGTCGAGGGCGGGGCTTACGTGAGGGTGGGGCTTAAGCTAGTGGCAGTGCTGTGGGGCGGGGCCTAACGTCTCCTGAGGACATCTCTTGTTTCCCGAGCTTAAGATTATTTACAGTTCTTCTCTGCCAAAGCCTGTAATGTGTACAGTATGATACAGACAGACAGATGCAGAGAGACAGGCCCAGAAATGCCTTTTCATTGCTCTGTTAGTATTTCTTCTAATCTACCACACTCCTTTTCACAGACAGCTGCTAAATTCCCACTTGAGTGGCCAAGAAGAAAACAACCTTGGGTCAGTGTACTAATTATTACAAATTAATTTGATGATTAAGCACTGCTCTCCACTGGAAAATAATTCATAAACAGGTCTTTATTCTTTGCATCATTTAATTATTATTATTTTATTTGTTACAGCATATTTATTTAATCAGAAGCTTGTGAGCAACAGAGATGAAAATACATTACCCTGGTTTGCTTAGCCTATATAAACACACTAGTGAACAGTACACTGAAACAGTCCATCAACAGTAACCTATTTATCTGGGCCATAAATGTTTATTTGCATGTAAAACACTTTATAGTGCATAAATAAACACTACAATATAATAACACATTAGCAAAACATTCATTAAAAAAAAAAGACTAAAATCAATTCATGTTTTTTCATGGAAAGCGTAGGTAGGTGTGGAGTACTGTTTGGCTGCAGTTATACTCCTGGCCCTTTTGACTTTCAGCATGATAATGACTTCAAACACATTGCGACTCAATTAAAACCCACTAAAACACAATCTGTCCACACACGCGAAGGTCCGAACAAAAACAACCACCCTGAACATAACTGATGTTGCGTGCAATGGATAGGGGAAAGGACAACTATAAAGGTCCACCAAAATCAGACGTTTTCTAGAATCTACCATGGCCGCTTTTGTTTTGTTTTTTCTTACTTTCACGATCAGTTATATTAAAGTTTTCTTGGATGTGTAAAATGTAAGACTTTTTGCACAGAATGTATGTTGCAATATTAGAAAGTGGCTTCTCATCCATCAGAGGGGACTGTTGAATAAAAGGATCTTTGTAGAAGAACACGGTAAAGACTAAAGCACAGTTATTCATTGTATGAAAGAAACAATGACTTTAACATGTTACCAATGGATTTTGAATTTGGGAGTTTCTGATGTACTTTTTTTTAAATAAATTGTTATGGGATTCAAAAAAATAAGATGAATAAAGGCATCAAAACAGATCTGTTCTCCAAAAGTGGTCACTTGAGTTTCTGGCTCATAAAAAGGCAACCTTGGTGACTGCTACAGTAGCGTGGCATTGGCCTGACATTCAGCTGCTCAGAAGAAACGCTCTCGGCTGATTAAAAAGATTTCAGATGGTCTTCAGAGCAGGCTGAGGTTATTTCCAAGAAGCCTCGCAGAAGGGAGGGAAATACTTTAGGTCCATGGAATCGAATGTATTCAACAACAGAAAGTATATATAGAGTATATTTTTTAAACACACACACTTGCACTCACAGGCACAGACACACATGCACAAACAATTAATTGTAGATGCACCCTCAGCAAAAGCTTGCTTTTCAGTACCTTAGTCCCTCACCCTTCAAGGTATGTCCAAACTTTTGGCTGGTGCTGTATACATAATTATTTACTATTTACCATACCACCAACATTGTTAATAAGCGACCAGTTGTTGCGGAACATGACGGCCGAACCAGAGCTAGTCGAAGCCTGAAGGATTTGCCGAGGTTCTCCCTGTTTAGAGGCTCACCTCTGCTCTCCTGTGTCTGTGAGTGAGTGGGGGAGAACTGACTAAACTGGCCTTAATCTGCTGCCCAGGTTGTCTATTAATCATCCTCTTACACAGATCAGTTGAAAAATAAGTTGTTAATGCATTCAGAGCATCAAAGTCCTCTGTGCCTGTGTGTGTGTTAGTATTCAGGAGTAACAGGGACAGGACGTCCACCACAAGTGTCGTTTAGTCCAAGCACCTGTTCCGTGCCCATGCTACCTGTCTCCGCCCATGCTGCCTCACCCCGCCCGTCTCCACCCGACTGCTCCGCTCAAACACACTCCCTGTACCTCCCCGGTCACGTGGACGTGCGGATCAGAGCAGGCACCGGATCTCCCTTAACGTTGGTTCCTATATCAACCCAAGGGTCGTTGTAAAGGTCCCACATCAACACCAACCCGGGCAGATCACTCAGTACTCACGAGTCTGGTGAAGACCACTGGCCCCTCTCACCCTCATAGAGAAAAAGAACAGAGTCAATGTGTTCTTCACGCCTCCCACCCAACACAAGCGTGTCGGACTGGGAGAGCACGAGGCTCCACCCACCCTTCCCCACCTTACTATCTCTCTCTCCCATCCTCTCTCTCTCTCTCTCCCTGTCATTCTAAATGGGCGTCTAACTGCAGCCAGCCACTGCTACTCATGCAAATAGCTGTCAAACCGCCACTGTGTGCTACACCGCAACGGCCGCTGGGAATGAATTCAGGTTATGCATGTCACAGCCATTGTAATGCATATGCTGAGCAAAGCTGCTCTGAGCTCTTCAAAGGTTACAAAGCACCAAAAATACAATCTGTACCAAGAAAGGGGCAATGAGCAAAAACAAAAAAATCAGACCACGTCCCTCGTATCATACAACACGTGTACCGCTGGAATCTGCCTCCACTGTCCAGTGATTATTACTGTACTGCCACAGCTGCAGAAGGTCCAGTCCAGAATGATAACTACAGTGCCTGTGGCATCAGACACACACATACAGCACTGAGCAAAAGTCTTAGGCCACCATTAGATTTGTTGTTTTACCAATGGTATACTGACTATATATATATATACAGTACCAGTCAAAAGTTTGGTTTTTAATAGTAACACAGGCATTTTAATCTGATGGATTAAGATTCAATTCGTTTCTAAGACAAATACAAATTGCTAAAGGTGTTAAAAGCCTATATATGAACAAATTTTAAAAACACACTCACTTGCACTCACAGGCACACACACACACATGCACAAGCAATTAATTGTAGATGCATCTTCAGCTAAAAGTTTACTTCTCAGAACTTTAGTCCCTCACCCTTCAAGTGCTCTGCACATATGAGAATTTCTTCAAGACTGATGGAAGAACATCACAGGCAGATGCTTCATGCAGCTGGAGAACATCACTAGTGTGGAACTGAGGAGGACAGTAAAGGTTGGCTACTTTGAAGGATCTAAAATCTAAGATAAACAAATACTGAGTATCACAGCATAATCACATATGAGTTTCTTCATTGGTTTGATATGTGTCATGTTTCTTTTATGTAGGAAATACTACTAATAAGCAATGAGTAGGTTTGTCCAGACTGCAATAAATGTATATATATTCATAAAGTCTCTTTATTAAGACAGAATAAACACACACACAAATCCAAAACTGCACTCCTCCCTCATTGAGGCAATACACACATTTAGTCTTTTGCAGAGACAGTCCTGAGGTGTAATGGGAGGTCAGAAGTCTTTTTTTTTTTCAGATTTTTCTTCTGTTTTTTAATAATGCATAAAAACGTTCTACATTTTCTGGTTGTATTCTAATAAAGAGACTGAGAAGTACTTATATATGGTCATTATACCATTGTTAAATCAGTTCAACAATAAACCTATTGGTTGCCTAAGACCTTTGCACAGAACTGTATTTGTGGCAGCGTGCAGAGAGGTTATTATATATATTATATATATTATATATTTATAATTATATATTATAACTGCAAACTTGTGCTTTTTTATATATACATGGGATTTATTGTTTTCACAGGGGTTAAAATTTTCAAACTATGTTTGCGTTTTTTGTGTGTGTGTTCATTAATCATAATGTAAACTTAAAATGCTAAATCATTTGCTAAACACAACCTTTAGCACGTGCTTAATAACAATCTGCAATCTGCAATGCATTAGTAGGGCTGGTGTCCCTAGAAATAAATAAACAAATAAACAAATAGGAGCAGGCACCAAAAACCAAACCGAGACTGCAGAACCTCTCCGGCTTAGACTTCCTCGTTCTCGCGCTACGCCAAATGCGTCTGACGTTTCCGTCCACAAACCCGAGGCGTGCAGACGATAAAGCGACCCGCCCGACATTCGTGCTATTAGAAGGCGAACGGAGTCAGAGCGCAGGGCCCGATGACTGCGCGTCCCTCTCCGAGCTGCCGATCTCCATTGAATGGGAGACAAGGAGGTGACATCCTTCCTTCAAAAGAGAGAGAGAGAGAGAGAGAGAGAGAGAGAGAGAGAGAGAGAGAGGAAGCGAGAGGCATCAGAGGGAACAGTGTACAGGGGAAGGATTATACTGTAATGTGCATCACACAGACACAACAGCAACAAGAGGTGCCATTTCGGACGTCCGTTTATTGAAGAGACAAATGACTGGTGAATTCAGTTCACTGCAGCATGAACTCACCCACAGCAGCTATTTAAGTGCACATATATTACGCCGACGAGTTATTTTGTAAATTGCGATTTCCATGAGAAAAATGAAAGAGGCTCAAAATCTTGTACAAGGTTGGTGGGAATATTCTTTGTTTCAGTTGTTTATTTGTTTGTTTGTTTTATAGGCCGTTCCTCGTTAAGAAACTGTGCTTTTATTTACAACACCTGACTTCTGTAGCGTGGCAAAAAACGAGGGGCAATTTCTAATGAACAGCAACTATTCTCCTACTGAAACAGACTGCCTGCAAACACACTTTTCCTGGCCCACTCCAAAGGTAGAGCATTAGACCTGGAATCAATTTAATTCTGTATATTTTGCAAGAAATACATCTGAATGGGAGAGAGGCTGAGAACGAGATTATTTCTAGGCAGTGGAGTCCTTTAACCAGCAAACAATGGGCAATTTGGACTGGAGAAAGGAAAGTGTCAGTGTGAGGTGTATCCATTCCACCCACTTCTCCTTCCACACACTATAGGAAACCCAGACAAGTATTCATGTAATTATGTTCTGTTTATCAGTGACTATATATAAAAATGTATATATATCTGTAATATATCTTTAAGACTGCAAAGACTTCATATGAAATGAGGTCTTTGTAACTGGTGTCCCACTAACCCTTACGGGAGCAAGGAGCATCTCTTTAGTAGCTCCCCCCCCCCCCCTTTGTGAACGTGTGTGTGTGTGTGTGTGTTTGCACTGGCATTTCAAGTATCTGACCTTGTATGATGATTATGGTTATGATTGTAGTTCTGGTTATGATTAATGAATCTGTCTAAACATTATGCAACACAGCTTTCTCTCATTGGGTTGAACTGACCTCACCCTCCCCCCCCAACAGACCTTTTTACCTGTGAAGTGGATGGCACCAGAGAGCATCTTTGATAACCTCTACACCACCCTGAGTGACGTCTGGTCCTACGGCATCTTACTGTGGGAGATCTTCTCTCTCGGTATGTTCTAGAACCTGCAGTGATGTTCAGAGAACATGTCTGAGATCTTATGTATTCGTATAGTGAAGGATCCATCTAATGTGTGATGATGTATTTCCTGCAGGAGGGACTCCTTACCCTGGCATGGTTGTGGACTCCAGCTTCTATAATAAGATCAAGAGTGGTTACAGAATGGTCAAACCAGAGCACGCGTCCAGTGATGTGTACGTTCAGCAGAACAGCACACAAATGAGCGTCAAACTCACGTACTCGAATGAATAAACACAAACCAACATTAGGTCAGCATACGCAAGTGTACTGATCCATGTGATGATGAGTGGCATCAGGTCAAATCTTGAGCTAGAGAGGAAGAGATCTTGAGACAGGGAAAGCTCTAGAACATGCAGGGGATTCTTCAGGACCATGACTGCTTTCCTGCACATTCACATCATAATCACTCTAGATGTGTCACGGAGGTGTCAAGTGTGTTTCAGACTGACCGGCGTGGTTGTGTGTCTGTAGTTACGAGCTGATGGTGAAGTGCTGGAACAACGAGCCAGAGAAGAGACCTTCGTTCCGCAGCCTGAGCGAGACGGTGGCCAGCCTGCTGCCTTCGGGATACAAGAGGGTAAGAGCTTCCCTGCTTCTCTCCTTGTCTCCTCTTTCCTGCTCCGGTGTAAACGCTGCTGTCTGATGTTCGACAGGTGTCCTCACTATCAGGCCCCTTTCCTTTCACTTGCTACCATGTTCTGCTGGGTTGTTTTCATTGGGTTGTTTTCATTCTCTCTTCCTCCCTGTTCATTCTGCCTCTTCTCTTCTCTCCCTCTCTCTTCTCCCTCCCCCTCTCGCTTCTCTCTCTCCCTCCCTCTCTCTTTCTCCCTCTTCCTCTCTCTTCTCCCTCTCCCTCCCTCCCTCTCTCTCTCTCCCTCTTCTCTCTACTCTCTCTTTCTCTCGTCTCTATTTCTCTCTCCCACTTATTATCTTTGACTTTAAGCATTTCGGTTTTTGCTCAAATCCTATTTCTTTGTCTTCTGCCCTTCAGCCTGTCCCTGCTTCTCTCAGTGTCCCAGATCCCTGTTTCCACTATAAACATTAATGTCCCTCTGCCCACACTGACAAACTAGCTTCCTGTTTCCTTTGGGTTTAATGCATCAGTGCACGTGCTGCTCGTGTGGGTCTCGCTCCAACGCCGGTGGGCCGCTAACGGAGATTAGCGTGATAGCGCTGCAGCTGGTTAGCACCCACCCAGCAGCGCAGGACCCCTCCACACTAATCACCCACAGCATCCAGAGGACGTCTGATAGCAATAATGACATTATTAGACAGACACCACACGTGGCACTTCAAAACTATAGCTCCCAGAGTCAGATGGCCCAAGGCTAACTAACTCCTGTAATAGCACCTTGGGTACGGGTGTGGTGGGAAATGTGGTTCTTTATGAGTTTAGCAAGCCCTCGCCGGACCACAGAACAGTGACAGAAATGGAGCAGAGCATTTAAGCCATTTATGGCTGTGTTGAAGGAAGGAAAATATAAAGGCTTTTCGCAACCGCCAAAGAGGATCGAATTTACTTCTCGTTCCTTCGTGTATTTTGAGATCCAGGGGAACACATTAATGTTGTGATGTCATAACATATTATTTTCAGCCCAAAAAAATATCATCAGGAACGTGTCATTAGTACTGAAGAAGTCATATATTTTACATCCTGTGGGCAGCATGGAAGAGGCTTGAACACATTTAGGACACACTGATTTATCTGTGCTTTACCATAGAATAGAACTTAATCCTAATCTTAATCCTAAATTGACTGTGTAAATATGAGCAGACAGAAGAGGTTAATGTCAGTTCTCTAATATCAAGTGTCTGTGTGTCTGTACGTATGTGTGTGTGTGTGTTTGTGTGTGTGTGTGTGTGTTTGTGTGTGTGTGTGCATTCAGAGCTATGAGCGGGTGAACAGTGACTTCCTGAAGAGTGACCACCCGGCGGTGACACGGGTGCAGTGTGTTCAGAATGACGACGCCTACTTGGGCGGGGCTTACAAGAACCAGGGGAAGCTTCGAGAGCGTCAGAGCGGCCTGGACGAGCAGAGGCTGAGCTCCGACAGCGGCTACATCATCCCCCTGCCCGACCTGGACCCACTCTCCGACCAGGAGTACACCAAGCGCAACCGCCACAGGTGGGCACTAGGGGGCAACATGGAACCACAACACAGGATCTCCCTGAGTGAATGAGCCTGAGAGAGACCAGCATGAGAGACTCTTGACAAGCATCTGTGACGTCTATGATAACTGTAAAACAGAATGTGTTCCACCACAATTTTTCTGATGCTGAAAGTGTTATATATTGTTAATAATGTTATTTAATCAAAACCAGTGATGTTTCCACATTCTAGAAACTGGCACAGTGTTCATGAGTGTAGGTTCTTAATTTCTTTTTGCCAGTTACCTGGAAACATATTCAGCCTAATCACTAATCTGAATTGTTTTCAACTGTAAATTAATGTTACAGCTACCAAAATAGCACAGCATTTGGAGTCCTGGAGTTAATGAGCAAGGTTAGACCAGTGTTTGAGCTAACCCTGTTATACTGAGCAAGGTTAGACCAGTGTTGGAGCTAACCCTATTATATTGCCTCTAGATGTGTGTGTGAAGAGTTGTTGTGTTAGGTTAGTCTGTGTTATTGAACTCGTGGCTGATTTTTTTTTGTGTGTATGTGTGTGTGTGTGTGTAGCTCCCAGACATCTGAGGAGAGTGCTATAGAAACAGGTTCAAGCAGTTCCACTCTGCCCAATCGGGAAGGAGAGACGCTTGAAGATGTCACCCTGCTGGACGAGATGTGCCTGGACTCTGGAGACCTGGTGGAGGACAGCTTCCTGTGAGAGATGGAGAGAGACACAAGAGAGAGCGATGGAGGCAGGGAGAAAGACATGGAGAGACCCCCCAAAAAACCTTCCTAAAGATGCTGAAGAAAGTTGGAGAAAAAATCAGACAACAAAATGAAAACTCCTCCAGACCTCACTATTCTCTCCTCTCCCAACCCAGTGCCCTTCACCACCCCTGAACCCCCCGAGAAAAACCACTTCACTGCCTGGATGTCCTGTGAAGTTCTTGTTGGTCAACTTGCAGTTACACACAGTGCCCTCTAGTGAGTTGGAGGATAGTCTGACAAAGCACTGTTGTGTGTGTGAACTCTAGAGTCTGACTCAGTGAGTCTTTCTGTGGAACCGACCGGTCCTGATTTTTTGACCTGCCTCTCAGGCAACTGAGACTAAAGAGGAAACTAGACGGAGGAAGTTTCAGTTTCCACGTGTATTAAAGCTGTTACTGTACAGGACTTTACCTTGGGCATTTTGAGCAGCAAAATAAGCAGGATTTCATCAAAGATCTGAGTGTATGAAAGACTATTGAAACTCCACAACTTTCTGATTGGTCAGTCCAAACTTCTAAGCACCACTACAAAACGTTTAATAGACAAATCTTACAAGACTTGGCAACTGGAATAACAAGCACCAGTGTCTCTGCTCACATCTACCTGCGAAACAGATCTATTGTGTGCTTTGATCTTTCAAGAACAGCACATGCAATGAGAAGCACAAACCATGAATTACATATATGGCTTCAGTACCTGGTCAGTGTATTTTCAATGACTCCAAAAGTGCAGCAATTTGAATTATATTTTTTTACTTTTTATGCGAATATAAATGTGTATTATAATTTGTGAGTCTGGGTAAGGGAAGGGGGAAATCCTATAGGCCTAAATGAAGAAGAATCTTGTGAATTATGAGTCACATGCACCTTTGTGGCATTAATCATTAAAAAAACAAAACATGATTACCATTCCAATGATGACACATCACGAAGCCCAACCAATCCAGGACCAGGTCACGCCCATATGAATGCTGTTCTTATCAGTCACGTGACAGCAAGCAGAACGATCGAAGGCCGGGAGGTTTTGCCAGTGTGCACAGCTGTATACAGGACAGTTTGGTCCTGCACCCCTGAATCCGGTGATGAGAGGGACAAATGGAGCCATGGTTCGATACGGGACGTTAACGTTCCCGTTCCCGGTCATTTGGGACAATTAGATGGAATATTTTGATGCTGTATGTAACATTGTAGCATATTCATCTATTCACTTATTCCTTTTTTTAAATAATCTGAACCAAATGAAATATATTGACAGGTTTTAATGATGTATGCAGTGTTGTCCTTTAATGTATAATAAATCTTTCTTTGGAGCTTTGGACCTGTACCACAGTGATAGGGTTTGTGCTGCAGATATGCAGAGGTGGTATTCACACAGAATGATCTAGAAGACTAGGTGCAGTTTAACCCCAAACCTCACTGACATTCACCAACAATGGCAGAACCAGCAGGGCTGTATTCTGTTTCATTGTGAACCATTGATCGCGGTCGATCTAGGGAAGGAAGCAGGAAACAGACTGTCCATGTTCTGGTTCTGTTCTGGTTCTCTTGTAGTTCTTATGCGGTTCTGTTCTGATCCATGTCCTTCACTGATTACCTCTTTCCGATATGTTCAAATACAAAACAAAGTGGACTGTTGGGGGACCCTTAAGAACCTGATTGGGAACTTGGTCTAGAAAAGGATCTGATTAGGAACATGGTCTAGAAAAGGATCTGATTGGGAACATGGTCTAGAAAAGTAGAGAACAAAACCAAAGTTCCTGTTCTTTTATGCAAACAGAGAAGGCAGCCATTTTGGAGCAGATCTGATGTGAGACCTTCCTTTTGTTTCCTGCGTTTGTTGAATCTGCTGCTGTGAGAGTCTTTGTTGCGTTTATCTGACGGTCTTCCTCGTGTTTGAAGTGAGGCAGACATTAAGGCCAGAATTTTTACTGTGGAAAGCTTTAATGCCTCTCAAAACATACTTCCACATACAAGTTTGCTTTACTGCTCATATGGTGTGATACATCTGGTTTCTGTAAGCTGTAATGTGAGCACACGGACACTGTTGAAAGTTCTGGTCTAAAGCCAAAACTACATCTCACCTGCATCATGGACTGTAGTCTTGAATCATCTTGAAGATTCTCTGTGTAGCTGGTTTGATGTTATACATCACTGCATCACTGTGGTTGTCATGGTTGTGTTTGTTCTCCAGCGTTCTCACTGCCGGCCACAGAGTCTGTTTCCTCCATTATTGATCAGCTCTGTGGCAACAAGGAAAAAGAAAAAAAACTGTTGCACTTTGTAGATCTTTTCCAGCTTTTAGCTTCTGTAGTTGTGTGTTTGTCTTGATGGTGTTTGTGATTTTACTTGGCTTTAAAATGCATCCAATTCTAAAATCAGTAGATCAGATGTTTTGCAGAAAGAGATGAAGAATTGAAGGTATGAGTTATATTCAGTGGTACGGTGTAATAGTAAGTAGTTACTCACAATACCAGATGTTATCCTCTTCGTTTTATTATGTATTATGACTATGTACATTCAGATGATTTATATTTCAATAAATGAGATTTAATAATGTGATTATTGGATTTTGCCGGTGTGTTTTATGTCCAGTTGTGTGTGTGTGTATGTGTGTGTGTGTGTCAGTGCTTTCCAGTAATCAAAAGGATCCAATCCAAAGGCTGCCGAAGTGTCTGTCCATAAAAGAAAAAAAGACTTTTAATAGATAAATATGAAATATTTAACATATTAAACATATTTAACACATTTTGTTGTGATAATTGGGTATGCAAGTTTTGCACATATAATTTATGTTCAGGTATGTGTGTTGTTACCCAGGCGTCTATATAAGGAACCCTGCTACTGTGCACTCGTCCTGCATCTCGCACACTCATATATTTCACTATATTGTTTCGAAAACGCCTTACAAGTCTTAATTTAGTAGCTCATTCTGTAAATTTAGTAAACCCAGATTATTTAACTTTAAGTCATTCATCTTCAAAATGAGTGTACTGTTCGATGATGCTAGTGTCCTTACGGGAAGTTGGCAGGCAAAATTTCTGGAGACATTTTCAAAAATGTTTTCTCGGGAACATTCTTTTACAGTACAGTATATTCGACGGAAAACGCTGACATAATAATATGCACCACAAGAGGGCGTAATACACTATCAAATCAATTTTCTCTAAACTTCGCAGCTGCTGATATTTGCGTGTTCCCGTTCCAGGTTTTTGATCAGAGATTTTTTTATTTTGCAACTACTTTCAAAGTTGCATGTCAAGTACCAATGACACAGGTGTAGCCTATGTAATACGTGAAACAAACGTGAAGCATAAGCTAGATCTTGCAAGTGAATTCATTTTGGTGTTTTGTTGAATCATGGTGACACACATAAAAGTTCGTTTTCTGGACTGTGGCCCGCGTTTACAAGGTTCCAGCTCTAGAAATGATTAACTTCAACCTTGTCATTCAAACTGGACATGCAAATAACGGGGAGCTGCTGGGGATGTGTGTGTGTGTGTGTGTGTGTGTGTGTGTGTGTGTGTGTGTGTGTGTGTGTGTGTGTGTGTGTGTATGTTTTTTTTTTAAAATATATATATATAAAAAAAAGTCAGATAGAGATTTATATAAAGTAAATTAAATATATATATAAA
>JAOYMR010000004.1:1989747-2000643 GCA_025802075.1 Tenebrosternarchus preto | reverse complement strand
ACATCTGACCGTTTGCGTGAAACATTGCGTACGCAATGTTTTTGTACGTACGCACCTTTAGTACATGAGGCCCCAGGAGAATTTGAGACAACCGAACGCCTTTCTGCCTCCAAGCTCCTGTTGACAGTGGCTGTATATAACATGCCTTTTCCTTAAGTGTTCCCCTTACTTTGTAAACCGAACATCAGAACATCAACAACCTCCGCATCTCCCATTTACCAATATTGCGATATTATCTTTTTTACACCTGTGTGCTTCATCTGGCCTCGTGATCCACTCCTCACTGCTCCTTATTTTCTACATCACATCAAGCCAGTGCCATCGGAGATTGGCTCCTTTAATTGGCTCCTCCGCCTCTCAGGAAGGTCTAATGCCATTTCCTCTTTAAAACCAAGTGCACAGGCGCCCCACCGAATCATGGCGTCCATCCCCCTGAAGCACAGCGGCAAAGGCTGCCCGTCCGGTTTCCTCAGCTGGTTCTCTCCCGGTCGGCACACCCGCGGAGCTTGGGGGAGAAGTTATCCTCACGTCGAACCAGGCAGAGATGTATCTCCTGCTTGGACACGGCTGCTTATTGCACACGTATCCATCAAAGAGAGAATCGGTCATAGACGGATCATCACAGATATGACTACAAGTGAGATTTTATATCCAGATAGAAAGTGCAGTTTGTTCTGTAGCAGTGAGGTAGGTTTGTTTTCTCTCCTGCTGTTTCTGTGGTTTGGAATGTCATACGTGGGTGTGTGTTGCATTAAACTGCCAGTACTCACCACCAAAGCACCTATACCCAATACACTTTGTGAACTACTATCAAACTATATTACCTTTACTTTCATAAGGATGGGGGGGGGACTGATGTTTTTCAAGTAATAAGACATTTATGGAATGCTGCTTCTCCATGACAGACCTTAATCATACCCTGGATTTTAATTTAGCAGAGCCTGAATGCTAATGTTGATCATATTGTCAGTGTTAATTGTTTCAGATGAGTACAGTCTGTTGAACGCCATCGCCTATAATGATCAGAACGACAAGGTGGCAATTAAAACCTTACTGGGAAACCACCAGCTGTCATATCCCTGTACGTCTTACATCACAAATGAGGCACCGCTGAAAATCTAAACAACAACCAACTGCAAATTCAGATTTGAGGATGGATCTTTGGAAAAACATAAGAAACAATGTCTGGCTACACACTGTACATTTTTTAACATTGTTTTGTTTTTTTTTTTACCAAAGTCACAAATCATGTTTTGAACACCCTGATTATCCCCTTTTCTCGAAACCTTAACAAACTGCTCTAAAAATATTCACAAGAAATGTAATCTCTATTAACTGATCTGGGGAAACTCTAGACCTATTTCTAGCCAGGCTTTCCGGTTTGGGGAGGGGAAGGGAGGGAGGGGAGGATGAAGAAGATAAAGATTTTAGTATCTTTATAAAGATAAAGAGTTTTAGTATCAAAATGCTCTACAATCTCTGCCATCCACACAACGCTGATGAAAGTCCTTCCCAGAACTTTTACATCTAAGTGCAGTCTAAGTCACTGTTCTGCAGCAAGAGAGTAGATGTTAAAAGCATCCATGGCCACCTCAGCAGGAGCTGTTGGTCTCTTCAACGCCACCTCGCTCGTCCGTCCGTGCCCTCGCAGCCCGCTCCATCGACGTCCGTGTGCCAGGAAGCCGGGTGCACATCCGGTGGGATAGGGTGCAAATTACCTGTTTTGCCTTGTTCCTTGGTGAAGGTGTTCACAAAAACGCAGCGCCTGACAATTTCCTGTACGCTAAGGTGGCAATTTGTCTGTACTGTTTGGGTTTTTTTTTTTTTTTTTTTTTTTGCACAAAGGCACAAGAACACTCGTGCACCTCCAACGCAGCCAGACCCATGGACCCGCAAGAGCTCCTTGTCAAAGTAATCAGTGGGTGACTCATATAAGCCTGCCCAGAACAGCATTAATACAGCCAGACATGTTCAAGGTTATTACGCCTGCTGCACATTGTTTCTCTGACCTTTCTCCAGGAGCTGAGAATGAGAGAACATGAGACCATCCCTCTGCTCTCTTCTCTTCCCATCATCAGAGTAATCCAACTACACCATATCACAAAACAGGAGAGAAACAGCTTATAGGAATTTTTTCAGATAACACCCTCCAAACAGGCTCACTCTGAACCACAGATGTGGCACATTGGTCTGGAATACTGTCTTTATTGTAGACTACGTTACAGCCCTGGATTTAGACCCATTTCGCAACCATTCGCTGTGCATTTGTAGCTCAAAAAATTACATTACAGTGTGATTCTACAGGTAACTTTTTTTTTTCTTAAATGTGTGACAGTGATCAAGCAAAACAACACCATAAACACACCAGGGGCCCATAAACACACCAGGGGCCCATAAACACACCAGGGGCCCATAAACACACCAGAGGCCCATAAAACTGTGTGAAATGAAAAGAAAAAAAGTGGTGGTTTAATGAGATACTTTTCATATCCCAGACATTATTTATTCTAACTATAACATAAACTATATTTTACCATAGTAAATCATTTTTAAAAACTTTGGTCATATAGTCAAATGGAGGTACCAGGAGTGTTCTGCTTAAATCACATTACAATTCACCATTAATGTAAAGGGCTGTGTATAATTAATCTCCACTTCCTCATTTGAAATTTATGTGCCACAAAGTAGACCGTGGTTAAAGGACATTGTACGGTATATCTCTACAATTAAATGCTGTATGTATTCAATTGGCCAGAAAGGCCTCTGAAGCGCTCAGAATCCACTCTCAGCAAACGAATTCTGGATATGAATTCTGTTGTGCATACTTGAACATCTGACTGTATCGTGGTGGACGCTGCGAAGCTCCTCCTTCACCCTCCGTTTCTCCGTCACCTGGACTCTATGGCGAGGGTTCCACCAAGGCAGGTGTTTTTAACGCCATAGTAGGTGTTTCTACTGACAATGCTTGGTACGTCATGGTAGATGTTTCCACACCGAACTTTCGTACTTCTGGTGCTCTCCTGATGTTAATGAGATTATTATTTGAACTTTGAGATACAGCAAGAGCTATTTTAATAGGTAGAATAAATATCGGTTGCTTTATTGTGCATCTGAGAGGTATTTCTTGTTTGTTTGTTTGTTTGTTTGGTTGTTTGTTAGTTTTTACCAAAGTGTCAGTGGTTCAGATGAAGGGGCTTCACTGCTGCATGCTTTAGCAACTTGCTTAAATGCAGCCCAGCGGCGTTACCATGGTCGCGGACCAGGGTTCACCTCATTCAGCATGACCCTTCTGTTTTGGCAGGAGGAGCCCACCCATTGAGATCCGGCAGTTCATTTATACTGAGCCTAGTCCTGGAACTCAGCGACGCTCACACTTGCCCAATTCGCCCCGGAATCTGCCACGAGATGTCCAAATTAAACCTCAGTGACCTTTATGGGATTTGAAATACCAGGGGTCTCATTATCAACCCGTAAGAGGCAGAAAGAGTGAGAGAGCTTTCAAATGATTTTCCTAATATTCTCACCCCATAAGTGTATGTGAGTGTGTATGTCTAATTAAATACACACACCTTACACCAGCATTAGACATTTCTGCAATGTGAATATTCTATCAGGGGAAAAGTGCATTAGACAAATTGAAGGGCTAAAACGAGAAGTTACATGGTGGGATTGAAGGCATTTTGACAACATTCCTTACGCAACACTGACACTGTCGCAAAACCCATTTTGTTTATACTGCTGCAGGTCGTAAGACACAATGAAGCTTGAAACTGGGACATGGTTCTCATCACTGTGAGACATGTAACTTAGGGCTATAGCAGCTATTTTGAGGAAAATAAACAGATGCAAATGAGTAGAGCACATGATCCTTAATGCTGTGACTTCATCAGATGTCTTTAAGATGTTCGATAACCACTCCCTAGAGGTGTAGTGGAACGACACAACACTGAGAGACTTTATGATAAACTGTAGTACCCAGAAATACCACAAAAGCTAACCCACTAGTCCAGTCTCCAAGTAGAGACTCCCCTGATGGAGTGAATCCTGGGGTTTTTTAACCAAATCTTTTGGGTTTGCAGGCTACAGCGCTCTGCAATGTGAAAAGCTGTATATGGAAATCACTGAAACCATCTCTTCCATTAAAACACATAGAATGCTGAGGTCAACAAAGCCCACAACAAGAAAATTGGCAATAACAAATCAGTTTATGGGACCTTGTCTCACAGTTTTTCCTCTTTCTGCAGTTTTGTATGAATATTTCCGTAGTAATGTTGTTCGAGCTATGGAAGATATACGGTTATGGGCGAGATTCTTTAAGACAGTACCATGGAGCAGTGACAAAATTTGGGGTTTTTAGATTTTTATAGCAGCTACACAGAAAAGCTGCGGCAATTTCCGCGAAAGATCCCAGTTATTCTCATGCATAAATATTCATTAAACATGTGCACGCACACGCACACGCACACGCACACACGGGGCGAGTGAATCACCAATCTCGGCTTGATGAGGTCACGTTATTCAAACAGGCAAATGGAGGACAGCCGTGCACGGAGCTGTGGGTGGATGGGTGGACGGGCGGCTGAGCCAGGGAGGAATGGAAACGGGGAGGGGGGGGGGATTCTGGATTTTCCGAGGTGGAAGATTTCGACGCTCCTGTCATCTCTGAGGTGGAAGATTTCCATGCTCCTGACAACGAATGAAGAGCAATATGCTTTTTCTGGGCCAGCAGCCAGAGAGGAACGCCCGGGAAAACAACACGTGAACGTAGACAAGACAAACGAACGCAGGGAGCTGCCGCAGATTCACTCTGCCCCATCTTTATTAATTATGCGACCCAAGGTCTGATTTCACAGCAAAGAAACAATGACAAATAATAACACAAAGCAGTGGGTTTGGTTCTTCGCCAGGGGGATGGAAACTCTCTCACAGTAACATCACCTTGTTCCAGTTGTAATGGCATTGAGTTACAGGACGAACGCCTGCATGGACGTCCTGTTGGTATTTAATATTGATTGTGTCTCTGTAATGTGTATTTTGAACAAAATTACTTTTAAACGGCATTAAGTTGACATTAAGTATATCATTCAATATAAAACACAGTCATGTAGTGCGATTTTGTGACTAACATCTTCAGGTAATTACTGGTGTTAATGTTTTATTATCCGCTAATGTAGATCACACTCCACCTTTCCAGTTGGCTGATTCAAATCATGTCTGTTGTGTGACATCTCTATCAGAGCCAGTACATGACAGTCGTACATGATTTTGTTTTGTTTGCAAACAGTGCTGATGAAAATGCAGTCTGAGTTTCTGAGGACATTTCTAACTACTGGTTCTTGAGCTCCCTCAACAGATTTCACATGTAGCAAAGTGCGCACGCACACACACACGCACACACACACACACATACACACACACACACACACACACACTACTTCATTCAGATAGCAACCATTGTTACATTAAACCCTGCGAACAGGCCTTTAATTCTCTGTGTCCAATGAAGCCACTAACCCGCTCAGCAGAAGGCCAAGGGAATCTGATTTTTCATTTAAAAAGCAGCCAAATATGTAGAGCTTGTAACACCACTTGATACAAATGAGGGTGTGAGGCTGAAGCAGGACTGTATGTATTATCTTCCCCTAAATGCCCCATTAGGCAGAAGACATAGGATTATGAGAAGGCTCGTTAGTTAACCCGCTGCCCGGCTACCATCGCTTACGGCTCCCCTGTCAAGGACTCACGAACTGTGTTTAAGCAAGAATGTCGGCAGAGGGAGAACAAGAGAGAGAGAGAGAGAAAGAAATTATATTTCCAGATCCAGTAGACGGTGTCCATTTTTGCTCTGGAAAAAAAAAAAACTATTGATAATACATGAAACGAAACATGTTCGGTTTATATTTCATACGTGTCTGAATTTTCTAACACTAATTCATGTGACTGTGCCTCTGTGTAACTATATTATGCGGCTGAATACTTTCTTGTTTCACATGACAGCATTTTTTTTAACTAACCGGTATAACAGTGGTCAATCCTAAACCAACCTCATTCAGCCTTGGCAATCTACACTTACATATGTTCAGTATTTCTCCATCCTTCTCCCTGACCAAAACAAGCTACAATATTCCAAGCTATGATCTGATACAAAGACGTAAGTCACCGGAGGCCAAGCTAAGTGAGATTTAGCTCCCTAACATCCACGGGACCACAGCATCACGCAAAGCTTAATGTCACTTACATGTCATGTGTGTGATGTAAGTCACCGCTGTCGAGCTCACAAATGAGCGGCCAAAAGCACAGGGAGATAAAACCAGGGAGGGAGATTTCCTTCGCCTTCGAAACCGAAAAGCCGACCTGGTCCATTACGTGCAGTCAAGGGCGCGGCAGTAATTGGCCGGATCTTCGGGGTTTCAGTCAGGCAGAAACAAAAAAAAAGGAAGCAACAATAACGGTCTGCAGGTTTGCGCTTGTGGGTGGAGCTACGAGCAAAAAAAAAAAAAAAAGGCTTTTCCGCATCGTTTGTTTTCTGGATGTTTTTTCGGGCCTCTTCCGTGGAATTGTGGCGGAGCTGGCCAGGGCTGCAGGCGTTTCATCCGTCCAGGTGTGTTGACAGCCCCCATCCGATGAGGCCTTGTGTCCTCTGCTTCAGACATCGTTCTTTGTCATCTCAAAGGAAGACAGCAAAAGCACTTTTGTTTTTCTGTTGTTCTTTTCCCTTTTCTTTGGGCTCTGAGCTTTGATGGCAAATGAAAAGTATAAAGAAGCAAACAAAAAAAATAAACAGATGGAGTGTGAACGGACAGCGAATGAAGACAGAGACAGAGAGAGAGAGGCAGAGTGGGAGGGAGAGAGAGAGAGAGAGAGAGAGAGAAATGGCAGTAAAAGAGAGAGAGAGTGGTTCTCGGAAAGCTCTGAACCCTGTTTTTCTGGGGCAGCCCTACAATTTCATCCTCATCAGAGCCACACATTGATCACTGCCTATGAGAGAATACAAGTAAATCAATCAAGGCAGTCAAAGTAAAGATAGCAGAGACACTCCAGATCATCCACTCATCAATAACACAGGGCTGGGATCAATGGCCTGGCCTGAAACCTTCACCCAACCCCCACGGATGGCTCGCACAGTTCTGCCCTTGATTTTGGAGGTCCAGAGTAGCTGCAGAAGAAAATGATTGTCAGTAATTCGTTGTATAAAGCAGACACTTGTGTGGTGCTGCCTGTGGCTCACTCTCTCTGGTTTCATCCAGCGGGAGGTCAGCTGCTAGCGAGGTGAAGCTCACCGTCCTTGATTCGGTTCTGGACCGGTTCTGGACGGGGATTTCGAAATCTGATGCCCCGGTCGATTTGCACATTCAGAAAACATGCTGTTGAGAGAAACGTTCAAATTTTAATTCCCCTCTGTCAGTTTCTCTGAAAGTGTAGTGCATTGAAAACTAGCTGCGTGTGGATTAGTAGGTGAAATGAAAAAGATAAAAGTTCACCTTCTCACTTTCGTGTCTATGTGGTACTTTCTCTCTCTCTCTCTCTCTCTCTCTCTCTCTCACACACACACACACACACACACACGCAGAACAACACAGCTTTGCTTTCATAGCTGACCAGTTCATTTCCGTCTCACATGTTTCAAACGGACACCGCCACGGATCACCTCTGACACAACTTGTGATAAGCCTTTGATGCGCAGTGAGAAATGAACACATATTCCACACAGCCTTTCTCCTCGTTGTTCAGTCTGGTTCAGAGGCAGATATCCCATTTAAGAGAGGAGACAGGCTAAAGAACGAATATTATTCTCAGTATTTATCAACCAAGAAGCCAATTAATTATACTGTGATTAAAGCACTTCCTAACTAGATTGAAGTTAAGAAGATTGGGGTCAAAGAGTGTTAATTTATTTTTGCGAATCTCCATTTCTGACTTTTTCATACACAAATTATCAAAGGCACCCTGCTGTGTGCAAAGTGATTAATTCCACTATGTAATTGTCATTGTTGTGTGTCAGGCCATTTTTGGGAGGATGGGCAAAAAAAATCTTTTTTTTTTTTCTTTCAGTATCTGCTCTTCTCCCTTTCCTGTTCCCATTGTCTCTCTCTCTCTCTCTCTCTCTCTCTCTCTCTCTCTCTCTCTCTCTCTCTCCCTCTCTCTCTCTCTCTCTCTCTCTCTTTCTCTCTCTCTCATTTCCTGTCACCCTCTGTAATTCATCCATGGCGAATTAGCGACCAAAAACAAGATGACCTAAACGTCTCTTGCGCGACAGTGATGAGAAATTCAAGGCCTCCCAGTGGACCCTCATAATGTCACTGTCTAGTTCCTGATAGCAGATGAAGGAAAGAGACGAGAGAGCAAAAAAAAGAGAGAGAGAGAGAGAAAAGAAAAAAAGACGAGTGCGCTAATGTCGAAATGGACAACAAATCAGTCTGTGGAAGATGAGAGGATGAGCAGCTCGTGATGTTCTTAATTGTGAGATTTCATACTTGTTTAAGTAGCGGCACATCATACAGCCGACACTCTACATTCCACAGATTAGTCTAAATGGGATTCTTCCACTCGAACCCAGAGGGCTAATTATAAAATAACGACTCCTTCCTCCTCCCAGTTTTTTTTTTTTTTTTTGTTGTTGTTTTTTAAATTTATTTAATTTTTTTATGTTTTTTTTTTTTTTTTAGCATATCACATTTTTTTCTGGCTCGTCCCTGTAAGCTTCATTATCACGGTGCTGCGGTTGGAGGGAATTTAGAGCTGAGCTGTGAAAATCCTCCACACTTAGCCTCCGCTGACACTCTGGTTGAACCCAACCACCATTAATGCGGGATTACTGCATAGAGGCCATGCTTTTGCCTGAGGGGAGAATGAGACAGAACTTTGGAGCCGAGACGGTATTATCAGCCTCAGTGTTGTATTCTTGTACGCATTCTCATTTTTTATTTATTTTTTTTTAATTACGGATACTTTGTTGTTTTTAAACGTGGAGACAGCTACCTCAGCCTGCTTTCCCAGAAGACCATGGAGGGGTTTGGCCACATGTGTACCAAGCAGCCTTCTAGCTTGGCATTAAAGTTTAAACATTATGAAAACTTCATTGTGTGCTTGTCCGTCTGGGCTTAAAAAGAGTGAACTAGAGTGTTCAACAAAACAAAAAAAAGGGAAAAAAAAAACTCTTGAGGCAAAAAAATGAAGAAATCCTCTAGCTGAAGGGTAAAAATGCAGTTTTTTAGCATAGAGCTGATACATTCAGGAATCTTCTCTATAACATCTTCTCTCTCTCTCTCTCTCTGTTTTTCCCTCTTTTTCCAGACGTGTGAGTGTGTGCGTGTGTCAGGTATCCCCTTGACATTAATTGTCAAAAAATAAGCAGTACAGCAGACAGTAAAATCCTCTTCTTGTTTCCCCGATTTTAATCCTGTTTGGCCTGGGATCGCCTCTGTAGGCAGCCCAGCTGAAGCAGACATGGAGCTGCAGGTTCTCCTCTACCCATGGCAGTAATGGCCATGTTTTCATCCAAATATCCAATTGAATTTGAGCGACAAATTAAATTATGCGAAGCGAGCTGCGTTCCCATCAGCTCTGTTTAGGTGAATAAACACGTCATGTCCCTGATCGTACGTCACCTGCGTAATGACATTAGGCAAGCTCTAATTTCTCTGTTGTTTCAGGTAATGACCACCTCTCATGTCTACAGCTGAACACGGAATGCAATGACCAGACAGATAAATGGCCATTTGTGGAAATGGGCGGTCTTTTTACAGCGGTTACCTGGTGAGTGACACGGTATACCAAAAGTCCCACCAGGGTGGGTGCAGAGATGTCTTGCAGGGAACCTTCCACTCTCTTATGTCTTATGTTGTTATTTTCTACTTATTTCAATGGAGCCTACTGTCAGCTACTCCTATTCGCCACAGCCTCGCAGAAAGCTGATTGGTTAATAACTTATGTCCATTTGCCATTAAATCATTTCAACTCAAATTATCACCATGCCTTTCTAGCTAAAGAAAGTTTTTAAGAAATTATTTGTTATTTAGATATAGAGATAAAAATCTAATTAACCTAGGCTTCACTTTACTCATCAGCAAGTGTGCATATAGAAGCAGTCCAACTTATATGGATGCTGTAAAATATTCTATAATCTGTGAAAGTTCATTCTTAATTTTCAATACTTTGTCCCCAACTTAAACTGTAACACATAGCAATCTATTTGTAATTACTTTTCTTAACCAAATATGTTAGAGACAATTAGCGTGAGATACATTGCTCCGCTCTCCCTGTTTGAGGGCACGGGTATTTTTAGTACATTTGAATGGTCACGTTCCGTAAGGCCACATTCAATTACTGTGTTGCCATTCTGAGCTAGCAGAGATGACGTTTATTGTTGATTTCTTCAGCGGACGATTACCTAAACAATGTCCTCAGATTGTCCTTCATCTTCATTTGCATTTATATGCTCATTGGTCAGCTCGTTTGCATTTATGCTCTCATTGGTCAGCTCATTTTCATGCAAATGTTTTGCGCTTATAGTGTAAGTCTAAGGTTGTAAACTTCATTAAATTCTTATTTAACCCAAACATCCATGTCATTTGGATACGAACATGAATATCAGCATTTCCTTTGCACCTTCTGAAACCAGATTCGTTAGATTTACTCCAGAGACTTAAAGAAATTCACCGGCTTGATACATTTTGCCCTTAGAACCATTATTTCCTTAAGTGCAGTAAAGTCTGAACAAACTGTCAGAGGCCCGGCTGAGGTTGTCCAGCACCTTCTTCAAGTCCACTCAAGCTGCTCAATTTTTGCTGCCGGTGTAGAAAGAACTCTACAGTAGCAACTGCCCCACACACACACACACACACACACACACACACACACACACACACACACACACACACACACACACACACACAC
>JAOYMR010000004.1:1975628-1989647 GCA_025802075.1 Tenebrosternarchus preto | reverse complement strand
ACACACACACACACACACACACACACACACACACACACACACACACACACACACACACACACACACACACACACCGTCTCCTCGAAGAAGCCCTTTGCTGTAGTGCTTTAATTTGAAACAATGTCCCAGTGTGGTACAAGCAGAGTGCAGTCACACGGAGCCTTACTCCCAAGAGGAAGCCAAGCTCAGAGGAGGCCAGCTATTTGTCATTTGCTACCAGATATAGTGCAACCTTGGCAAAGTGCAGACAAGAGTAACACTACGAATCATCAGGAAGTAAAGTTTGGGTGATTTCAATGACACCATGTAGAGGTCTTTTAGTGGGGGAGGACTCATTAGAGTGGAAGGGCAAGAGGACATAAGTGTGGACCAACCGGCAAAGGAGGTTCTTCCTGCTTATCCATGCTAGTGAGGGGGGCGGGGGGGTGGAGGCGGCCCAGGAGTGCAGCGCTCTATTGTGCTGCAGATGCCTGGTTTCCATGGTTCCCAGGTTTGGAATGTAGATTTCTGGCCTTTGTCTCTTGGATAAAGGAGGAAGCATAATTAAAAGGAGGGGGGTTATGCCAGCTAAATGCAACAGGAGGCAAAGATGCGGCGGCCAGTGAGACGACAGAACAGTGCACCGGCAGGTAACGAATCCTACCTTTAGCTTCATTAAGAGAGGTGCGGGATTAATGACCCGTCCGCACGCCTTGCACCCGCAGAGACGCTCTGTGCCCGCTGCGTCCACGCCTGGACTCAAACGTTAATCATGCCCGACTGTCGACACCATCACAGCGATGCTAAATGGATGGCCGTAGCTAAAAGGCCAACATGGCCTAGCGGTGGTTGTATGTCAGCAGGGCCAGCTAGCATTCTGCGAGGTAAACACCTGCTAACTGGTGGCTAACTGTTCCCCTTTTGCCTCAATTAAAGTTTTTTTTTTATTATTTATTTTTTTTAATCGATCAAACTAATCCTTAATTGCGGGCTTGGATTTTTACGTCCTGCTGATGGATTTTTTTGGAAGCGTTCAGGCATGACTATAAGGAATACATTATATTAGTGCCAAGTCTGTTCTCTGCACTAAACCATTCTGTCTTATTTTATTTTGTTCTTGAATTTTTTGATTATTGATCTTCACTGGTGTGTAAATAAATCTCAGTCTTCAGAAGTCTTTAGTAAGCTAACAACACTGAATTCACACCACAGCTGGTTCCAACAAATGAACTCACCTGTTTTTCTTCACGGTCATGGCTCCAACAGACATGGAGTAATTACTTTCATCTTATGTAAACCATAATCCTCACAGACCCATAAGATCATCCCCGCATATAACCTCCCTGAGGGGAGCTGGGTGCGATCGGCAGGGCATCCTCGCGTTTCTTTAAGCAGTAATCCGCTTACAAAGGCAAAGTAATGGAAGAGACTGCTGCCTTTCCCCCACTAGCCAAGGTACCATGGCGGGAGGCCAGAATGGCGAGGTGGTGAATCTCCTTTGTTAGGCGACAGATTTCGGGTGAATGCAAAAATGAGTCCGAGTGTTGGAAAGCAGCGACCACCTCCCCTCTGCCCCCCCCACCCCCCCCTCCTCCTTCCACACCCTCTCTCCCAACTCCCTGGTGCTTTTGAAACCGGGATCCACGGACTTGGAAGCTTCAGCAAAGACCCAACGCCGCGGAACTGGGCGCTGAAATCCACAAGCCGCTCCTTGAGAAAGAGAAAGGGAGCCGAAAACACTCTTGATGTGCAAAAGATTAACCTTTTGCCTCAGCTCTGCGCCGACGGAACAGCCAGGAGGGGTGGTGCAAAATGCTGGCCCTGTGATAATTTAAACACTTCTGCAGCTCTGCACTTCCCAGTCTTGAATCTCAGACTGTTCAAAAGTTCAGGTTTTGCTCCATTACCGGCAGCCGCTCAGAGATAAGGCACGTAAAAGAGAGATGTCCCGTACATTTATGCAAAAAGAAAATAAAAGTGCCCACCCTTTCCTCTTTAGAGAGAAGAAAGAGTTGGCTGGGGTCTGGAAACATGTGTCCTGTCAATTTCTGGAGCAATCACAAGACGTGTATCCAACACAGTTTCGGGCCAAAAACCACCCTAACAAAACCTGTCTGGCTTCATTTTCCACCTAAGTCCCTCAGATACAACAACTAAGGCCAAAGAAGATTATCTGTCTTCGGAGTTCATGGCCATTTTTCACCACCACCACTTAAGAAGAAAAATATCACTGTAGTTCCTGGTCAGGGTGACTTGGGTGCTGTTTAGGGGGAGTGTACCTAAGACAGATGGGCACTTGAGTCTTTATATATTTGGCCCTGACTGCACCAGTTGGATTTCTGATAGGTCTCACTCATCAAAATGGTCCATTACACGGTGGAGAAACATTAAGCATGTGTGCAGCACAGGTGTGCCTTCTGCAGGCCGGCTGTGGAGGCTTCTGGAACACCAGCAGCTGATAGAGGAGCCCGTGTGGAATGATCGATGGCTACTGGCTTGAAACCTGTTTATATAGCTGATAACGTCACAGGCAGGCTCGTACATTATCATTAATTTTCCAGTCTTTTTGTTCTTTCTTATTAGATATACATGACATGTAAATTTTCCAGTATGAGGGAAAGGTTTAAGGAAATAATAAACACGTATACATATGCCCGCACAGAGACATGCACACCTACAGTCACAACATGGATAATCCAATGGCCATTGCCATCTCTGGGAGCCAATCAGAGGAAAGGGGACGGCCAATTCTGCTACCCAGCTTCCCCTCTGTGTTAGCCTACTAATCTTGATCTCTCACTGTATGTCTGGGGGAGGGTTAGGCCTGCTTTAATCCTGCCTAGCCGGATGGTGCCATCAAATCGGAGAGGTTCTGACCCGCGGAAGCTAAGACCGAATCCAAAACAAAGAATAAACAGTGGAGACCATCCCACGCTCAGTGCACGTTCATGCCCAGAGAGTATGAGACAAAAGCCCATACAGACATATAGCCATAAAAAGCAGGGGGGGGGGGGGTGGAGCGCAAGGGACACACGAGAACATCAATTTCCCATCAGGCTCTGAGTCCAGCGTTTAATTTGCTCTGTGGCATTGAACCCGTGCAGAGGGAGCCGGGGTCACGTCCTGCTCATTTACTAGCCACCGAAATGTCAATATTTACTCAGCACAATGGTATTCCAGTGCATGGTCAGGCCGGAGGGTTCTTTCATCTGCCGTAGAAAAACCCAGATCGGCACTGCCAACCGATAGGCCAAGCTCCCGCTAATTCTGCTGTTTGGGGTTCTCGTTTTCTGGACAGGAAAGATGAAAAAGCCACTGGGGGGAAAGTAGGCAGACATATTGGTTCACAATAAGCAGTAATGCAAAGAAAGGAGCCTACCAGCTGAGCTAATCATTAAGGACAGAGCTGAACGACTGTTAAATTGAAGATGATGCCCCCTGCGAGTGCGAGGAGATGCTCTCTAATTTACAGTCTTCCTGCAAAGCTGCTTCCAAGCAGTCATGGTCTACATGGATTGTTAAATACAGCAACAAAAGCATTCAAGCCCTTTAAAAGTCATCGGCTTTGACTCGATTACAAACGACGCTTACAATCTACTGTGGTACGTTTTCACCATCTTTCACCTTTTCGTTGTTCAGCCACTGCTGTGCTGTTTTGGCTTTGGACTTGGGATCACTGTGAAAGGCAAAACTTCTTTGAAGCTTTAGCTTTTTCGTAAATAGAACCAGTTTGTCTTGCGATATCTCACAGTATTGTTCAGTATCCAACCATTCCTCCATTTTGACTTCAAAGCCTCTTCTCTGCTGAGAAAAATCACCCCCCAAAACTGCAAGCTTCCACCTCCATACTTTATTGGTCAACTGACTACAATCTCTGTCTCTACTGACCACAAAATCGTATCGCACATTTTAGCTGTCTGTATTCATTGCCAAACTCCAAGCGAGCTTTGAGGTGTTTTTGTTTTTCTCAGTAATGCCGTCTTTCCAGCCATCCTCTCATACAGGCCAGTTGTACACAGAGCTCTCCATATCATTGATTGGTGCACCATGACTCCAGTCTCAGTCACTGAATTCTCACTCTTATATTTTAAATGTTGGGCTTTGGGCTTGTCTAGACGCTGCCTTGGTGGAATGAAGCAGCTTCCATTTCCATTCAAGCAACAGTGCTCACTGGGATATCTGAACACATGGATATTATTTTTGAACATGTTCTCTTTGTAGATTAATTTCTAATTTCCTCAGAATGCCACTGGATCTTCTTTTTCTCAGTATTCCTTCAGATTCGCAGTCTGATCAATGGTACTTCAAATAAAGGATCTTTAATCCAGAAAAGGTGAACTTTTTAATGATTCACAGGTGCAGGTGAATTGTAAGGCAACTGTGTTCTCTTTAAGAGAAATATCTTCATCTGTGGAAACATTCCAGCTTCCAGAATAAAGACATTTGAATACTTATGCAACCAGCATTTTCAGTTAGTCATTTTTGCTACAAAACATGCCAGCATTAAACCAATATTACTTAAAAAATAAATAAATAAAAAAAATGGCACTGCATATAATTTCGATGTGTCATTTGTAATCCAGAGTATTAAGAGGGTTGACTACTGAAAGACGCTTCAAGTGTTCTGTTCATCTCAACAGGCTTCAAGCATCCATATCACAGAGCCTAAGATATATCGTGACCACGTGATTTAAGGAAACCGTCACTGTAACGGCCGAGTGTTTCAAATGAGCGACATGTGTATGGAAGCGGAATGTCATTCCAGCGGTTCAATTCAAATTTTCCCTTTTTTCTTTTTCTTTTTATTTATTTATTTATTTTTGCGTAAGTCAAGTCTGTAATCACTTTTAACGACGAAAAACAATTCCCTCAAAGGGTTCTGAGGTAAATACGAATAACAACCCAGAGCAGCAAGAAAAATGGTCACTCACCCTGTTTTGTATAATATCTCGTCTGCATGCAAAGAGCGTCTTTATCGTTGAGGATTCGGGGAGCGTGCAGTGCATTTCTCATCTTACTTTGATGTTCGCGGGGTTGAAGAGAGTCTCGTGTCCTCTTATGATCAGCACAGCATCGCACACGAGGCTGGCTCCACGGGCGATTGTCTAGTACTCTGTACCAGCTAAAATGTTTGCCATGTTTAATGATGCACAAAAATGTTCCTGAGTAAAAGTTATTTATCTTTATCACCGTCCTCTCCTGGAGCGCTGTCAGTTAAGCGGAGCGAAATATTGGCAACCGCTAAACGCAGGTTGCAATCACGCCCGAGCTACACCATGTACCGGCCCGCAAGCTTAACCTTCTAGAGATTCTACATTATATTAAATGCCATTATAACTTGTTGAAAATGTAATCATTAATAGCAATTAATTATTAATGATTATAGGTAAGCATTGGTAAAACGTTCATTTTGTGCTATAATTATTAATAATATTACATTGTTGTTAAATATTACAATTCTCATATTTAACATTAATGATTCTCATATTTAACATTAATGTTAAATATGGGAACTTTTTTATCTCTATATATCTATAGATTATGAGCTGTAGTAGCCTAAGTGATGTAAATCAATATGAATATGTACACAACAAAGTTCAAGGAAATGCTAAGCATAAATAACTTCACTCCGTATGAAATTAAGGTTCAAAATATAAAATATAATTTAGGGCTTATCAATATCCAATTCCCCCATACCCCCTTTTTAAGTGACAGACTGGAACAACTCTTCCTCTGTGATTCTCTCATTTTGGCGTGCGGTAGCAGTGGTGAGATGACTGATTATCTAATCACACTCGGGTGAGCCGGCGCGATACGCTGCCCCATTAATCATACTATAGCCTGCCCTTTCAACCGAATCAACTCCTGATTCACAGATCCCCTGAAATTACTCCGGCCCACAGCCTAATGCGTGGCCGGCATCCGCCAACTGGTGAAGTAAGAAAACCAGATGCCACCAACATGGTGGACGGAAATGTCCTGGGACGTCTGTTTTGTTGGCTTTGTTTTGTTGCTACTTAAAGACTATTTGCTCATGATTTGGAGTGTTAAGGTTTTGCGGGGAGTTTTCTATGGGTTCATCAGTCTGTTGTTGGGTGTTGCTCCTTTTTTTGACCGAATCTTTTTTAACTATGGATGTTATGTTAGAACACAGTGGAAAGTTCCATTGTGCAAGTTGTTATTAGTGGAGGAATATGAGAGCAGGTCAGGTAAAAAAAAAAAAGGAGATGAATTTCTAAAGCAGCTTCACACAACAAAATGGAGTATTTAGGTTTGTGTGTATTTTTTAACGCCTGTCTGCTGAGGTGTATGATCAAGTCTCGCTAAAAGGGGGTGAGGTTTACCAGGGAAGGACGGCGTGGGCGAGGGTTGGAACCGAGAAGCCCCTCCGGGGTTTGAACCTCAGCTGGGGCACATAGAGGATGCAGAGGACAGCTCCACAGGGGCGAGGAAGAAGAGCACTCTGTGCCCGTGGCCACGTTGGACCATCTTCAGAGAAACGCTCGGCTGGAAAGGGTGGAGGAGGCTGCGGTGCTAGCAAAGTTCAGCCACTCCACGTTGTCTTGGTGCCAAGCGATCGATACGTATCTCTTCCGCACGGCACCAAACCATCAAAGCCTGTTCAGGCGAGGTCATACATAACACAAGATATTCATCTTCACTTAACCGAATACTTTCGCGCTGTGTGAACGGTCTGACAGCAACGTTTGCAAGTGTAAAGCGCGTCCAAACCTCGACTATTAATCACCAGGGATACGGTGCAACGTTTCTGCATAACAGTCGATAGTCAAATCTGAGTGACACGCTGTGTTTTACAAGATGACATTCTGGAATGATGGTGACTATGATGGATAACTGAATATAACCTGAACCACTGACATAGCCCCGTAATAAAATACCGTGGAGTGACCAGGGAAATGCTTTTAAAAATTAACTATTGACCAAGTCTCAAGGCTAGTTCAGAGGGTATATTTCATCATAAAAAGTTAGTGGAAGTCATTCATTTCAGAGTGGAAGGCACACTGTCTAGACGTTAGAAGGAGTCTTTTCATTCCAATGGGACGAAATGGGAACAGAAAACATAGCTGATGGTCTAAAATTAGTTCCAAGTATGTTTTATATACCAGTGCTCTAAATTGAGCATCTATATGAACCTATTTAGCTTCCGAGCTGAATAACCACAGCGGTGTGTAGCTACCACATCCATCTCAAACCTGTTGGAGTAGTGGACTGATAAAACCTCCTGCGCACCAGGCGCAACACCCAACTCACGCTTCCGATGGTCCGGTGTAGACTGCCCCAGAAATCTGCTGTTCAAACGTAAATGATTTAGCAAGCTCTCAGCCGAAGCCCGATATTCATCGGTGCTGGGCCCGTAATTCGCAGCCTCCGTCTGAATCAAACACGGATCGCACGGCGCGCTTCCGATTTGTGCTCCCGCTCTGGGGATGGTCTCCACAGCGAGGCAGGAGCGGGCGCTCGGTGTGCCAGGACTTGAAGCTTATTAGTCTCTCCGCTCTGGCGGAGCAGCGAAGCCTTCTGAGCTCGCCGCCTTATTTTAACATTCCCTTTCATGTCACTGGAATAAACTTTATCACTTCAATGCGGTTTTTCCAAGATACCGTGTTGATTCACGTCCCCTGCGGCCTGTCTGGGAACTTCAGCAGGAAGATGAAAGCGAAGCGAGAGGAGGGGTGCGCACACTTTTACACGTGCGCTCGGCTCAAAGGCCCGGACTACCTGCCAGGGTTCAGCGAGAGGTCACGGGAAGATTGCAGGCGCAGAGTAGTGCCTTTGAAGGGTAAAGCGTGTGCTGTTGTCTGCGTCAGCCTGCAAGGAAGGACCAGACCTGTTCTGAGTGTGTCCATGGTGCCTGGCAAAAGCCCCTCGTCTGCACACTGCCCCAAAGGCATGAAGACCATTGCTGGAGCAGGTGCTTAGTGAGAGTTACTCTGAATCACCCCACTGTGTGTGTGTGTGTGTGTGTGTGTGTGTGTGTGTGTGTGTGTGTGTGTGTGTGTGTGTGTGTGTGTGTGTGTGTTGGTTTTGGCATTGAAAGTCAGCAGAGGCAGTTTGAATGTAGCAGTATGCAGCTCCAGTCTTGGACAGGGGTTCCCTCATTTTAATTATTTTGTTATTTTGGTCCTCAGAAAGGAATTCAGTGACAGAAACATTGTTTCATGTCTGTCTGGATTGTCTGTCATTGATAATGGGCAGAGAAAAAACACATTTCAGCCTTCTATATGCTTTCAAAATCCAAGCGTGCTTCTCAAAATGAAACGCTCAGAAGTGTCTGGTTTGTAGATGCATTTTGACAGGCATGGCATGTGAAACCAAGCAAAATCTGCTTTAGAAAAACAGAAAAGATCATTTATCAGAACCAAGGCAATTGTGAAAATGTGCTTTTGGGGCTTAAATTCACTCTGAGAACATGAACAAATTGTACTAATGAACACACTGAATGCGTGATAATCAGCCCACAGTGTGTGTCAACATGTTAATCATGCCAGATATCACCTGTCACAATGTGATGTTACAGACATTTGACCTTTTTGACGAGGCCAGCACATGCTGCACTGAAACACAGCGTCCAATGACTTCAGTTTTTAAACAAACAAGTGGACTTATTCCGGTTAGTGGTCTTTCTGCTGACATGGCCCAGTTTCAGCTAAAATAGCATCATATATCATGTATCTGGAACCTAATAGAAACCCTCTTACAGGCCTTCTGTATAACTAATCTGAAAGGGTTGCCAGTTACTTCCCTGGGGACCAAAATGGGTTGCCAAATATGGTTGAAAGAAGCAGACTTTGCACATTAATTGTTGAAAGGGTCTAGGGTTAGCCAAATCCTGATGCTATAATTCAGTCTCTCACACCATATGTCAGATATAGAAAATAAATATAAATAGCAGATAAAGCATAAGGCAGATTGTAATATGGTAAATATTTTATTTTACTAAATATTTTGTTTACAATTGATTCTAGCGTAGTAATTAATCAATTACAGCTGCTAGTAGTAATTAGTATCATATTTATTGCATACAGCCTTTAATGCCACATGTGTGCATTGTTGCCTGGAAGATTGCCATTATAAAACCTTTTGAATGTTTGTCTCATTGTGTCTTGATGTGTCACTGAGAGATGGGTTAAGAACATTCCCTGAGTGCCTCAATATGTTACTAGAAGTGATTTCAAAGCACCCCAGGCTAGACTGTAATTTTCATATAAATTCACTGAGTAACATTCCTGCACAGTTCATGTGTTATAATGTAATGCAATAACTGCTACGTATTTGGTTGGCTTTAATATACAGCCACCTCCTCGTCATGTGAGGAAGCTTTTCTCCGTCTGAGTGTAGACCACAGTATTTCTCCTTAATATCACTCTGTGCTTCTCAGGGGAGAGAGAAATCCAGACACTTTAGAACCTGTAAATTTGACTGAAAGGGCACACAGAGGCCTGCCAGCTCTACACTCTCTCTCTCTCTCTCTCTCTCTCTCTCTCTCTCTCTCTCTCTCTCTCTCGCTCTCTCTCGCTCTCTCTCTCTATTCACACGTGAGCAGAGAGCAGGATTGGCAGGCTTGTTACATGGCAATTGTTTATTTTTTTCTTTGTTTGCCTTTTTCTTTCAAAGACACAACATTCCCAGAATTATCACGGCCTAATGGTGGTGTATTCCAGAGGATTCAGATAAGGTTTTAGACACATCAGTCCTTGCACAATTATTTATTTCCTGCTGAGGGGGACGTTATGTCTCCGGGAAATCAATATTACTTGTGCAGGTCGCAATTAGTTGAGAATTAATCATGGCCTGGGGCTATGTGCATCATAAATAAACTGGGGATGAGACCCTTGGACCAAGCGGGTGTGCTAGCTCTCAGCCTGGAGGAGGAACCATGGCAGCTGGGGGTAGAAGGGGCGTTCTCACATCGATCACCGTGGTTTTCCATCCAGGTCGTTAAAAACATGGAGAAGGATTCCATAATCGACCCCTGATGAATGCATGTTTGTAGGCGTGCAGAGGCACATCTGCGTGTGTGCATGTGTGCTCTGTGCGTGTGCGCGAGTGTGTTTGCGCGCACGAGCATTTGTCTGAGTGTGTGTATGTGTGTGTGTGTATGTGTGGGCTAGAATCAATAGGATGATTCATCTCAAGAGCTCTAATGGGAACCCACTGTGGGCACCATAGTTCCATAGACCTTTTATTTGCCAGCAGTGGTATTTGATATGTTTCTTTGATTCTCTCTCTCTTTACCCCAGAGGGCTACAGCATTACAAGTCACCTAGAGCCAGACAACAAACAAGACCATTTATGACCCACACCCCCACCCCCCTCCATCCTCCACCCACTGTTTGCTAATGTTGGACATAGAAAAACCCATGTGATAATCAATATTGTCAGCAGCTTATAGCATCATAATTAAACAGTATATTACTGCTTCTTGGCCTGTCCTTTCAATGAACATCATTTCAAAGCTAATGCATATCAGTGGTGCAATTATGTCATACCTCATCTAATTTCTTTACCTCTCTTTTGAGTTGATCCTAATACCTGCTACTTTAATCGGGTGATTAAATCCCAGTTTTATAGTGCTTGAGCATGTGGAAACAGCTCAGGGTGGCCATATTGGTTCATTCGATGGTCTTATGGGTTTACTATTTAATATGCGATTCCTAAGTATAATGGCAGCTTGGAGAAATTTATCCAGGATTTCCCAGGCACTGTGCAGCTGAACACAGCAGCTAGCACTGGATAGATGGGATTTGTGACTTAGTAGCTTAAAAGGATGTGTTCACAGGCCATAAAGGTCTCATACCAGTTAGGAAATAGGCATCACATTAACTGCATATAGTTTTGAAATCTGAAAACATTGTTCACCAATTCAGCCTGAATTTGAAAAGTTGGAGTGAGATTCTTAGTCTAGTTTTAGGAGGCTTTTGAAATACTGAATAAATGCTGACTAAATGTCTTCAAACTGAACTCTCATTAGAGCATCACACCTGAATTTTGCGTGGACCACTATAGGCATCTGTGAGTTTGCATCAGCTCGAAGTCTGGTTCAGGCGGTTTGATTTCCATCCAGGATCCAGTGGGAAGACGCCGGATGTAGTTATATACGGCTGTGAAACTGTTCAACTCTGCCCTCTCTCTGTAGAATCAAACCAGCTGTCAGACTACATACTTACAGCTCTTCTATTGCCTATGTTTTGAAGTAAAGCTTTTACATTGATCCATGCCCTGTGTGCAACTAATAGGCATACTGGGCATACTCTCAAAATTCAGAACTTTAGACTTCAGAGAAGTAGAATTTTTTCCCAATGTATCACAAAAAATAACACTGGTAGTTTACGAACTCTGTTCCTAAACTGTGAGCAGTTAATCCTCCGCCTGTTCTGATCGCTACAACAGCTGTTGACCCCCGTTACCCAGTCTGGTTACAGCACAGCCCGTCGTTATGAGACATGACAGGGTCTCGGGCGTGCCGAGAGAGTTTTATGTCGACAAAGAAATTTGTCCAGTCTCTTCCGCTACGCTGAATCAAGCATGTATTAGAGGATCACTCTGTTCAACCTGAGCTAGAAACGCAGTGAATTCCAATGCTGCAGTTAACCCCGCCCCCCTTGTCCAACTCCTGTCTGTTTTTTGCACACCCCATCCCCCCCCCCCCCCCCCCCTCCTGTGCAGGAGCAGTACTCCAGATGTTACTGTCACACGCGAACAGACGAAGGATGCTTGACCTCTAACCTCTCATCATCATCAGCAGTTCCACTTACACTGTCCATTGTGACAGGTTGCACATCAAGTTCGTATCCATTTCGTGTGTACATAGAAAAACAGCTAGGCGCTAATGCTAATGATAAAGCTAATGCTATGTAATGTAGAAAAAAGGCCTGTTTTTAGTCACATCAGCTACTGCACTTTTCCCAGAGTACATGAGCACCCATATTTGCTCTGACCCTCAAGATTAGGGTCATCTTAGTGGCATCTCTGAAACGTCTTCACAATGTCAAATTTTTTTGCTAGCTTTCAAGCTGAACTGAGTAACAGGGTGAGAGAGATGGGCATTATTCCAGTTACTGGCATGCTGTCTCTGGGAACACTTAATCTTTGAGACGTTTCAGTAGCTTAAGACTGTCTGTCTGACTTTCTGTCTCTCTGTCTGCCTGGTTTATCTGTCTTTGAACTGGCTTTTTAAAAAGCCTCTCCTGCAGTTTGTCACTGAAAGCTTGGGAAACAAGCTGTTGTGTTAATGTACTTTGATGACGTTATTTCTCATTCTATATCACGTCGTAGAACATTTGAAACAGGTTTTCAAAAGACCAATCACAGTCCCCCTAGCAATCAGGTACATCTCCAAGTCAAAGCCATTATCGTGACTGAGACTAGCCAAGGTTGGCTGTTTTTTGATTCCCTACCTATGATTGACAACTAGACCGGCCAACAGGGAATCTTTACATAAAGGTAAAGTAGAGAATGATTCTTGATCAGCACTCCTTCCCCGAGTCGCCCAGTAAACGCGTGGGAGTTGGATGGACATGATCTGCAAAATGGGTTAATCGTGCTGCTGAGATTCTAAATGTATGATTATCACAGGTGGCTGTGGAGAAGCACCTAGCGCTGGCAGTTACGGCCCCTGCTGTGTGAAACAGGATCAGCCCGCATCTCCCCAGAAAGACCGCCGGTGCCCGTCCGAAAAGGTCCGTTCTGATCGGCAAATAGCAAGCAAAACAGCTGTGAAGAAAGGATGTGTGGAGCAGAGCATGGGAAGGTGGTGGGACGGCGGTGGGACGGCAGCCGGTGCCTCAACACCCGGCAGGATTGATGGGGCGATGCCTTAGACGGCCCCTGCTCCAAATAAGCAAATTGCTGGAGACAGGGCTGTCTGAGGAGAGGGCCAACTTCTGTCACTCACACAGGCCTTTATTCAGTCCACATAATTGACCTCTGAGACCAGCTAACCCCCTCCCACCCACATTTCGCACAACGGCAAAAAAAAACAAAACAAACAAACAAAGCAAACACAGGGGAGACGAAAACACACACACACACACACCCTAACGAGGGGTATGATTCCATTGGCCGCTCAAAGCCGTGTCATCCATTTTGTCCGGGCTGCTAAATGATTTAATGGGACGAGGTCTGCCTCCTTACCCCCAAGTTTAATAGGCCTTATTTACAACCTCTTGAGGAAGGGACACACTGGCCCAGCTGTAAGCGTGAACCCAGCAGGGTGAGGGGGTGGCCGGGGTGACCACCAAATGAAGACAGCTCTGCTCACACACACACACACACATACACACACACACACACAGCTCTGCTCTCTGTTTGGCTGCATTAAATCCCTACCCCGTCGCTCTCACTGCAGCGTTCCATTGTGACACTGTGCCACCCACAGGCCGTTCGCAGAACTGCGCCCCTCGCTGTTCGCCGCCGGCAGGGTGAATTAGTGGGGCACTAACACTCATTTTGAGCGACTTAATCGTATTTGTGCACTTCAGATGTATTCCCCCAGCGCAGCGCGCTCATGAGCCAAACATGCTTATGCTTGTGCTTTCCACGATATCACCGAACTCCACATCTGCCACTCGGATTTACTCTTGGACGCCTGGAATAGGTCAGGAAATCAAGTGTCGTTTGAAGAGAAACTGGTGAGGGCACAGAGCAGAGTCTTGCATTAGCAGAGTCTTGTGTTAGCAGAGTGTCGTGTTAGCAGAGTCTTGTGTTAGCAGAGTGTCGTGTTAGCAGAGTCTTGTGTTAGCAGAGTGTCGTGTTAGCAGAGTCTTGTGTTAGCAGAGTCTTGTGTTAGCAGAGTGTCCATGGCCCATTCCTCTGGGTGATGTGTCTGTGCGGTTTGTTTATATCCCAGGGCGCAGGCACTGCAGTGTGAGAGTGTACTGCTCTTATTCATAACCAGGGGAGAAACTTGGCTTAACTGGTATGGATGTATACTGAGCTTTATGTGTGTGTGTTTGTGTGTGTGTGTGTGTGTGTGTGTGAGAGAGAGAGAGAGAGAGAGAGAGAGAGAGAGAGAGAGAG
>JAOYMR010000004.1:1956245-1974560 GCA_025802075.1 Tenebrosternarchus preto | reverse complement strand
ATATATATATATATATATATATATATATATAGAGAGAGAGAGAGAGAGAGAGAGAGAGAGAGAGAGAGAGAGAGAGACAGTAGTAATAATAATTACTGGGTTAATGGTAATAGTGTAATTATTATAATTATTAGTAGTAATATAGATATTTTAAAAAGTGAATGTTAAATACCATCTCTCTAGGTTTTTCGTTTTTTTTTTTGGACTGTAATTTTTACAGTGCAATTTTATCTTTCCTTGACCAAGGTATGTAATTGGTATTCAGGGTGTTGAAAGGCTATCCTGGGAGTAAAGCATGAATCAGGAAGTCAAAGACATATTGCTTGTGATCGAATGCCAGGAGAGAGATCGAGGGTGAGAGCTACTATATAATCACAAGAGGTAGTTATTCTTCGTCTTCATCATGATGAGTTTCCCCTGAGCCTGTGGAGATCCGTAATAAAAAAAAAAAAACCACATTAGGAAGTTAGAAGAAGGACTAGCAATCTTTCAGCCCCTTCATCCCCAAGAAATCGCCTTCATCCTCCTCTTCCAGCGTTGTAATTCTTCATTAGTTTGACTTATTTTTCCAGCACTTTCCGTCGTCTGCCCTCTGATTCATAAGGCTTATTGCTTATTGTAACGCCTGCTGTGATCGCTGTGTTCAAAAAAAACAAGTCCGCCGAAATATTGCCTTTAATTATTTTCAGTGGAGGGAGCATGTGGTGTAACTGTTCTGAGCTGTGAACAATGACTTCAGTAAGGAGCCCCCTTCATTCAGCTTCTAAATCAGGACCACTCATTAAGTTCGGCTATAAATCTGTATATTAATTTCTCCCTTGATTGTTACTTTCCACTACGTATTCCTAATTCTCTCATGAAGGCTTCAGTTTTTTAACCCAAACTAGTAGCTGAAATAGCGCGGTGTCTCCTGCTGACACCCGACTGAGTCTGTCCAAATGAGCATGCACGACCACCATCCACGTTCTGATTGGATCAGGAAACGTTGGCCTCGGACACGGTAACTATGGGGACTATGATGCCAGCGAGACTTTGATTGCATCGCAGCGTTCATTTGCTTGCTGTCTGATCCATTATAAAATTCAATTTAATTCACAACCGATAAGGAAATTAACGTTAATTTGCCATTAATGAGAATTTAAATGATGAATGCGTGTGTTGCATGAGCGGTTTGGAGAGGGGGAACGGGGAAAAAAAATTAAAAAGAAAAAAAAAATGTTTCTAGTTTACCCACGCTGTTTGAACAGTGCTTGGTCATGGAGGAAGTGTTAATCAGGTCCATATTGCTGGGAGCAGATGCTCTAAACAGAGATCAGACTGCCGGCTGGGAAGCTCCTGTAGGGCTGGGAGGTGCAGAGGCTGGGTGGTACGCAGATGTTCGATGGTGGGTGAGTATGGACAGGTCCCAGCCGAACGGCATGCACCACCAGGACACGCCTCTTCACCGACGGGTGGGCGGGGTGGGACTTTTGGGGGGGCGGAGTTGGGGGGGGTTGGGGTCAGGTTTCTACCAGAACTGGACACAAGCTAGTGGGGCAGAGGAAAGTGGGAGTGTGTTGAGGACAGGGAAGAAAGGAGGAGAAAGAAAAAAAAAAAAAGAAAGAGCACAGAAGAGGAGGGAGGGAGGAGCGTGAAGTAGAGGCAAGGGGAGAGGGGTGTTAGCAGAAAGAAGGAAAAGGTGTGTGTGTGTGTGTGTGTGTGTGTGTGGTGCTGAGGTGCTGACAGGAGGGGGGAGAAGAAAACAAATTGTTCCCTGTGGCCTTTAATTCCCAGCAGTATAGAGGAATCCAGACCCTGCCAACAAGAGTGAGTGACATATCAGTCTTTGGGGCGGAGCCTAACCATCCCGGCCACCCCCTGCTGCCACTGCCGACCCACAGAACAGCTGGAACAGGAAAGCTTAAGGAGGGTAGCCAGCAGCTGATCCAGCCGGGGGCGGGGCCAAGGGCGGGGCCATGAGCAGAGCCATCTCCGTTCACTTTCCAATCATCTGGAATGTGGCTGACCTGACATCACCCCTTTAAAGGGTCACGGTCATGTACCTGCCGTGGATCCCAGCACTCAGTCAATCTCAGATCACAGCCCACAGCTGCTGGAGTGAGCATGTGGTGAACAGCTTAAGCGGATCTGTTTTTAAAATACAGCTTAAAAATTGCCCGACATATAGAATTCTATCTGTATTAAAAACTATAAATCACAAACCAACAGCGTACAATAAAAATGAAAAGAAATTCACATAAATTTTTCTGAAAGATAAACATGCTCGCATGACTGAGGATATAAAGATTCATGACATTTAGACAAAACTGTTTTTGTTTCATTGATAAGAATGGAGTGAAAAATAAACAGGGCTTTGCTGTATCGAGTTACCACCAGGTTATGAAGGGCCACTTTTTTTAAACACTCTGGACCTTCTGTGCTCTCACTACTGAGGGCCAGGAACATCTCCCCAATGGCCCCGTGGAAAAGAAATCTGCTAGTGAAGTTCAGTGAGTGCCAGCCAACAATTCATAAATAAAATGTAATAAATGAGATGTATTTGTTATTACACACACACACAGAGTACTTCCAGAAAGTAATAATGATTATTCAGATTTTTGGTGAGGATATATTTCATTCTGTGGACTGACATGTTCTTATTTGTGACACAAGAAACCAATACGATATGATGAGTAATGTCATTTAATGTTTGCTATTGACTTGAACATAGGACTCCACAACATATATATATATAATCATAATAAATGCATAACAGCACAGACCAGCAAACATATTTGCAAGATATGTTGTGCAAACCGTGCTGTGAAGCCCGAGTGGAATCAGCACCTTCCAGTCTCATTGGTGGTAAACGAATTCGTTTTCTGGCTGCTGGTTTGATCTTTCCTTGGCACTCTGACCCGCTTCTTCTCTCCAGAGTCTCTTTGGCAGGAGCGAGACGCTCAGCGAGACATACACCCCTGCCCCTCACTCATGCAGAAAATAGGTGTTCATTTAGCAGGAAAGAGAGAGAGAAAATATATGAATACTTATAATATATCCCAACTGAGGAGGCCTGTGTCATTTTCTTTGGGTGTGAAGTACTGTTAGTTCAGAGTATCTTAACAATAGAAGCAAACGAGAGAGTTTGACCTCGGAAATTAAGTGCAGTGAATGCAGACCTTTCACATGTACCCAGCAGTTTCAGTTGAAACAGCTGGGATTTTTAACCACTACAGACTAAGACTAAGACTAAGACTGAAGACTTAAATCGAACAGACAGAAGTAGAGGACAGGTTCGCAGTGAAAGGCCACGTTCTGAGGAAACTCGACGATGTGCTGGAGGGAAACTGAGAGGCAGCTTTCTTGCCTGGTGGCACAAAGAGCAGTCCTAAACACAGCGGTGACAGGCTACAGAATCGCTACAGAACCACACGTCTACTTAACTCATGTCACCGTCAAAGCGGGCCAAAAAATACGGTTCCGCCCGGACTTTCGGAGGCCCGATTTGGCCCACGGCGCTGCAGGTTTGGCAGCGCCCCTCGAAAATGATACGATCAGCAGAACCAATCCCTAACCCCACCTACCCCCACCCCCAACGCACGCCCACATCACAGCTGCACCGTACGTGCTTAGCGGCCAAGTGGGAGTGGCGTCGGCTTGGAATTGTCAATGTACCAATAAACACGGGTTTAATGGCTGTAATTGGCCAACAGGTTTCTCCCTGCAGATGGCTGAGAGGAGTCTGCATGGTTTTAAACATCTGGGCCTGTACGACAGGAACATTCCTTCCCGCTGCCACTGCCAGGATAGAGACTGACGTGTACGCTGTGCCAGTAAAATGTGAGTGTGCCCAAAAGACTCCTGACATTGATGTGGCTTTCCTGGGCTTCTAGTGCCATGAGCAATGTGGCAGAATTTATAGGCCAATTCGGATCAGTACGGAGACTGGAAGCGCCATTGATAAATGCACTTTTGTAGATCATGGTAGGAAAAAAGTCAGCAGGCGGAAAAGATTCAGCCTCGTTCTTACGTTGAGGAGGGAGCTGGTTCCATTGTGTCAGTCACATTCTTATGTCGAGACGGGAACTGACTCCTTTGTGTCAGAGCCAAAATTAACTCAAAGACATTTGGAGTCCTGTGTGGAATACTTCAAAACTTTGACAGACAGTCACATGACAGCGAAGTGAGGTAAAACATCAAGTATAAATGATACCATCTGTGAATTGTAATTATGAACTGAAACACAGTCAAAATGTGCCTGAACCACACAGGGTTTCAATTTTGCGAAATGCACATTTTATATCACTTTTAGACAAACTTTCTATACCTTGGCCATCACACAGAAGATCTGAACCAGTAGTAAGTTTGAAGAAATACCAACTCTAGACCAACAGGAACTCAAACGACATTCTAACCACATAATAAAGCTCAACCATATATTCTTAATTTAACGTTTCATTAAATTCTCATTTAATGTTTGCTTATATGACATCTTCCATACATCTAGGAAGTATTACAGTAGAATTCGTAGTTCACCAAGTATACAGACCTAGAAAACCAAGTTAAACATGCTCAAAGCAATTAGTACTCCTAAAAACATCCTTTTGGGTCTTCTGTCTACAAATTTGAGCTAATTAATCCTGACACCTAATCTAGCCAAAAACGTAGCCTGGTGATAATCCACAGTGATTACCATTAACCTAACCTATTCAACCATAACCTGCAATTAAGGCATAAAACTGACCCTCAAACCCATAACCCTAACATTCAGACCAGGAGGAAAAGAAACAGACTGTAGGATTAGTGCGTTTGTTTCTGCATTGCTCTGTAGTCGCTACCAGGTGCAAGATGTGAAAGTCATACCGTAACTCCCATGTCACATTTTGAGCAGTTTTGAGCTTCATTCACTCATTCACACACACACACACACACACACACACCTCTTGCCCCACCACCCACAAAATATTCATGATGCATATTAGATGACGTTTATCCATGCTAAATTATTCACTCGCTATGAATTGTTCTGTGTGTAAGGAAGTCGAATCCTTTCCACCCAAACAACCGCTGAACTTCAGGGCTTTGCCAAGACTGGCAGCAGAAACTCACCAGACCATCTGAGATCAGCTTCGCGATTTTCCATTCTGGTAATTTAGCGTAGCATTTAGCGAGGATTATCTGTTCCTAGATCAATACAAATGGTACACTTTTACAGAGAGCCCACAAACCCTTCCACCTATTTGGCTAAGGAGGCATTGTTATGGACTGACTTTACAGTTCTGAACTAAGCTTGAGCCTCCTGGTTTTTATAGAGCACAGTAAAACTGCAGCCATATATCAGGGTTGGCTGCTGGTGCAGTGAGCCTCTAGAGAGGACAGAAGCCCACTCATTAATGAGATAATTCTCCACTAATGGCCTCCCCTTTATTTGAAGGTGATGACTTGACTGACATTCTGGGAATAGCCAGTGTACTCTTCTCTCTATCCTCTCTGTCTGTCTCTCTGTGGCTTTCTCTCAGTATTTCTCTCTCTCTCTCTCTCTCTCTCTCTCTCTCTCTCTCTCTCTCTCTCTCTCTCTCTCTCTCTCTCTCTCTCTGTCTCCCTTGTCATCAGTGGTTTGTGCTGCTAGAGGCAGGGTGTGCCCTTCACTCTGAGCTGTCTGGGTAAAAATCCCCTACTGTTGGAACTCCACTAAATTAGTCAGCGCACTCCTAAAGAGACAGACCACTCGCTCACTCGCTCATGCCTACTCTATGATAGGGGCTTTGAGTCCAGGTGTGACTTCAGGGATGCAAAAAGAGAGGGTGCTAGACATAGTGTAAATTGAAGCACTTGAAATTAATAAGGAATTTATACAAAGGTCTAAGTACAATTAATCAGGCGCTGGTTTCCACAAGCCCCAGCAGGAATAGAACAAGGCAGACATCTAGAAGGGCTTCTTAGGATGTCAGTCTCTCTGTACAAAAAATAAAAAATAAATATCTACTCTGGCTATGATAGTGAACTGAAAACGTTAAAAAGACCTGAAACTTATTATGCTGTCAAAGAAACTGACCATGACCATGTCTGGACAGAACTTTCAAGGTATGTGCATTCTGGAAACATTTTGGAAAAACTGGCAGATATGATTTATTGGGTCAGAGACGCTGCATGACCTTTGGCCAGACCCGGAATAAACCAGGAGTAAACTACGATGTGATGCACATTGTCTTCAACCTACACAACAAGGCAACGGCACAGAGTCTCTGAGTGAGAGAGAAAGAAACAGACAGAGGTGAGACGCTGAGAGACAAAGAATAAAAGAAAGATAGTAACTGAAGCAGACAAAGTGGAAGAGAGAGAGAAAATCTGAATTGCAGAAGAACACTTCACACTCCAGGTAGCGTCCATGTCTCTCCAGGCTCTGAGATGCTCCTCACCCTCCTCTTCATGCTGCTCTTCACCCTCCTCTCCAGGCTGCTCTTCACCCTCCTCTCCAGACTCTCCATAGGGTAGCAGCTAGAGGGGAAGGCATTCCATTTCATTCTCTTCCATCCTCCATTCTCATTATTTTTTCAACCCAGCAACGATTGTCACTTTGGCTCTGTAGGGTCAAAAATAGCTGATCCCCCCCCCCCCTCCCCTTCACACACGTCTCCCTCCTCATAGTTCAAATTTTCTTCTGTTCAGTACTCTCTGTAGAATGTGTGTGCGTGTGTGTTTTGTTTTGTGAGGTGTATTTATCTCTACTACAGAACCAAATGTCTTCAGGATGATTGAAAACATAAACATGTTGATATTTGGGGGACTTTTAAGAGTACTCTTGTTTTTGTTTGTTTGTTTTACAAAACCTTTTTTTCTATGAAAAACATAATGCCAATAAAGCCAAAAGACTGTTCTTAGTTACTGTTCTTAGTTACAGTTACAGTTACAGTTACAGGGTGAGCATTAAGTGTAACTTAAGTTATAACTTTATTCAGCTTCAGCAATACAGCAATAGGCAAGTGAAAGGAAAAAACTTAATAATACAAGGACTGTGTGTATGTGTGTGTGTGTGTGTGATAGAGATAGAGAGTGAGAGAGAGAGGAGAGAGAGAGAGAGAGAGATGGATGGTTGTAGAGGGCTATGAACATCTGTGCAGTTAGTTGCATGAATATATTCAAGTGGTATGAATGTAAAAAAATCAGCTTAGTTAAAAATGCATAAATGTAAAAAATTCAAAGTGCTTCTACTGTGGCCAATTAAAAAAGAGATTGAGTTACAGCATTAAAAGGACAAAAATGCACAAGGGCTTGGCAGGTCATCGTGTTTTCAATCAAATACGCTACAACAAAAGTTTCACTTTCCTGTTTATGTTGGACTCTAATTAATTAGAATGTTGCCAGAGCGACTGCGAGCGCCTTTTGCGTTTGCGTGGCGGAGTTGATCTGATCATGCGCTGCATTGTCAGGGGCAAAGGAGGGGATTTATGCAAGTGTGGCCTGCTCCCCAGATAAAGCTGAAATTTTAATTAGCATGGGCTGCAGTTTGGGTCACTAACACAGACATCCATCTGAGTAGGCTCAATATTTAATTAAATGGCTCTTACAGTGTCCTCTTCCCCAACACATTGTTCCCCTGCAACACCAATACAACCAGTTTCTTCATTAAGCAGAGCAGAGCAATTATCGAAAGCCTCTAAAAGCATTTTATTTAGTTCAGAGAAATAAAGCCCACATCAGATTTGTGGCCTATATTGACTTTAGCAGTTGCTAACTGCCTGTAAGCTACAGTGAGCCAAAACACAAATGACAGGAAAAATATATAAAATATTAGTAGGCAATGAACTAGTAAGACATCTTAGTTATTATCATTGATCCACTAGCTATTACTGATCCATATATTGATCAGCAATTACTTGAGTGATACTTGGAGTAGGTAAAGGTAATTGCCCTTGTCAATTTATTCTTTCTTCTAATCACATTGTAACACCACTATCACCACAACCACACTCCATCTACTCCACCCTGTTCACCATCTTCATTCTTCATGGGTAATGGAAGCTGCCCACATTCCAATGGACTGCACCCAGGGACTTTTAACTTATTTTGAGTGCCCCTGGGTCTCTGTGGGCCAGCTGCACTTTGATTTGGCTGGGTGTGACATGGTGCAATTGAAGTTTGTAACCCTCACCAACACCCCCGACATCAAGAAAATATTTACCAATTATTCGCAGGACCCAGGGGGACCACTGCCTATGCTCAGAGCCAGAGAGAGAGAGAGAGAGAGAGAGAGAGAGAGAGAGAGAGAGAGGAAGAGAGAGAGAGAGACAGGACGGGGGGGTTTATTTGCTGCCCTTATTTAAAACACATCCTGTGAGATACACTACCTCAGGAAGTACGGAGACTGAATTCAAATAGAACCTTTACAGCCATTTAATGTTTGTTTTAACCGGCACAAAGGCCAGTCGTGTGTGTGGAAGCAGTCAACATGAACACTGTCCACCACAAAGCCTCACACTTCAATACTGGTTTGATATTTGACATCCAGTACTATGACTGAACTCACAAACTGCCATAATCAAGAGTAAACATCACTGAAATATTTCTTTACAGTACTGAGCAAAAATCTTAGGCCACCATTAGGTTTGTTGTTTTAGCAATAGTATAATAACTATATATATATACAATTATTTCTCTTTATTAAGATAGAAAAAACAAACACACACACAAACCCCAAGCAGCACTCCTCCCCAAATAAGCACATCTAGAAGTCTTATACAGAGACTATCCTGAGGTGTTTCTGAAGTAATCTTTCGGTGTACAGTATCTCACAAAGGTGAGTACACACCTCACCTTTTTGTGACACCAAAGTTACACTGTTATACAAGCTGTACACTGACTACTTTACACTGTAGTCATATCTTCAGTGTTGTCCAATGAAAAGACATAATAAAATATTTACAAAAATGTGAAGGGTGTACTCACTTTTGTGAGATGCAGTATTATAACTTTAAGAGACTTGAAGAGAGCCAGTTCCAACTATTGCTCAAGTGTAAGGGAAGGTCACACTAACTACTTGCCACAAGAGCCTATAAAAACTTGTTTTTTTTTTCTTATTTTTCTTCAGTTTTTTAATACTGCATAGAAATGTCCTGTATTTTCTGTATTTTTATGATTGGATTCTATAAATAATAATAATCAATAAAGAGACTGTGAAGTACTTGTATATGGTCATTATACCACTGTTTAATCAATAAAACAATAAACCTAATGGTTGCCTAAGACTTTTGCACAGAACTGTATATATAACGCACTTATTCTTACAGTACTGTTTCCTACTAAATTCTTGTTTATTAAAAATGCATGAAACTGATTTTTAAATGTATATAAAACACTATTGATACTATATGATACTATTGGAGACACTTGCCAGACAGGGTTTCATGAGACTAGGTTGTGAGGTAACAGACACATAAATGGTTGGATTTACGTGGTTTTGGACGCATTGCTGTGTTTAAGCCCCTGAATAGATCCCGTGGTGGTGGTTCACCTCAAGCCAACGCTTTTAAGAGAGTCTTTTAGTTCTTTTTATGTCTGTTAATGTATTTATGTCCTGAAGTCAAGATTAGTCTGGGAATGAAAATGGTATGGCATGCTTATAAAATGATTTTGCAGTGCTGTGATGAGGAAGCTGAGCATCATTAGAGTAAATAATGCTATGTGAAAACATACAGGTAGACCTTTCAGCATTAAACAGTATATCACCCAAACCAATGAACTGGTGGATCCAATTAAATAAAGTATTGTTGAGTAAAATGTCCCCCGGGTACAATGTTGACGTTGCTGTTGTTTTTTTAAAATCCAAATCACAGTGTGCACGATCTTTGAATGCTCCTAGACTTGCTTAGCTGAACATATTTACTGGAGCACCTCATTTCATAAAGTTATTTCATGATTCAGAATGACTCATAAAAAACATCCTGTATGTGATATGGATAAGTTGGACTCATAATAAGAGAGTTCTTGAATTGTTATTAGAAAGGTCGTAGGATTATAAAAAGTATGTGCACCTCGAAAAAGGGTAGATTTTTTTTGCTAGAGGTGCATTTGTACCTGAAGTGATAAATAAATGTATGAATCTCAGTCTCACACAGGGACATCAGTACAAGAACAAATATCACCCATAATTCTATTCAATTGCTGGTTTCCTGTAGAAAATTCTAGCATGCTTGCACTGGCTCTCTACATCGCAAGCCGGGTGGAAAGAACTCATCTGTCTCCTCTCGTCGAGAGCAGTCACTCTGTTTTCCGCTAAATTAAACCGTCACCGGGAGAAGCTGCCAGAATCTCGGGCCACTGAAGCTACTACCTCTCTTAACACCAGTCATAAAATATAAAGGCCACCCAGGAGGCTTCAGGCAGTTACAGCTATGTCAACATGGGGGAGAGGAGAGGAGAGGAGAGGAGAGGAGAAGAGAGGAGAGGAGAGGAGAGGAAATACAAGGGATAGCACAAGGATAGAGTTCAGAATCAGACATTTTAAATAAGTCGTCTCTTTCTCCTGCAAAGTTTAGAGCTCCACCTGAACACTGTTAATGTCTTTCTCCTACTGTGTCCCTTCAGTTTCTTTATCTTGATATATCAGTGAGGTTTTGCCACCTTGAGAAGCGCTCTTTGTAATAACCAGTGGGTCTGCATGCAGAAGTCATCTGCACTAAGAACATTAATACATCCAGATGTCCTTGACATAATGTACACTGGGTATGGATCTCCCAAATCATTAATATTAATTCCCATGGCTTCAAATTATTGCATTAAATGAGCAGTAGTACAGGAGGAGATGAGAAAATGTGTCATTGTCATTTTGAGATCATGTCAGATTTATCTATCAAATTATGAATATGGCTATGCATGAGGGACTGACGATCACACATTAATTAGGACTGCTGACTGCACGGCTTACAAGGAAAAGTTTTGTGAAACAAAATATACCAGGGAACGTATTCCGAGTAAACTTGATTTCCTCCTGCCTTCGGAGTTCAGCTTTAGATTTTGATTATTCCTCGAGTGTGTGAGGTCCCAGGGCTGTTCGTGGAGAGGGGACGCTCTTGTCCTGATGCCGTCCAGCTCTGCTCGTGGTGCCAACACCACGGCACATCGTTGGTGGGCCTCCATCATGTCCAGGTCTGCATCAGAGTCAATTCATGAAGCTTTATAGCCGTTAATCACTACGTGTGTGATTGATAACTTGGACACCTTTGTATCAGCTGTTACCGAGCCACCGTCTTCGGCAGATCCCGAACCGGCGCTGACGGCTTTACTCTGTATGACAAGACAACAATTCTGCTGCCCGTCTCTCTGTACCGACCAGCCGCCTCTGTGCAGCAACAGGTGCGCAACCGACAAGTCAAGACACAACCGCCCCCAACCTCCTGTCCTGTCCCACCCAACAGCGAGGGAGCGAGCAAAGACACACGCCAGTCCCGGCCCAAATTACAGCGGATTCTTCTCGCCGAGGCGCAGGAAGTGCAATCAGCGGCTCCCGTCGCCCCGGCTGCTATTCACGGAGACGACATCTGCTCCGACGACGCCGGAGCGCCGCCCGCCCCTCTCCAGGAGACGACACTCACCACGCGCGCTCGCCGCTCTAATTGAGACACTTCACCGTCTTCCTCCTCGGTCAAAACAGGACCATAATTGCAGTGAAAAAAGGAACGGCATGTCCCTGGAGGTGGGAGAGATGGAGGTGGGGGTTGGGGGTCTGTTTACTGCTATCTTCGAAGCAGCAGCTGCAAATGCCTTTGTGCGAGCGCCTGAATTTCCTTCGCTGCCCTGACGGAGGCTCCGGCAGGGGAGGGCGACGTAGCAAGGCGCACAGTCGGAGTCTTGATAGGTTTGAACAAGCCTCTCTGGGTTGCTGAAGTGCGGGGAAAGTGGAGGTGTCTATTTTTCAACTCCTACCTTAATGGATGACATTAAAGACGCCTGCGTTTGATCAGTAACTCAGGCGGTGCAGAAGAAGCCTGTCTCTCTCATACTTCGAGAATTGTGCGAACTAGAAGGAACGGCCTCGAGTTCAGCAGTGAACCCCACAAAAACAAACACTGGATGCCTTTGCAAGCGTGTTTACAGATTTCTATGCTGATATTAAACATTCAACCCTCTACGGAAAACACAATCAAGCTTGTCTTTACAGTATTCATAACTATTTTTGCAATAAAGGTGGAGAATTTTAAGCTCTTGTCTTTCAATGGTTGCCAGACTCAAGCAGTTGAATTGCTTTCAAAGCAGATGTATAGTCAATAGAAATAGAAACTTTTCTTAGAATGATTTCATTCTAAGAAAAAAAAGAACTAACAGAGGTTTCCATAAGAACTGGCCCTGATTTAGTTTTGAGATCTTTTCTATTAAAATACACATGGCCTTATGAACATATTCCATATTACTTTTCGCACTGAATGGCCAGAGTGTGTATGTTTCTTGAGGTCTGAAGTATCTCCTTACTGATGACCCCATGATGAATGCTGGCTGAGGAGGTGCTGGCTGTGGAGGTACCTCGGCCTGGGTCCCACTTTTGCTCCGCCGGGCCGGAGCAAATCATGACACAAGGGCCCTTGCCATTTTTAACGGAGATAGTATTTTGATTGCACGGGAAGAAAATACCTCTATTTACACCAAACCCAGAACCAAGGCACAGCCGTGAGCAGACGGGCCAGGCTGAAGAGCGGAGGGTCCCACACCCAGTACCAGGAGGACTGCGCCCAGCAAACCACCACAAACGCTCCCAGGACAAACGCCCGGAAGCACACGAGCTTCCCAAATCAAGTGGTTTATCACTGGTTTTCTTTCATTTTAATCAAGTACTCAGGGTTCAAATAAACACACAGTGTTAAGCATTCAGCAGGACTGCTGACACCAAATTCTGTTTTTCATAATGCTCAATCTGCTTTACGGACGAGAGTTTCATTTGCTGTTAAAATGAATCTTAGACGTGCATATGACTAAAAGGGTTTGAGGGGAAACACTGGTGTTAGAGTGAGTGAGGAAGCAGCGTTAAAGCTAACGTATCAGCCCTTTCAGAAAATTCACCCCTGGGGCTCTGTTTCACAGCACTGCCAACAGTGAAAACACTGTAAATAACAGCCATGGATTCACTTTGAACAACTGTTTGATATGATCTTACAACAACGCCACTTATCTGACATTACTGCCCACCGTGAAAATTAAGGGTCAAAGGTCATTTTTGACTAACCAGGGGAACTGCAACAAATGGAACGATGCATTTGCTGCCAGACCTTTTAAAGTGAAACAGTACAGCACGAAACGCAAGCCGGCCTGCGCTGACCAAATGTGATTCGCATCGCACGAACGCGCCTCATACCAAAACGCACCCCTTCATCCGACGTGTGCGAAGCTACTGCACGTAAGCTTTTACTGAAGTGTTCCATAACGAGTCGTGTTTCATTAAGGACGAGAGTCTCGGAACGAACGGAACGAATGCAAATTCGATTCGAGGCGTCCTCGGGAGGTGCTGAGGTCAGCGCCGGGGTCATCGCCGTTCTCTCTTGGCTCGCTCGTTGCCGACACCTGCCGTAGCTGTGACACCCCCAATCCCCCACCCACTCCATTCACTCATTTAAGCGTGACCGCTATCCACACGGAAACAATGCGATTCAATAACTATGTTCTTCCCCACGCCAGATTACACATACTTATTTCGCAGTTGGTAATGAAATTGTCGTGAGCCGCCTGAGATTCATGGACTGTAACAATCCCCCTCTCTCGTTCACAAGAGCAGAGCACTTCTAGATACTCCACTTCACACGCTCGGAAAAAAGTGAAAGAGTTTTTTGTTTGTTTCTTTTTGTTGTTGTTGTTGTTTATTCATTTCCAGATGCATGAAGACCATCTCCATGGACACAGGAGAAGGAGGACCCTAATTTGAGCATGTCACAAAAATGATGGCATAGTAAATCATAAACATATTTCCAAAAATGGTCCTCTCTCTCCCTCATTTGCCTGCCTGCCCTTTGCTGCTGTAAGCCACTTTTTTCATGTCATGCTGAGAGTTCCTGTTTTTGAACCATTTCCCTTGGTTAATGTCATACGGAAGGCAATATTCTCCAAAGCATCCCACAGGGTTGGTTCTGAGGCAGGAGAAGGGCATATTTCATCCTGTAATGAGGCCTAGTGAATGTGTCATATCAAAAGGTCCCAGCAATTACTGCCCAATCACCCACTTTAATAGTCAATATCAATAAAAGTTGAGCGTCTCCTCCTGGCTGCCCCACCTGGTCCTGCCCCATATCTACTTAACATCATGCCCATGCAAATTAACTGGTAATTAATTCCTAATAAGTGTTAGAAATTGGCTAATTGCTCCTCTTGCCAGGTCCAGTCAGTAGCATAGGTGCTAATTATGCACTCTGTCTATTTCTCTTTCTCTCCCCCCTTGTGCACACACACACACACACACAAACACACACACAAATACACGGGCATGGGCACACACACACACACACACAAACACACACACACACACACACACACACAGTTTCTGCCTTAGTAAGTGTCCTTTAATTAAATGCTGCGTGCAGTACAGCATTGTTCTGGCATCCAGCTTCCCTTCTCCTCCGGTGTCTTTGAGGTTTGCAGCCCCCTGACAACATGCGCCATTCCCCCCCCTGAGCCAAATTAATTACAATATGTGGCCTACTTCAATCTGGAAGAAAGAGAGAGAGAGAGAGAGAGAGAGAGAGAGAGAGAGAGAGAGAGAGAGAGAGAGAGAGAGAGAGAGAGAAGGTAAAGAAACAGATAGGAGAGAGCAAAATAAAGAATGTAAGAGAGTGTCTGCACCACTGTAATCACCCATTCATCTGTTCTTCAAAGAGCAGAATTAAATGCTTCTGTGTGTAAACAGACGCAGGTGTGATAAGACACACGTGTAAATGGGGGTCACGCCAGAAGCCTTTCGTGCACCTATCAGCTGTCGCTCTCGTCTGCCTTTTGTCTGCGGGATCCGAACGTTGTTCGGCGTGTCAAGGGTCAGCGCAGCTCCCCTCGTTACTGTCAGAGCGTCATTCCAGCGTCTAATGAGGGCTGGTGCTTGCGGCATGATAAGATTACAAATCGGATAATGTTATTCATGGGGAAGGGCCGCCCTTTGAACTGTACCGATTAGGAGAAAGAAAGGAGCGAAACTGGGGAGAAACGCCATCGACGCAGCCGAAACCTGGTAGAGACTGGCTGGATGCTGAAAAATGAGTGTGTGTGTGTGTGTGTGTGTGTGTGTGTGTGTGAGTGTATGAATGCTGGCAGACTGGCAGAGGGTTCCTAAGGCTCTCATTGAAGATGAGTCAAACTACACTGCCCAGTTGTCTGGCTCCAGGTTCGCCCCGCCTCTCTTGCCAAACCAGACCGCTCTGTTATCCCCGCCTCCATGCTGGAGGACAGAATCCTGGCTTAGGCCCATCCAGCTCTCATACTCTCTTCCTTTTTGTTCTTTGTTGTTTTCTCTCTCTCTCTCTCTCTCTCTCTCTCACTCTTTCTCTCTCATCCTGTCATTGCTTTGTGTCTGAATAATGAGAAAAGCCTTGACACTTTGAAATTTGAGATTTGACAAACAAAAGTGGCTAGCTTCCTTTTTTCCTCACTATCTACACCACACAAGAAGAGACATGATTGTGCCTCAGATTTAAAGCACCATTTGTTTAGCCATGTTCCAGCTAATCCCTGCTTAAGTTGCCCTATCCATCACTGCCTCAGTCTCCTCTGCAGAAAGAAAATGGTCAACAGAACTGAGATCCATCAGCCTATTTTGGGTTTTTTTTTTTCTGTTTTGGTTGAGGAGCAACAAATCTGTTATGGAATAGCATTTTGAGCTGTAAATGATAGACATGCATGGAAGAACAACACTTTTTTAAGCTTACACCCTGCATTCACTCACACGTACACACACACACACACACACCTACCTAAAACTAGGCATGATGCTATAATTGTGCTCAGGCCTCCATAAGTCCAGTGTTGCTCCTTCAGGTGGACACAGCTGTGCATTTGTGCAAAATTTTAATGCATGTTATTGCCAAGGGGTATCAGTTCATGTAGAGTAGGTTATTATCACCAGTCAGTCTGAACCTGCGTAGGGAATACACTTTTCGCAAATATCTGCTGCAGCTATCTGGATAGAAAACGTAGAGGTACAGAGGCATAGACCCCAGCTATCAGTCAGCGGGTACTGCATAATGGGACGATTTTCTTTGATTGGCTGAATGAATTGCATTCGTTCTTCTTTATGCAGTCATTGTGATTCTTCGATTCCTAAAACTTATTTTACCATGGTCAGCGTTCGCTTCCCTACCTGTGAATCGTCAAGTCATGTGACCACACTGTGACACTCCTGATTGTCTTGAGTACTGCAGAAATGTTCATGGTAATGAACGAGGTATTACATTTCCTAAATATAGGGTATATATAGTGTATATATAGTTTCCTAAATTGTGCTTTAAGTAAGATTATAATGTTTCAAGATAAAAATTAGCTAAAGCTACAAAGCTGCAAATATCACTGATCACTGGAAACGTCCATAAGACTGCAGAAACTGCACCATTGCAAGAAAAATGTGACAATATAAAATTGCTATCTTACTTAAATAAGCATAAAATCATTATGAAAAAATATAGGCTCTGCTTTAATAAACTAAAATTCAACTCCAGCTATCTAAAAATAATGACACACACAGCAAGGATTTGCAAAATTTTACATATTACTTTATAACTGCTGTGAGGCCTGGGATTCCCTCAGCTACCTGAGGTTCCACCCTAAGTGGTTTCTTCAGCACTGCCACCGGGCCCGAGTCGAGGCGGAATCGAGGCGGCTGGTCATTGCAGCCAAGGCGAACAGAATCAACCTTCACACGTTGGAGTAAGAGGAAGTTCACGCCGCAGAGTCTCTCAGCTCCGTCTCTCGCGCGCGCCAGGAAATTCTCACCTAAGTTATGCAACGTAAACTCTGGGCTCCCCGTGTTCGGAGAGGCTCCGCGGTCAGGGAGGTTGGTGAAATTGCCCGCAGCCATTCTGAGGAAGCGGCGTGTTAAAATGCAGCCTCTGCTGCGTCCCGTGGGCCGATCACGTAATTGCCGTAAGGATCCGTGGGGTTGTGTGCTTATGCATGGCAGCAGAAAAAGAGGGATACCTTCGGAAGCCGGAAATTTCCGCGCTGTGGAAGGGTTTAATTCACCAGCTGCCCCCACCGGATCTCGAGAGGTACTTTAAAAAAATCAAACGAGCCAGTCGCTGATGAATTCCTTCGCTCCACGTCCCTCGTTTTCGACGCCGGCGTAGACAAGCGCTATGATTGTCCTGCGTTTGCATCGATGCCGTGGCAGAGCTGAGGACGGAGCATCAGGCCGCCATCTGTGCCAAGTGCCTAACTGACGTGAATTTTGCACAGGCAGTGGGGTGAGACAGCCCGCCGACAAACAGCCAATCTCGCTGTTGCCGTAGCGTCCTGTAGCGCGTAATGTGTGTGCGTAGCATACACACACACACACAGACACACAAACACACATATACAACCCTGGGGTGATCCACAATGCAACTTCCCTCATTCTAAATTAGATTCATTGGCTTAATCTAATACGAAAACAGCTTCTTGACCAAATTGCTCTGATCTAAGTCCCAAGACAATCCATGGAATCTTCTGGACCATCAGCGGCTGGGCAAGCAACACTCTCAGAATCAATTAGTTACTTACCAGGTTCAGGAATGTGATTGAACCTCGGTGTAATGGAGAATCCAAGCTAATTAAATTGCCAAGGAAGATAGGAGTGCAAAAAATGAGAGATTCAGGACTAGCAGTTCAGGAAAGATTCAGGACCAGCAGTACCTGAGATTGGCAGTACTGAGAGATTGAGTATTTTCAGTGTGTAAAACCCTGTACAGCATGCAGTATGCAGTATTTACATGTAATATTTACATATTCTGAATGTAATCCTTAGGAGTAGTTTGTAAAAAATGGCATTGACACTCAGGCAAAAAAAAAAAATGTCACATAGATTTTATGTTAAACGTCTTATCTGGGTGTCATCATAAAGCACAAGAATCCCCATAGATCTTCTGCCTCTCAGCCAGGACGATCTGCCCAGACTCCCATCGCATATTCAGCGAAAATGATTAGCGATCAGTGAGCGGCGATGCTCCATCGATCTGCTCCTCACTCCACTGTAACATCTGCCTTTCTTGACAGGGAGGTGCGAGATTCCGTCAGCGCCGCATCGACCAAACACTCACCCCACCCCACCCTCCACCCCCCCACCCCGGTTCTACACACTCCCAGCCCAACCTCCCTTAACCTGCATGATTTATGGCCTTTCCT
>JAOYMR010000004.1:1937154-1956145 GCA_025802075.1 Tenebrosternarchus preto | reverse complement strand
ACCCCACCCTCCACCCCCCCCCACCCCGGATCTACACACTCCCAGCCCAACCTCCCTTTAACCTGCATGATTTATGGCCTTTCCTCGGGAAAATGGGGAGGGGTTTCACCCAGTGGCAGCTCCATGCAGGCTGAAAGGGTGTAATAAACAGACCTGATCCAGGCTGAAGCCCCTCCCCCTCCCCCAGGACATTGGCCGAGCCTTTGCCCTTTGCCTGCCGGTTTTGCTGATGTGTCGGCCTGCGCCTGCGTTTATAAATAAATCTCAATTTCCTTTATTAATTTCTCCCGTCACTACAAATTTGTTTCCGAGGTGTCCTCTGCAGGCGGTTCTGTTTGGCACAGTAAAGGCCCATTACGTGGGTAATGTTCTTAACACGCAAGTGGGTGGTGCTGGCACCGCCTCCACCTCTGAGCCCACTAGGCCTGTAGTATTGGAGTCGGAGCAAGGTTGGTGTATGCCCACAAAGCCTCCTCCAGCCTGAGCGCTACACATTGATCATTTCTGCTTCGTGGATAATGACTTTGGGATGACAGGAGCAGAGATTAGGCCTACCTGTGCAATCATGGAATACCACCAGTGTCAGCAAGTTTGTGAGATTCTTTTGGTTTAGATGTGTGGAGTTGCTTGTTCTGAATTGCATATATTTGGTTCTATTTGTATTCTTTATGTTCTTCATTTTTTCAACTGCACCCCACCCAGTCCCCACCCCCTTCACTCCACCTTTCCGTGCTCCATCTAATCAGTCATAATCACCACCACCTTTGTACCATGTCTTAATGAGATCAAGATGTGGTCATGTTCAGGAAATACTAGTCCTGCCCAAGTGATGTTATTAATTAATTCTGACTTAATTAGTAAATCCAGGCTTTTGGAACAAAGTCCTGGGGATTTGGGTGGCGTCCTGAACGTGAACTGGCCACCTCTGCATGCACATATACAGGCCTGTACTTACATGCAATACAGTCCTGCAAGTGTGGAACTGGGAGCTCTGCTGCACCAATGGGAAATGTCTGTCAGCACTTCTAGTTCCTGTCACGGAGACCAGAGAGACTGCACAAGAGTGGAACCTCAAGGAACCATGGTAACCAAGCCACGCATTAGAAATGCTGGACACACAGCCTGCCACCTATGCTGTAGCAGACTTACAAAAAAAAAAAACCAAACATTAGACTAATGATTTCCAGAAGTTAATTTATAGTAATGCTTGGATATACAAGGTATATTGAGGTTTTAATAGTATAGATAGTAAAATCATTGGTGTGTGTGTGTGTGTGTGTGTGTGTGTGTGTGTGTGTGTGTGTAAGCATTAGGTTGAGCAACAATTACCAACATTTTGTGCAAAAATGCATGTGCCACACCAGAGGCCCATAACGTTTCTTTGTTTATTAATACTGCTACCATAACTTGCTATTGCTTTGAACTGCCAATATATATGAATAAGCAGAAATAGAAAGAAAGAACAAAAGAAAGAAAGAAAGAAAGAAAGAAAGAAAGAAAGAAAGAAAGAAAGAAAGAAAGAAAATAATAAATGAGAGTGGGTTGCCAGATATCATATTATATAAGCATATATTTCCATATGACCATTTGTTGTACACCTACTATAAAATCTATTGTTCCTGTTTTGTAAGAGTTTTATGGCACCAAGCAAGCTACCTGTCTCACATACACCATCCTGGCCTGCATGTTCATTCATCAGTTTCCCAGTAGCCTCAGTAAACAAAACAAATAAACAAACTACAGGGGAAAAAAGAACTTCCCCTGTCAGCCTTTGGCATAGTCCAAATCTTACCTGGAGACAGAGACAGAGAGAGAGAGAGAGAGAGAGAGAGAGAGAGAGAGAGAGAGAGCGGGGGGAGAGAAAGAGGGAGGGACTGAGAAGCCAGACAGGAAGACAGAAACAGCCATGTGAGAAAGAAAGAGAGCAAGTGCGAGAGAGAGAAAATGAGAGACTGGTGGAGTGTGTGTGTGTGTGTGTGTGTGTGTATGTGAGAGAGAGAGAGAGAGAGAGAGAGAGAGCAAGAGAGAGAGAAAGAGAGGGGAATAACTTTATTGGAGACATGATGACATGTTTCTCTCAAGCAGCCAGAATCCTCATTATGGGTATTTTCTCTGACTGGCTGCTCGGGCGTCAGCTGGCATGGTTCATCAGCTCGTGCCAGGTTAAGGGCAGAAACACACATCTGCCGCCTCTCCCTCAGCAGGGAGCAGAGCAGGTAAACACCCAATAATAGTCGGTTAGCCTTCTTCTCCACAGCGAGGTCCCGCAGCATGCAAACCAGCCAATCACCTCCGGCCTCTGTTATTATGGGGTAGGGTCTTAGAGCTCTGCAGTGGCACCATTCCTACTTGTGATCTACAGAGGGGCACAAGATGGTGGAATGGCAACACAGAGGGACAGATAGTGTGGGCAGCAGTGTCAAGAAAATAGCTAAGCTGTGTATAATTGAAGCTGTGTGTAACTGAACTTCTACTGAAGCTGTGTATGTACTGAACTACTGAAGGTCTTTGTAACTGAACAACTTCTGAAACTATGTTTTATGTTAGCAACAACAAAAAAAAGAAACCCATGCTAGTTTAACCCTGTAGGGCCTAATATGTCACACGACAAGATTTTAGTTGCTTTTCAGTCCGAAAATTTAAAAAATAAATGTTCAGATGGCCACTTCAAACCCTTAGGGCTAAAAGGGTTAGCATTCGTACTTCTTCACCCCCATATATCTAATCCACCTTGCTTGTTTTGTTCGGGTTTGAGAGCGTGTGAAGAAGCTTTGTTTAGGACAGACAATAAAAGTCAACTGTAGGAACAGGACATTCGCTCCAAGAAATGGAAACACAGTGAGATGGGGGTGTGGCCACTTTATCTATCTTTTCTGACTACGCAGCATTTAAAATGACCCCCTCACAGAAGGTTATTAGAGATTGATACCTGAAGCTATATTACTAAGTCAGACAACCTTTTTGGTCAATACTTTGTCCTTCTGCCTGGCTCTGAGGAACAGTGTGATAAAGTGTTGGCACAGCGTGCAGATCTGTTGGCTGAGCCACAGAGGAGTGTGCCGGCCCAAGCCTCGCCCGATATAACCGTGCTGGCTGCTATCTGGTGCTGTTCCCACCCATCATCCTTCATCATCCTTTCTCATCCTCCCACGAGTGAGAGATGGCTTGGTCATTCCTGCCCCCGGCAGCGGGTCTGAAGTGCTGGCCTCCAATCCTGTACTTAGCCGTAATCGAGCCGCAGCTAACAGGGGTGGCCGTAATCTCGCCAAATCCCCCTGTAGCCTCGATGCCTGACCGGGCAGCACTGTCAGGAAATGAGCTCCCAGGTCTGTGAGGATTTCCACAGCTGGGTCCTGCACGTCCGAACAGAAGGCTTCTACCAAAGACTTCTCCTTTTTTCATTGGTTTTTTTTCTCTTTTTCTTTGGTTCCTTTTTACCACACTCTTTCTCCCTGTCTTCAAAGGGAGAACAAGATGGCCAGAGGAGTAATCACAAATAACAAGAGTGCCCTTGATCTGTGTCGATCTGGCACAGAGCAGAAGACAGTGCTCAAACGACACAAATGCCAGTGAATCAAGTAGGCTTGCCAGGAGGAGCCCTTTGTCCCCGGGTCTCTCATAGTCCAGGAGGAGCCCTCCATCCCTGGGTCTCTCGGAGTCCAGGAAGATCCCTCCATCCCTGGATCTCTCGGAGTCCAGGAGGAGCCCTTTGTCCCTGGGTCTCTCATAGTCCAGGAGAACCCCTCCGTCCCTGGGTCTCTCGTAGTCCAGAAGGAGCCCTCCATCCCTGGGTCTCTCGGAGTCCAGGAGGAGCCCTCCGTCCCAGGGTTTCTCATACTACGAGGCCCCCGGGATTTTGACTGCCACAATAATGAGAGCGGCCGAACAGCACAAAGAAGCCGCATTAACATCAGGATCCTTCTGCTCTGCTCCCTCAATCTGCTCCCTCAAACTCCATATTCACTGCTCTTCTTAGTACTTTTCTTATCACAGCCATAGTCATTTGTCTCAGATGAGGTGTGACACACACCACCCCACCACCACCACCCTGCCCCACCCCCCCCCCAAAAAAAGAAGAAAACGGTCCACCTCAGGGCTCTGGATAAAGTGAGTGTTTACAGTGTAGAATCCCCGAGGAAGGTTTTATAGGGCTAAAGCTATTACTCTGCTCACCATCCGCTCAGCATAAATCACCTTTAAAAATGATTGATTTTCTTTGAAATGAGATACAGGGCTGCATAATAAATGCAGCAGAACAAAGGAGGAGGTCGTGTGGGGTGTTCTGTAAAGTGCTGGACCCCCGAGCCAGAGCAGGCCAGCAGGCCTGGATCCTCTCCCAGCATGATGACAGTCATTATCTGGCCCCCAGCACTCATTACCACATGTTCCAGCTAGCCGCCATGATTTGAAGTCTTATATCGTACATTCATGTCAACACTATAAGTACACTTATGAACCCGTATCATCTCCCATGACAACAAATGAATGAATGAATGACTGAAGTCTTCAAAACACATTTGATCTATATTTGTTTATGTATCATGGGTGAGGTGAAAAACTGAAAAGCAAACAAACCTCATTTTGAGTGATCGTAAAATAATTAGATTGGTAAATCAATCATGGAACAGTGTATCAGACTCGCATGGGACCATCATGAATAGTTTGATCTGTTTAAAAGTAAGAAAGAGTGATAGACTTTGTCAGATAGGTCATGTGACTTATTGATTCTTAGTTAGTTGATTCTAGAAACAGATCAGATAGCTTTAATCAAAGGATAAAATAGGAAGTTCAGCTACATCTGAAGACGATTTTCGCTCAAATAAACAAGCTCGAATCAAGATGCTGACCCTCACTGGCCCCACTGATATCAAGAAACCAGAATTCATTTTGGTCGAAGACCAAGGTTGATACACACACAAAGACTGATCACCTATCAGTTTTACTGGTGAAGTCTTACTTAACGTCTTGGAAAACGCATTTGATTAAAGCCAAGCCTTTGTTCAAACAAACTGCAAGATTATTTTTATCTTCTGATTTTAGCCTCGAGACCAAATCCAAAGGATGCCGCTCCAAACAAACCTGCATCAAGACACCTAACATGATATCAGGTACAGTAACACGTAGATGAAGCTAGTACAAGATAAACTGTTACACAACATTCCAGTACAACACGCTGCTTCAGGCCTGAGGAAAACTGTGTGGTTGTTTGTTTTATTTTCTCTCCTTCCCTTTTTTTTTTTATGATTTCCTAGAGGGGAGTTTCTGAAAAAGATCGGAGAGATTGCTTGGTTAGGTTAGGTCAGCAGGAATACTCTCAAGGCAATTTTATCTCTCAAAATACAGAATCTCAACAATTGGCAGTTTGCCAATCTGCAGTCTGCTAACTTTTTTTTTTTTTTTTTTTTTTTGGAATTCCTGATAGCCTTTAGAAGGAAGATTTACTTTTTCGGTTACTTTGAAAACCTAAACATCCAGATTGCGTTTGACCCGACAGACGTGCAGACTGTTGGGATACAGTACCACTTACACAGAGTTCAGCCATCTTTGCTAAACAAAAGCTGCATGGAGATCAGGTGATCGGGAGCAGACACTGTACAAAGCTAGAAACGGTTTTAGAGATACCGTACTGGGTCCTGTAAGAGTTAGGCTATCTGTAGGTAGTAATACTGGTGGTCAGACATCTATGGGTAGTGTAACAACATGTAGCAATATCTACCAACAGATGACTTACCAATAATTAATGCGATATCAGCTGCATATACTAACAGGGACCTCAGTCATACGCAGGGAAACTGCTTATGATCAGACACCCAGGAAATGAATCAATTTAATGAATAAATAAAGTTTATTGAATAACAATGAATAAAATAACAGGCTACTAGTGTAGTGAACTAGTACAGCTATAAAAAAAAAAAAAAGATAAGAGTTCAAATAATAAACAGGTGGTAACATTACACATCCAATGAAATTAATGGCTGAAAGAGAAGAAATTATGCAGAGAGAGGAACTTGATTATACGGGTGTGGATCACGGGGACCCTGAACCAGGATCATACCAAAGACACTTTATTTAAAGGTCGCTTACCTATATTTTGCTGATAACGAGAGATAGACACCTCAAAGTTTAAACTGATATCAGCAAACCACATCGGAAATCGACATGAGATGGATTAAGACGTACGATGACGACGACAGGGATTGGGACCCATATTGCTGTCCACGCGTGGGCATGTGTGAGACCACACTGGCCTGTTGGACCCGAAGACGTTTCAGATTGTTGAGGAACAGCCACCGGCCCAATGGGTCACGATACCAGCCGTGTGATGACTGCGTAACGCTGACTCAAGCCAACCTCTGGGTTGTAGCGTGGAAATTCCAACTTTCAGTTCTTGGCAGACATCTGATAATTATAAAACCAAAAAGCTAATCCTTTGTCCGGAAGGTATTTTATACACAATTTTAGGGGCTGACTTCCCTATCCACCAATTCGACAAGTATTAATGAATATTTACAAATTTTCTCTCATCTCCAGCGACAAGACCACTCCCAGGAGATTCAGGCGGGAACACTACAGAATGTAGGGGCACTTAATTAACAGATAGTGTCGGTGTGACACGTCCACACATACACACACACGCGGACCACACTGACTCAGAGTAACGCCCCATTATTTAAGGATGAAAACTTTGCTCATCAACACTATAATGAGAACTTATAGAGCAAATTTAATCACAACAGACACATCCTCAACCCTGCATAATAAACAACAAGACAAAGAAAAACAAAAGAATGAAACAAAAAAGAATACCAGAGACCAAATTGCATGCATTTTAAAATACTCCTTCAATAACATTGCTCTTATATACTATTACTTTACTACTATGACTTCCAAGTGGAAGAAAATAACTCTTTATTACATAGTTACATGTTCTTTCCCCTAAATACTGGTTGGGTTATCTAAGGTACAGATTTAACACTACTTAACACAAAGGTGAGTTTAACAAGAGGTTACAAACAACCTCTCGTTAACAAGACAACCCAACAGAAACTTCATGATAAAGTAACTTGTTCCGTTCCTATCCAGAGGTAGGCATAACAACTCCAGCTCAGAGTGATAAAGTCGGTGATACCTCCTGGTTCTTTCTGCTCCATTGGATGGCACCATAGTTCCATGGTTCAGAGTAGGTGATGGAGCCAATGTAAGTTTTAAATGTTCAGGATGGGATTTCGTCACCAAAAATGATACCTTTGAAATGCTCTCAATGAGAGGAATCTGATGGTGATTTTCCTGATCTGATAGCGTTATGGAAAAAAGGATTTTCAGTACATACTGTATGGTTAAATGGAGGCATTAAAAAAGAATGTGGTGCCCTGCATTCCTCTTAAACCTCTCAGAGGTACTTTGAGGTTGTAAATGTAGTTCTGGAGATTGTAACAAGTCATAAACCTCTCCTGAATGAGGGTGAGGTGCTGATAAGCGTGGGCCCATGTGGCAGTGGTAACCCTGTGTGCTTGGAACCAGGTCAAAGGTTGAGGGAAGAGGCAACTTAGAGTGCATTATCTGCTACAGTACCAGCTTAACACTCATGGTCAGACATCTACAGGAAGTAGGAAGTATCTTAACACTCAAGGTCAAACATCTACAGGAAGTATCATAATACTCAAGGTCAAACATCTACAGGAAGTATCTTAACACTCATGGTCAAACATCTACAGGAAGTATCTTAACACTCATCATGTGTGGATGACGTGTGGATAGACATCAGCAGGTAGTAATTTAATAGTCACCACATTCATATTTGAAGGAGAATATTCTCAGTTTATCTAGAAGGGAGACGTTAGTATGGATTTTCTCTTGTTAATAATGTTGTAGTGGGATTTTTTAATACGTGTCTCCGACATCCAAAAAAGCAGGAACTGGAGGATAACTATGTTGATATTTTCCTATTCGTCATTCACACAGTTAATGATGAGCCTGCGCCTGAGTCTCTGGATAAAAGCCCCGGCACCAAAAAGACAGTGACGCAGAAGCCACAAAGGAAAGGAAAAGGTCACTCCTTTCACTCTCTTCTATCCCCTTTAAGCTCCACCTGACAAATTATCACAGGAAAGAGACAACGGAGGGCTTATCGCAGGCATCTCTATGGTCTCTATGGCCCCGCCCCCGCCCCCTCGACCAGCACCACTTATCGTCTCCCAGCCTGTGCGGAACGATCCGGAAAGGTCAGTCTCAGCAGGTCGCTGTGCTGAGTAGTCAGTTTGCGCCGCTATGTTCAACTAAAGATTGGCAAATGCACTTCCGTCACACAGAACCCAGAGTTCCATCGCGCACATTCAGCTCAGAGGTACATTTGCACGGAAGTCTTTATTTGAAGGATGTCATGTGGACAAATTCATGTTGCTAACGTTAGCTGGCATTATACAATTGTAAATTAGGATCATTATGCATATTTGAATGCATGGGTTGGTTGTTGGGCACTAGCTGTAGGCCTGCTATTTTGAAGCCACACAATACAATACATGTAAAGACATTATTTACTGCCCCTGTGATAGAAGACCATTTTTCATCCAAGTACATTATGTGCCAGGTTCCTGAACATAAGCCAAAACCCATAAACAATCTTGTTGCAAATTGCAGCAGCATCAAACCTGTTGAAAATTTTCCTTCACAGCTCAAAAACAGATTCGGCCTAGGAATTTCAATGGTCACGGATTTGTGATGTGTTGGTTCCAGTGAGAAGCTTTTATATAAATTAAGGACACGTAAGAGCCTTGTTCGATAAGCCTAGCAATACCTCACAGGACTATTTATGGGTGTTCACTGCAAGGGAAGTGCAGCGGACTTATACTAATTAGTTTGTTGGGCGTTATTTTTCAGTTGATTCATTTTGTCTGTCATATAAATCCGGAGCAAATGAATGGGGCATTTAGAAAGTTAAAATGATTTAACAAAACGCCAGGCCCCCGATGCGCGATGTGTTTGCTTGTCTTAGTGTAGCGGAGGAAATTGCTCTACTTTAGGTTGCGTTAAATGATCGCACGAAGACTTGCGAACAACAGTCTTTACTCATTCGCACCTCCCCATTCCCCGACTCCAATTAAACTGCGTTAGTCTTATTTTGGACGTGGATATTCATAACGTGAACTTAAGAGTTCGTGGCATCTAAAAAAGCAATAAACGAAAGACAAATGTTTGTCACCTGCAAGAGTGTTACATGCCATCAATTTCAGAAAGAATTAGAAGAAACGGGTTATTTCCCTTTCAGGATAGTGCTGATACTGGCATAAGGATATTAATGAATATATTCTAATTGTACAAGCAACGCATATATGCCTGAGATGCTCCTGCTCGTTTTGGCCAAACACTTCATCATGGTGAATGTAACGGAACACTTGTTCCCAGGGGAAATTCGGCAGGTCACTGTAACGATGACAGGACACTAGCACCACCATGTGGTGGGAGGGCAAATTGCGCAAAGCTTTAAAAATATCTTGCAATTTGTTATATATTACCGACTGAGACATGCTTTTACGCGTGTTAGCACGAATGTGTGCATTTTAGATGCGCATAGTTTTGCAAATGAAAAATGAAACAACCTTGTACTCTCAACATGGAAGCTCGACGCGTAATGCGTTCAGAGAAATATATTTTTACAAACTACTGAGTTTGATATAAATGTATATTCAGTGAATACAGTCGGGGGAAAGTAGGCGGGTGAGGGCATCCTTGATGGAGATAACCTAGCAACAAAAACTAAACAAACATCGGCAGGCGCAGGAACGCGGGTCCCTCGCCATATGCCCGTCTGCTCCAACACCTCTCGTACGGCCGTGGAAGAACATTATAATAAGTATTTCAGCTCAGTCATTAGATCAAATTATTGCGGAGGGATTTTAACGGTACCTGCCTGCACACTGTTCAATCTAAAACAGTTATTAACATCACACCCTTATAAATCCTGTTGCTTGGGGGTTTATTATATTAAAAAAAGAAATATATTTTTAATTAGCTCTGCTCTGTTTGAGCTGTGATACATCAAAACATTAGAACAAAGCATGAAAACGGCCAATACTAGGGATAAATGCAAGTCTGTGCAGAACTGTCCGTGAAAACGACCATAAACCTCGCCGCGCAAAAGGTATGATGTCATCGGTTCCTCACGGGACTGCACTTTGATCACAGGGGAACAGCAGCCTTGTCTGAATATGAACAACTGTCGTTTGAGTGTTTCCAGCAGTGGTGATTAATACGGATCATATTCAGCTGTCACCAAATGATGTTTGAAATTCTGAGTTTATTTTTAGAAAACTGAGGTCATGTGTTCAGGTTGCTCGGCAAACACAATTTGTTGATCATTTTCCCATCACCACAGGGTCGCTGTGCACAAGGTCACAACATTTCCAACCAAAAGCAATAAATCGTTAAAGAAAGAATACGCATATGGAAAACATCATTGCTTGTAAATGAGTGGCTAAGACTCGATAAAGCATCTCAAGTGATGATAGAATTTGTTTTAATCTCCAGTGTACACAAACGCGTAAGTCAGTTCAACAAAAAATAAGTTGGATGCAGCGAACTAAACACTGGCTGTGGAAAAGAGGCTACGACTCAAGATTTTTAAATATTCTAAACAAACACTTAAAGTGTTTGCAAAAAGCGGTTAATCCTAAATCTCTTTAAATGGGTGCAACGATGATTGTATTTTGTGTACGAGTATTGGTGTTAGTAATGTCAATATTACTGGGTATCAGGACCGAATTAATTTGTAGTATTTGGACAGAAATTTTAGACGGTTGCCTAAAATCATATAACTGATGAATAATATTTATCATTCTCCATCATCATCTTATTATTACTGTTGTTATCGCTATAATATCTATAATGTTACATGTCAAATATTGGCTACTGAACCTTTGATCACCTGGTCTAAGGAGGGTTCCCCAATCCCCCAACTCATGAGAAACAATCGTTTTTTCCATCTTTTTGCAACACCCATAGGTTAATATACAATGTAAACGCTTTTGTTAAGTAACAACAAAACTGCGAAATAAACTGGACTGAGGTTGTGGCATGCCACATGAATCTGATCATATGATGTAGATTCACAGCTATGATGAAGCAATGTGAGACCTCAAAATAAAACGTTTCCTGAACCGAACCATTTATTCTATGATTCAGTAGATACAATGACCAGTTAACTTTAGATTTGTTGACCTAACTTTATTTTGAAAAACATATTTGAAAAATCTTGGAGCAAGTTCAGTTTGTATGTATCATAAACTAACTGGAGGGGCAAGATTCAGGGGAGCACACACTTCCTGGAGCTACAGGAGTGACTACGCCGGACGAAAAAAAACAACAAAAGTAGCCCATGGAGGAGACAACTTAAAAGTTATTACCAGATATGTAATGGGCTGAAAATTGTGGCCTTGTGAAACGGACACTGAATGTTGTTTATATCGTACTGAAATGTCAAGGTATTGCAAGCCCAGTGCCGAGACCCTCTGTGCCGAGGTGTAATGAGCAGTCTGCGGACAAGAGTTGTTAGTTCAACCGCAGTACGACTGCGATACAGCTACCAGCTAAATACACCAGTGAGCGGCCTAGCTAGCTAGCTAGCTAGCCAGCCAGTCAGCTACGGAACGCAGTAGTAGTTTTTTTTGTTATTTTTGCTTACTGGACTGTGGTTTAATGTTACCCGAACGAGTCTTCGTAAGTTACCTTCCAAACAAATTTTGGACAGGTAACGTTTTCTTTCGCCTGTCACGTCATTCGCACTTTGGATTTTAAGCTCTCTTCCGTGCTAGCCGTCTAGCTAAGTTTAGAGTGAAAACATAGCTAATAGCACGTTAGCCGGCTATTACTAGCCAAGTTTTCAAAGTGGTATAATTTCTGCAAATCACTGTGTAATGCAGGACGCGTCGAGAAAACTGGCCATTTGTTTATTTTTTATATAGCAGTCATCATTCGTTTTAATCACTGAATGTGTGTAGACTCCAAAATAGCTATTATTTGTTCGTATTGTTTTTAATGATTAATGTTAGCTGGCTAGCTAGCTAGCAATGTCTGTCTCCGCCGACATGCTTGAGACACCACCTGGGTATCCTTTTGAAGAGATAGATTATGCCGATATTGAGGTTGAAGAGGTAAGAAACAATACATGATTATGGCAGTTCCTTATTAAGTGTGAAAATGCAATAGCTATATAATTTGTCAAAATGGCTATCAAGCTAGCTATAAGTTAGCTAGCCGGCAGCCTACCTACCTAAAATTAATTCAGTTTCACCCTATATAGGTAATTGTATTTTAATTGCAAGGCTGTGTTTCTTTAAGGCTTCATGTGGAAAAATACCATGTTGCGAAACATATATTACGCATTGCACTGTACTGAAAATGAAAATTACGCCTTGTATCGATGTGCTGTGATGTTCAACAACGTAAAAAGCTTAATCCGTGCACCTTGCTGCGAATGCGTCTCATTTTCAGGTGGTGGGTAGAGGAGCTTTTGGTGTCGTCTGCAAAGCCAAATGGAAAGGCAAAGATGTGGCAATCAAGACCATAGAGAGCGAATCTGAAAGAACCGCCTTTGTAGTAGAGGTATGAGGTTGCAACCTCCTGATCTCAATTCCCCGTATATTCCTGGACTTATTTGTCTCACTTTGGATTGGTTTCACGTCATGGAAGCATTGCTCGGCTGATGGCTTGGACAGAGCTGATTTCAGCTCAATAAAGTGGTTGTGTACCACGTGAACAACAGATGTGCAGTAGACATGTACCCAGCAGTGTGTTGACAGCTGTCTTCTCCTTTTTCCTTTCCAGCTTCGTCAGCTGTCTCGAGTAAATCATCCCAACATTGTAAAATTGTATGGCTCCTGCAACAATCCCGTAAGTCTCCAAACAATTCTGTAGCACGTCACTTGCATTTCACTATAATATCTGATGTAATATTTATACATGATGTGTGTACAATTGTCCAGTAGTTCACACATTTTTTGCAAGTCTGTGTGTTTAGTTTGCCATTTCAAAACTTTTTTTTTTTGGCTCATTTTCTTACTCTGTACTTTCACTGTTATCTGAGTTTGGTTTGAACATATCAGTTTATGTTTTAAATGTTTAAAAATATTAGTTCTTTATCATACAGATTTGTATGATACTCTTTCTGGTAAATCTGATACTCCTCTGTTATCATACTCTTTCTGGTAAGAGTACAGGTAATCATGTGTTTAATCATTTGAACTTTATGAACTCTTCCTCTGTTTTGTACATTGTATACCTTGCTTTGTGACAATGTTTATTGCTGCAATTGCAGTATGAATTGTTTGTTCATTGATAGTTTTCTCTCTCTCTCTCTAGGTTTGTCTAGTAATGGAATATGCAGAAGGAGGTTCTCTGTACAATGGTAAGTTAAACCCAAATTCTCTTAAAGGTCTGATCAGTAAAAAAAAAAAAAAACAATAGACACATCAGAGCCCAAAAACTAGTCTGAGATTGCTGTAGTGGGCATCGCAGGCTCTGATGGGCACAGCAATTTACACTGTTCTGTGATCTGTGGACCTTAACTTTGGAAAATGCTGGGAAAGCAGTTTGTTTAGCACTAATGAAGAATGCCCTCAAATGCCACACCACATATTAGTGAACCACAGAAGTGCCTAATATATGCAATATGACCACAATGGTGCACATTAGCCGTTAAATCGTTCTAAGATACTAGTACATCGTCAGCCACTTTTTACATGCTATGTACGTATACGGCGCATTGCGTTTAAGAACCGATTTGACGTACAGCTCTACTGAAACAGTTTTCTAGCCATTAAGCAGCAGTTCCTGGTTTTAGACGCGTGTACCCGCTGGGTTACGTGTTGTGCTGTGGTTGTGTTTGTGACGGGTGGCTCTGTCCCACAGTGCTCCACGGCGCAGAGCCCCTGCCCCACTACACCGCCTCGCATGCCATGAGCTGGTGCCTGCAGTGCGCGCAGGGCGTGTCCTATCTCCACGGCATGAAACCAAAGGCTCTCATTCACAGGGACCTCAAGCCACCCAAGTACGTACTTTACTGCCTCCACGTCTCACACACACACACACACACACCCTCCCCCCCCCCCCCCCCCCTCTGTTGCTCAGAGACCTCATGCTCTTCAAGTGCACACGTCTACTCCTCAATCTGTCTGTTACACCACTTCATCTTTCTCCCTCCCACCCTGGCTCTCACTACTACACAATTCACTCTCCTTCACCAGATTAGCCTAGAGTGCTTATGACACAGTGTCTGTAATGTTAATCACTCACACATATACACACACACACACACACACACACACACATCTGTAAGGTTTCCAGTCTGTTGTCTGGTTTTCAAGCATGCACAGCACACTTCTCTGTAACGTGGAAGTTCATACTTATGTAGTCAATCTTATGGTGCCGGTGGAGTGAGTGCAAGGAACAGTGGTGGCATTGATCAGCAGCTTTCAAACGATTCAGTAAGAGCAAAGAAACAGGCCATACTTTAAACAAGATCTTATTAATATAAGAACTACGTTTATCACGATCTTGACTGAAGAGTAACACAACACAAGCAATATACATACCAGAGAATCTTTGCGTTGTGTGTGTCAGTAGCAGTTGAGTTTCCACATTGTGGAATTGCGCCTGTTTATGTATCAGGATAATCCTAATTGTACACGAGAACGGAAAACGAACTACTGTCGTATATAAACTTAAAGAAGTTGTTATTTGTCCCGATTGGCCGGCCTGCGTGTTGTGGCTACATGTTTGGAGGTGAGCGCCTGGCGAAGCTTGCTGGACGGTGGCTGGTTATTTATGGGGCTGGGATCAGGAAGGCTTCTGGCAGCAGTGCAGTCAGCCAGATGCCTCCCTTCCTCCAGGCGTCCTGGACGTCCAGGGAAGAGCCAAGTGCCCAGCGCACCCCGCAGGCTCTGTCCAGGTCCTCCCCCCGGTGCTGTCTGATTTATATTCCTTTGGCATCCGAATTTAAAATGCGAGCTACTGTGCTGGCTTAATTGCCAGCCACCTACCAGCCATAGATTATTGGTTCTAGGGTTGAGAGATCTTACAGTTTTTCTTTGAACAGAGTCGTCTCTTGATCGTTATCGTGTGGTTTAGTGCAACGCTGAGTGTGTTTTCTTCAGTTCAGGATCGTCTGTTGCTTCTAGACTCAGATGTCTGCACTTTGAGGTTCTCCACTAGTTGTGTTCACCTGTGCTTCTCATTTCGACACACATTCCTGCATCTTTGCACTGAGGGCATTCAGGGAATACAGTCTTCTGAAAGTGAAATCCCTTCCCTGTTTCTTTTATCATATTTTGCAAGCTCTGAGTTGATCGCTATGTTAGATCTGCACAGTAGACTGAGTCTAAATCATTATCAAATTACCCATTTCTCAAAAGAATGCAGGGTAATCTTTGAGTTCACTATTGTATAGCATACAATGTAAGGTACATTGCAGTTTCAGTATATAATAATAATAATAATAATAATAATAATAATAATATATTTTGTCTGTCGTGATACGCTATTCTCAGCTTCTTGCTTCCCATATGGTGTTTATAATGGGCATGTTTTCACCCAGGCACACAAGAAAGTAAAAATCCAATAAAAGAGATTCAATAAAGAGCATAGGATGCCTCCTGCTGGCTTGGTGACCTTTTGTGGAATTCTGTTAACTTCAGGTCATTTTTGGGCAGCGTTGTCGATTTCGGTCGAGCTGGTCAGTCACTTGCTAACCGCCCGCGGCCGAGCCACTGGGTGTGCTGACGCACCCTGTTCTCCACCCCACCCCCACCCACCCCTCCTCAAACCCCAACAGTCTGCTGCTGGTCGCCGGAGGCACGGTCCTTAAGATCTGCGACTTCGGAACGGCCTGTGACATCCAGACACACATGACCAACAACAAGGGCAGTGCAGCATGGATGGCGCCAGAGGTGTTCGAAGGCGAGTATGATAACATTAGGCTTTATAATGTATGTATTGTGTGTGTGTGTGTGTGTGTGTGTGTGTGGGGAATAAATGATGTATATGTGTGTGTATGTGTATATATAAACAAAGATCTGAAACTGCATGTAGCTGCTGTAGAAGCTAGCAAGTTGGCCAGTGTTTGTAATAAGCTGATAATACAGACCATGGAGGCAGTGAAACAGCTATGGGGTCAGAGGGAGGGAGTGTGTGCTAGGAGGGAATCATTATCCCCTTGGATAATAGTAGCCGTGTGCTGCCCTCTCTGTCAGACAAGTGGAAGCACCGTAGACCCATTAACGGAGGAGCTCCGTGAGAAAGGCGGAGATTGCGTCCTGGTTTCTCTCGGGTGAACAGTCATCCACAGTTCGCTGGTTTGAACTCCAGCCTCAGGGTGGGAGCAGCGGTATTACTCTATCCCCTGTCAATCACATCGACTCTAGCCAATCGTAGAAGCTGAGCAGGGCGGCTATGAGCCCCCCTCCCCCCAGAGTGGGCAGCAGTGCTTGGCCTCACACCTCCCTGCTCAACCCTCCGTGGTTGGTAGTCATCACATATGTGGCAAGAGAAGGTGAGCTGATGGGTAGGAATTGGACAAAAAAAAAAAAAGATTTGCAGAAAAATGGGATAAAATAACAAGGGGTTGGTGGTGGCGGCTGTGCTGTTCGTCAAATGAAAGGCTCTAGTGGAAAAGACGTCCCCGGCAGTCTGGTCCTATTGCTCAGTCTCTCTGTTTCAGGATTCTGTTCTGGGACTGCTTTCTCTCTGTTTCCACCCATCTCTGTCAGTTTTCTTCTTCGCTTTCTTTGATGCCATTGTCTGTACTGTTTTTTGTCTTTTTATTTTTTTATTTTTTTGCAGTCTTTTTTTCCCCCCCAGCCTCTCTCTTCTCTGCAGTGCTTTGATTCTTTTGCTTCTTTGTGTGTATTTTATTCACTGTGTGTGTGTGTGTTTTACAGGCAGCAACTACAGTGAGAAGTGTGACGTGTTCAGCTGGGGTATTATTCTCTGGGAGGTGATTACTCGCAGGAAGCCGTTTGATGAGATCGGAGGGCCAGCCTTTCGAATCATGTGGGCGGTGCACCGTGGTGAGTGACAGGAGCAGCCCCCACTCAGAAGCTTTTATAAGCTTCCGATGGGTTGATGGTGGTCAGTAGCGATTCATTTGTGCACGTGTACAGGAACCCGTCCGCCCCTCATTAAGAACCTGCCCAAGCCCATAGAGAGCCTAATGACACGCTGCTGGTCTAAAGACCCTTCACAGCGGCCCTCTATGGAGGAGATCGTCAAGATGATGACTCACCTAATGAAGGTAACGCCTTTTGCACACGCACGCACACACACACAACTCTTCATATGTGTTTATCAAGAGTCGTCCATCTCACTTGCTGTGTTTCTCTCTTAACTGACTCCATGTCTTTGTCTCTATTAATGTCTCTTTCTCCTGCTTTATCTCTCTCTTCCTCACGTCCTCTCCCACTCCCCTTCTTTCTCTCTCTGTGTGTGTGTGTGTGTGTGTGTGGTGTGTGTGTGTGTAGTATTTCCCCGGGTCGGAGGAGCCCTTGCAGTACCCTTATCAGTATTCAGATGAGGGCCAGAGTAACTCTGCCACTAGTACAGGTACACTCACACACCTGGCTGGATCCATACATTCACCTAAGGAAAACCAGATCGACAAACAAATCAGTCAAACATCAAGCCTGCCCTATAGGTGTATTTTTGTTGGCATATGGAAGTATTGATCTGCATTGGCCTAAAATGGTCATGCCACACCCCTTTACATGTTGTGTATCAGTTATTGTAAAGCTGATTCTCAGAAATGTCTGGCTTGGTGCAGTAATGCTACCCATCAGCAGTGCTCAGAAGCATGCAGAGTGTGTTGGACGTGCAAGGTTTCAGGAGGTTGTTTGTGTGGTTGTTGTCGTGGCGTTGGCACTGCGTGGTGGAAGGTTCCTACATGGACTACACCAGCACGGGCAACAAGAACGAGGGCGGCACCTCCGCCAGCTCCAACGACACCATCAAGACCATGGAGACCAAGTTTGCACCCTTCAAACCAAAGGTAGGTCTCGACCAGCACTAGAGTGGCTAGAGCAGGATCGTCTTCGGGTGTAAAAGTGCATGCAAGTAAACTTTTAAGAATGCGAGTATTGTTCATTCTTAAGGTTGACCCATTGAGGCCTGGACTCCCCCTGTCCAGAGGGGGCAGCGTTGAGAGTTTGTCAGGCAGAACGCCCTCCCTGGCCGCCGACAGCAAACGAATGAGCACAGATCTCTCCGAGCTCGAGCACAAGATGCCTTTCTCTGCAGGTAACACGCCTTTACACACACACAGTGGAGATGAGCAATGATGCATGTTGAAACAAACATATGTCACATGTCCCTTTATTTCCAGCAAAACCAGACTTCAGCTTTCCTCACTGTGAGAAGAGCAAAGTCTTCTCCTAGGGTCTTGCACACAGTTCCAGTTATTAGCATTCAGAAGAAAAAATTTGCTAGTGGGTTCATCCTACTTCTAATTCATTTAGTTCATCTTCAGTTTTAAATGTTTAAAGTTTAATTTTCATCAATTTCCATAAATTTACTTTTCCACGCTTCAGCTTATTTAGTTTGTCATCAATTTTGTTTTGTCTTTGCTCATTCATTAAAGATAATGACTAAATAAATATAATATTTTTATACCAAATATAGAAATACAATGATTAAACCTCTTTTAATATTGTTACTATTGTTAGCCAAATCAATGATTCACCAACACCTGCTAAACTTCACCTCATAAAGTAGAAAAACTCAACAGTGAATTCTGAAAAGCCTAGTGGTATTCAGACCACCTTAACAGCCAGAGTTTTCCCATGCTCTGCAGACTTTCTCTAATCTCTAGCTTTAGGCTGATGCATGAGCTGGATTCTGCATGCCCCGCCCCCGCACCTAAGCCGCGGCCCGGGCGGGGGGGGGGGCGGGGGGCGCGGGGGGGGGGCGGGGGGGGGGGGGGGGGGGGGGGAGGGGGGGGGGGGGCGGGCGG
>JAOYMR010000004.1:1917777-1929753 GCA_025802075.1 Tenebrosternarchus preto | reverse complement strand
TCTCTCTCTCTCTCTCTCTCTCTCTCTCTCTCTCTCTCTCTCTCTCTCTCTCTCTCTCTCTCTCTCTCCCTCTTTCTTCCTCTCCCATCATCTTTGCCCACGTCTAGGAAGGAGCTGATAGCCGAACTCGATCAGGACGAGAAGGACCAGCAGAACACGTCTCGCCTGGTCCAGGAGCACAAGAAGCTTCTGGAAGAGAACAAGAGCCTATCCACCTACTATCAGCAGTGCAAGAAGCAGTTGGAGCTGATCCGTGCACAGCAGCAGAAGAGGCAGGGCACCTCATGATGCGTCCAAGCCACGTCCCCAAACCACACCCCCTCCTCCGCCCCCCATCACCGAACCCACCCTGAAACCTCCCCCACAGACAGACGGACGGACAGACTGACTCTCAGACACGCCCCTTTTTCTGGCCCATCTTTCTTCCCCCCCCCCCGGGTGGCGCCCGGCTCCTGCCCCATCGGCCCGGGCGTGACTGCCGACCCGACCCGCCGCGACTCCGTGTTCCTATGTCGAAAGCTCCCTCACATCCGTCTCAGCTGTGGCACCCCAGTTCCGAGACCCTCTGCTTGACTTTGCCAGAGCATGCCGCCCCAATGCCTGGGCAGCCGCCCCGGGCCGTCTCGAGGCTGAACACCCCCCCTCCCCCCCTCCGTGGCCAGGTTAGGAGAGGCGCACGTGTGTGGTGTGAAGCCTCGTCCGTCCCGGTGAGCCAGCGTCCAGTGCTCAAAGTTTGTCGATAGAGTCTGTGTCACAGGTGAAGTGGGGCGTGACTCTGAACCCAGAGTGTCGGAGTCTCGTTTTCACGTGGCGTCTTCATCCCATTGGTTCCTTGGGAAATGGGCTATATTTGCTCCTCTCAAATACAGCATCCCAGAATCCCCAAGCAGGATTGGTTCACGCCCTTCATTGATTATTGATCCTTTGAGAATGTGAAAGCAACATGGTTTTAAGTTACATGGATTACAAACTAATTTTATTGTTTTAGTCTTCATATTTTGCTCACTATTTGAAAACTTAGGAGTTTTTGTGTTTATTTTTTTTTTTTAACCTTATGCAAAAAATAACTACATATCTTGAAAGGCATTGCCTTTATTATTGCTGATGTGGAGGCTCTTTTTAATGTCCGTCTCTCAACAAAAGGATGTATTTTGCATATAACTTGCCTGTCTAACCTGCATCTCTGAAGAAATTTAGACGAGCTTATTACTCCACCAGAAGATGCAATATTTTAGTCTGCTTTTAATACGTGTGTTCACTTTCTTTTAAAACCCTCCCCCTGCTCCGTATTGGCTCTCCCTGTGTTAAAGGCCAGTTAGAACAGACTGAGCCAAACGAAAGGATCACTTACATTCAGAGCGTGACGTGCCTGTGACCGTACCGCTACGCAGGCTCATCACGACTGCATATTCCTCCGCCGTTTCCGTTTTGCTGAGGACTTGGCGGCGTCATGGTGACTTCCACACAGACGTGGGTGGGGGGGAAAGCCCCGTTAATTGCGCAGGCCAGAGTCACCCCCACCCGCCCCACCTCCTCCTCCACCCTGCGTTTCCCCCCTTTTAGCTGATCTTGGTTCACATGTTGCCTTAGAGGTTTAATCGCTTGCATTTACTTGACCTGTTTTGTTGCGTGGAGAAGCCGCTCTTCCAGGGCAGCCTCTTTAAATGTAATTAACAGTATCTAATAGGTGTGCGAGAGTGACTTTCTCTTTTTTTTTTTTTTTTTTCCGGGAAGGAAAAAATGTTTTTTTTTTAATATATATATATTTTTTCCTTTTCTGAAAGGCTTGCGTACGAAAAGAAACAGAATCAGGAAGCTTCGGCACGCCCGATAAACGCCCGAACGAATCCCGTCTGTATGCTGCAGAAAAGCTTAGAGCCGCAGTTGGATGGCAGTCCTTTCACCTGGTCAGGCCTGAGTTTAGGGCCCCTGTCCCACGCCTCTGTTACACACTGCGCAGAAGATGCTCTTCTTCTGTAATTTAAGGGGAGGCGTGGTTAAGAAGATGCAGGTCAGGGCTCGTGCCACTTCAGTTCTCCCCTGACCTTCACGTTCACTAAAACTCTACTGTTTTTGCCATCACCTGCTGGACCTAATCACAAGTTACGTGTCACTCAAGTTAAAGAACAGGAAGAGCTGAATTTGTATGATTCACAGTTTCTTTTGTCACTTTCTTCCACTCGTTTATTATAATTATTATTATTATTATTATTATTATTATTATTATTGGGTTTTTTTTTTCTTTTTTTGAGCATAATAGTGGTACGATTCTGTACCCGTTTCATTTCTTCTTGTATGAGTTTCTGTATGTGCTGTACATAAGATGTCTGATTTCTTAAGCTATTGGGAGTGGGAATATAACACAAGGAGATCGCATCTTGAAATAAAATGGACAGGTGGGCATTGTGCAAACCTCCCGTCTGTGCTGTCTGTCTGTTCTGCCTGCTTTAATGGTGTTCCTGAGAGAGAGTTACAGGAGTGCTTGCTTGGCTGTTGGCTACACAAAATCCACAGTGCCAAAAACAATCCATTTTTGCCTGTAGCAAGATAGAAAATGGTCTGCTTCCATTTTTTTGTTTGTTTTCGTTTTAGCAGTTTCCAAAATCTGGTTTACTTTTCCAAAATCTGGTACACATTTCCATAATTTACAAAATTTTAATATAAACTAACAACTTTAAATTATGAGGTTGGTGGTGTGATTAGCAGTATTACTTGCTGTAACAATTAGACTCATCCAGTATAATAACTGGTGCATGAACACAATTATGGAAATGTAATCTGTCGAGAGAGAATTCCTATCATCTAATTCAAAAAATGGAAAGAGATGTAGATGGTTGTTTCCAGTTTCCTGAATGGAAACACACTTTCACTTTTTCATCACAAACGCTGACTGTTCACACATGAACTGAACAGCTCATTCCTGGATTCATGTTTCTTTCTCTCACTCATGGAAAGATTGCCAATATAGATTCTTGAATATCATAATGTTTCTACTGCCATGTAACAGAATCAGCTGTAGGGTAAGGGACTAAAGTGATTTAAAACTATTTGCTGAGGTAATTTTATTAATTTTTGTTTTAGAAATCAATATATATGTATACTTATGTTTATTTACATCCATATGTTGATACGTATTTTGTCTTAGAAATGAATGTAAGCATTTAAATGCCTTTAAAACCATGAAAAGCAGACATTCGACTGTAGTGTTAAAATCGGAACATTAGATTCTAAATTTGTGAGGTTTGAATGGTACTTGAAAGCAATTTCCAAAGAATCCAATGTCGTTATGTTTGCTGTAGCCACAAGAGGGCGATAGAGACAACGCTATGCTTCACTGTCGGACTAAAATCTGGTTCTCCTAAACAAAGAAGTCTAGCATTGTCTCCAACTGTGGTCACAGGTAATATTGAGGGAAGTCAGCTAAGTATTGAGAACGTCAGATAAAATTATTTAATATTCAAGTGTTTACTTTTTTTATGGGATAATGACGTAAACGTTTATATGGTAATCAAAGTCAAATACGTGATGTTGCTTGATGTTATTTTCGGTCATACAAATGACGTTATATGTCCAGTTATATCGTGTAAAGTGATTCAGGATGTGAATCACACTGTGGGAAGACATCATCTCATGCCTGCAGTAATCGCCTGTGCGTAATAGGACCGTAGAACACGCAGTCCTTTGACAAGGGGGGAAACCCAGGTGTATGTTTCAGGGTAAAATGACTACTTTTCGGTGTGTTTTCAGCTTCACAATACAGGTCACCGCGACTCAGATTATGAATTGATCCCCATTCACGAATCCATGATGTCATTACCACCACTTTTTTTGGGGAAGGTATTGTGTTCTGTATATGCTCGGCCTCTCTCGTGAGCTTCTTTTGCGATGTTCTCATTCTGTTGTTAAAATATCCACCCAAGTTTCTAACCTAGCGATCACACACCAGCCACAATGGGCCAACATCTACCAGCGCCATTCTGGAAGGCCGCGGTTTACGATGAGGTCATCGTGCGACGAATGCACAAACACACGAGCCACGCACCGGCTTGCAGTTATTGATTGTATACTCGAAACTGACCAACACTCTCATAATGTCGTTTTCATAATATTAAACAGGCCTAGGAGTTTTCAGTATATTTCCGTAATCGTAAATTTGTTACTTGCGGTCGGTGTGGTGCAATAGGAAAAGGCTTATTGATCTGAATGATGCAATCCCAGAGCAAGCTGTTAGACTGCGACACAATAGTGCCGTTTTGTTTTGCGTTTGTAGTAGGAGCACAGGGTTGTGTTATATACCGTTTCTCTCCTCCTTGGCGCGCTTCAAACTACTTGTGTAAGACACGTATCTCATCATCACTATCATCATCCTTTTTTTTTTTATTCTTTCCTTCACGAGAAAGGAAAAGTTCACTTGGAATTTGCGTCGGATCTTATCTCTTTTTCTCTCGGTGTAACCATGGCAACTGCCTGGAAATGGGCTAGCATTGGTAGAGACGGTGGCGGGTTTTAGTAGTGGGCAGAATTTAGGTCAGAATGTGTGTATATTGGTCTATAAATTGCACTCGTGTTCTAGATCCGTTATTTCATTAATCAGACTGAATCCCCCGGCCGGGCGTCGCGAGGTGGCTCCGGGCCGATTCCGAGGAGCTGAAGAATGAATGGCTTTACACACGCGCAGAGCTCGAAGGAGACAAAGAAGCTGTTCCGCCGCAGGTGTCACTCTTTATTACAGCAAGAAGGGAAATCTTTCCCCTGGAAGTTGTTCATAAAGTTACTAAAGAATAGAGGCGTCTGCTTGATATTTATGATTCATTTTATTTTCTGCAATGAGAAAATGTTCGTTTTTGCTTTTTTAAGGTTTCAAAACACACGCACTGGTTCTTTTTCCTTTTATCCATTTAAAACCATTTTTTCTCAAAACGACTTAGGTGCGCCTCGCGTTCGGTTGGAGTCACTGAACCCTCTGGCTTATTGTTTAAAGTTTAACCAGGCTTAAGAGCTGAAAAACTCGCGCGCTTGTTCCCATGAGGGTCGCGCGTGAAATAAACGATTTCGCGCGGTGCGACGCTTTCACACATTGCAGCGTGCGCGGTGGTGTGAGTCTGAGAGCACGTCTCGCTGACGAGCTGTCAAGTGTTTGCCGCTAAAGCCTTTGTCATGACGAACGCTACGCGCAGTATTATTGAGTCTCATCAAGAAGGCTGTTTATTTCAGTAGTTGTTGATGTCGCATAGCTTTCTCACACGGAGTACTTACCCCACCTCTGTTTGGTGGATATATATGAGTATTTGCACAGTAACAAGACTTTATTGTGTGGCTTTATACTTACTTAAATTGGATATAAAACCAAACATTAAATCTATAAAAAGGCACGCTGACGTATTTGATTCACGTGTATATTAAGCGAAGAAATTACAAGCCGTTAGATGCAAATACATCTGTGCCTGGTGGGCAAAAGTAACCGGAGAACTGACTGCAAAGTCGTTTCTTGGCCAGCAGTGGTATTGCATCATACGATCAGGTGAAAGAGAGCTCAGATAAGGCCTAGAATCGATCCTGGATGTGGTTGCGTCCGCCGCCCTCTGGTGCCTGTCCTGAATATGATCTGCGAGAAAGTGTCGATGCCAGTAAAGCAAGTCGTCACAATGCGGAGAAAATCCGAATAAATCACTCCGCCGCGTCGCTAGCGTTAGGCGTGGCCAAACTGTCTCTCCGGCTCCGTGTTAATAAGCGGAAGATACTGGTGGGCTCAGCGATAGAAGACCATAGACCAAGGTCAGCATTGAACGACCCAGACATGTATTTTATTGAAAAGATCCGTGACACTTTTCGTCATAAAGAGAAGACTGCTCCAGCATTACCTCAGAGGGTTAGCCATTAGATTCCAAACCCTGGTAAACATCAAGAACAGAAAGATCGTTTGTATTACAGATAGCTGAAAAATGAAGTAAAGATGTTGAAGCATAAATCATTAATGTCTTCTGGACACCTAAAATCAAGGTGAACCTGTATCAGAGTCATGGAATGGGGCAAAGTGGACGAGACAAACTATCTCATCAGTAAACACTGCAGAGTGAGAGTAGATTTCAGAATGGAGAGAAGAAGTGATCGGGTAAAAAGGACAAAAGATGGTAAAAGAGAAGAGGTTGCTAAGTGATAATTGGCCGTGAGAGGAGGGGCTGACCTGAAGGAGCAACTGGGGAATTGAAAACGAGACATTATAGACTGAACAGGTGAATGAGGGCAGAGATGGAGGAAAGAGTGGAGCACTGTTGATGAGTGAAGGTAGTCAAAAGAGAGGAGAGTGGAACGGGTAAGAGGATTAGTACGACAGAAACGCGTGTGTGTGAGTGAGTGAGTAAGAGAGGGCGACAGCTTTCTGAGTATTGTGAAGGTCAGCAATAAAGGCTGTTATTATGACTGTGTGTGTGTGTGTGTGTGTGTGTGTGTCTGAGAGAGAGAGAGGAAAAGCAAGATGCGCTAGGTGAGGGTGTGAAGGTAATTGCTGAAGCACGCCTGTGGTAACGGGAGGCCCTCGGCAAAGCGGATGAGATTCACAGCTCAATCTCACAACTTCAAAACCAGCAAGTCACCTGTCACACCCAGTTCACCTCACAGCACTGTAACACTTGCTGTCTGTCTCTCTCTCTGTCTCTCTCTCTCTCTCTCACACACACAAACACACACATATAGCTATAGGTTTGCACCTATAGAAATCTAATTACAGAGCACGTGTGCAGGAATTCATCCCTTTAATCCTGCCCAGGATGTAAACAGATTTGCTGCTTTGCGCGTTGGACCTGTAACTCAGCGCAGCTCGTTTAAGGCTTTTTAGACCTGAGTGATCACAAGCCCCAATCCAAGCTTGAAATGCTAATAAAGGGCCATCAACATGCAAGCAGGTGGCATCCATTCCAAGATGAAAATCCACTCTGGTGCATAGAAGAGTTCCCTTCCCAGTCCAAACTGACACAAACACACACACACACACACACACACACACACACACACACACACACACACACACGTGTCAGTATGAAAATCCTGCATGAAATCTGAGTAACGCTATTGTTCAGCTGATTTGCTGAAGGTAAGAGAGAGAATGAGACTTCTGGGACTGAATAAAGAAGACATTCTTGGGTGCTGAAAACAAAACAGTCACTTTGATATTGGCTTGAAATTGTGAAACCACCCACCTACACACACACACATTCACAAATCCCTAAGAATCACACACAAACATGTAGACGCACACACACAACTGCCTACACTTGCCCCCACTTGAGCAACCTGTCAAGTGTGGAGGTTCAGAGTATGTGAAGACGTCTTCCGGAGTGAGAAAACGACGTAAACAGCTCCGCCCGTCTCCCATGTCGGCTCTCTGGCCAAAGACACGTTCATTAGAACCTTCTGTCATCGGTCGGCCCGGGACCTGCCTGAACGCCTGACCTTTTGCTGTGCAACCTTGGGCATTCCTGTGTGTGTGTGTGTGTGTGTGCGTGTGTGTGTGTGTGTGCATGCATACATCTTGCACACCCTGCCCCAGCATTTGTGTGGGTCTGTGTGTGTGTGTGTGTACATGTCTTACCCAGCATGTGGTTGTATTTATGTTTAGGAGGAAGAGTGTGGCTGCGTTGGTTAGTCTACCTTCATTCGGATGCTCGTGGATGACTAATATATGTAAGAGTCCACTTAGAAGCCATCCACACTCTCCTGTGTGTATGTGTGTGTGTGTGTGTTGTTCCTCTTCACTTCGGTGCAGCGATGCCTTGAGTTCACCACGGTAACCATCCCTTGTACTGCAGGTAGCCAGATTCGCGCCCCCCCCCCCCTCCCAGAAGTCTCGGCAGTGACTGATGTGTCCCTGGCAGCTGGCAGCTGGCATGTCCCATGGCTTCATCGCCTGCGTTTGTCTTCGGGTCTCTGCTTGGGCTTGCCCTCACCTCGACTCACTGCGCCCGCACACGTTCCCTTGGCACGTGGCTGCCGCACTCCGACCGCAGATTTCTTGAATCCCCCCGGAATGAGTCATCAAGTTTACACCCTGAACGTTATGAGTCAACTGATTTCAGTGGCTGCAGGATTTGACGTGTGTTGTCTGAAGCCTTCCACACGGGGAAGGAGATCAGCATACTGTAACGTTGGTAAGAGTCTCACTGCCTTCACAGTTTTTCTTGTTTTCGTGAGATACAAAGGGTCTAGAGGAGCTCATTTAAGTCCCGCTCCTGGTAATTGGCTTCCTCGAAGTAAATACAAAGCCCATATTTAACAATATTGAGTAGACAGATAGATCAGAGAGAATAGAGCTCCGAATGATTCATTCCTTAGGCTTTGCATGATCGTTCTGAAACTTGCTATTAAGTATTTTCTTGGTAAAAACTAAAGTCATGATGCTGGACTCTGGAAGGTATGAGAAATCTAGATTTGTTACTTTGCAAATTCCTTTTGTATAAATGACAGGGGAAAATGTGCAAACCAAATTTACCAGCAGCAGGATGCTTCGGATTTGTGCTTTACATGGCATGCAGGAAGCAAGGCAAGGTGGTTTGGGCATCTGTGTGTCTGCCCTCTGTGGGGCAGCATTCTGACAGACACGGTTGTCCCGCCGGCCCCTCCGTCCCGCTGTCCCGCCTGCCTCGGGAGCGTATGGAGGTGGTGGCTGTGTGGGTACTTGCCTCTCGTCTGTGTCCACCTCTGGGGTGTGGTTGGGCAGGAACAGGGCGCTGAGAGCGGGGAGGTTGGCCAGAGCAGGGCAGGCACTGGGACCATGATGACACTGGGAGTGGGGCGGCACTGCTCATCTGTTCATCTGTTTTCTTTTTCTTTATTTCTCTCAATCTCTCTCTTATACACTCATTCACTCCCTAGTGTCTGAATATTTCACACGCTGTATCCTGTTTGTATTGGCTCTAGCTTTCACATAAAGCTTGTGTTTGAAGAAGGTGGGTAAGCTAGATACCCAGGATTATCTATCTATTGCTTTCTCCCTCTCCCTCTCTCTTTCTCTCTCTCTCTCTCTCTCTCTCTCTCACACACACACACACACACACACTCAGGCCCTGGGAGAATGTTCCAGGGAAAGGTCAGTGGGTGCAAGAATGGCACTAAAACTAAACTGATCAGCTGTCTGTGTGTGTGTGTATGTGTTGTGTGTGTGTGCGCGTGGGGGCGGGCACTGGGAGCGGGGCATGTGTGTGTGTTTTTGTGTGCGTGTGTGTGTGCGTGTGGATGAGTGGGTGTGTTTGAGTGGGGTGGTGTGCGTTTGTAGATATTCCTGAGTCGTCACCACTCACACACGTTTTGTTTTTCTAATCTATAACAAAGAGTCGCCTTTATCCTTTGTTAAAAAGACATTCACAAACTCTTTAAGAAGAGCTTTTACTTTAAACTGTTTGTTCTACCACAGACATAGTTCCCCATTACAATTGTTTTGCTACAAATGCTTTCAACTAGAAGACATTATACTTATAATTATTTGACTGAACGATAAATATGAATGTGTGATATGAAGGGTAAAGGACTACCCTTCCCAGGTGTGGGTAGGGTGGGGGCATATCTCTCCACCAGCCAGGGCTGGTGTGCTGCAGGCAGCACTCTGGGGATTCAGTGGCTTTGATCCCTAAACTATCCTCACAATAGAAATGTACCCTGTGTGCCATGTCATCGCATTCTATTGTGGCAATCACAGTATTCATTATCATGAACAGTAATGATGAACATGATTGTTTTTATTAATGCTGTAATGTATAACAACCGTAGTATTAGTAGTAACAACAACAACAATAATAACAATAGTAATAATAATAATAATGTTGCGTTCATGTACATATATGAACGCAAGAAAGACGGGGTAATTCCTTTATTTTTCTAAATATTATTGTGCATCCAAAGTACATGCCAACATAATTCAGTTAGATATTAACTCTGAATGATGCTGGTAATGAAATGAACTGACTTGACTCGAACCTTCTTAAACCGCTTTGCAGTGGCGTGTAACCTGGTCGCCTTGATACGATGATCGGCCAGAGAGGAGGAACTGAGTTCGCCAAGAGCAGAAAAAAGCAGAGAAATAAAACAGCGCCGTTTTAAGCATACAACGCTTATACAATTGCAGCGCTTAGAGTTGAACTCAACCAGCTCAGTCTTCACTATCGAGTCGCGCGCCGCGCGTTCCCGCTACTCAGATTCTCCAACAACATTTACGAACATTTTTTGAGTAGATGCCTGACCGCCGGTTGTGAATGAGGGTGAGATGACGTCAGTCCGCGAATGTCAACAATGTAGCGATTGAGAGTAGGCGTTCCATTCGAGTGTAACAAACAGAGGAGACGGAGCCGCGCGCTGCACAGGATCACCACACATACACACACTGACATTTGTTGAAGAAAACAAAATTTTATAATCACAAAGTTCCTTTTTGCTCTCAAAGACAAAGTAATATTTGCAGAATTGAATCGCAAACGTGATCTTCCTGCAGAGCCCGGAGGCTTTAGGAGTCTGCAAGGAAGTCATCATGTGAAAAAAATTTATTTGGTAATCGGACAAAAGGGCTGGATTACGAGAAAAAAACGAAAGTTTGAAGGTGAGTGGCATGTTCGCTTTTCTGTGTGTTTCGATTTGCGTGCTGTGTGCTGCGTGAAATTCCAACGGTAAGGAGACCAAGCGGTTGGAGTGAATCATTCTTTCATAAAAGCAGATGCAGTTCGAAACTCATGCGTTTGCGTGTGTGTCTGAGGGGGTAATGCTAATCGGAGTAGTTCGGTGTTTTGAGTGAACGGTCCCCGGCAGTGCGAAGCCAAATACTATTCTGAAACTAGACAGCACACCTTTCCTCGACCCGCTTGTGTCTGTGGTGGAGGTAAATGCACTTGCTTTGAGACAGTAAAGTAAGCTGGCCACATCCTGTTGTGCTGCGCGTGGATATAACGAGGACGGCTCCGCCGGAGTGTATTGCAAGTAGCTGGCTGCACTGCGATCCCGGAGCAGGAGGAGGAAAGGGGTCCGGCATGGCCCTTGTTTTCGCTGAGAGAAAAGAATCTGTCACTCGCTAAGGCCTTGACCGACTGAAGGGGTACACAACACAGACGAACCCCCTGTGGCCCAGATTCCCGCCTCTAATTTATTTAGACCTTTTAAAAAATATTTTGAAATAGAGCACATTTGAAAAAATTGAGCCTATCATTCAATAACAAGGATCTATTATTGTTGTTGTTGTTGTTGATCTTGTTGTTCTTGTGTGTTTGTTATTACTACTACAACTACTATTAACAATACTACTACTACTGATTCTAAACAATATTTCCGTTTTTATGTGAACTTAAAAAATTATTTGTAGTGGCACTTTGTTTTAGCGCAAGTGCAGCCCGATAAAAAATACTCTGCTGGTGCGAAAATGTGCTTACGGTTTAAGTAAAAACGGGAAGCGAGCTCGCTTTGTTCTACGCTCCATACCACAGAACAGCAGTTGTATAGACCTGAGCGATTACATTACTATTCTCTATTAATCCACATAAAATCAGCAAAATATTTGCTGTGTAAGGGGCTGCGAGCCTTATTCGGTACAGCAGCCAATGCGAACGGCTCGGTTGCCCGAGGGTGGCATTTAAAGTAGCAGGGACCAATTTTTCGGCGAATCCGTTGGAATGTCGCTTCGTCACGAACAGCGCGAAATGATGCAGGTGTTTCAGATGTTTATCTGGAAACGCATAAATGATTGGTGGTGATCGAAAAAACCCGTGATTATCCGGAGTTGTTGGAATCAGTCAGTAAATAAGTGAACCGATCAGTCTTGGTCCTGTTCTTGTACACAGTCTGTCGGTAAATTGAACACTCATGTCACAAATCATTATCTTAGATATCATGTTCTGTGAGGTGATTCTTCTGCCCGAGATTGTTTAGGCGGCATGCCGTGGTCGCAGTGGTAAACTGAGAGCCTGATATGAAAAGCTAGGCTTTGTCCTCTTCATCTTGTAATCA
>JAOYMR010000004.1:1912777-1915277 GCA_025802075.1 Tenebrosternarchus preto | reverse complement strand
TAGTACTTCTGGGTAAATATGACTGATATACACGGCAGTTTAGGGTATAAATTAATACCGATACATTGTACATAAATACATTGAAGGGTTTCTACACCTTAATTGTCTTACTATTTTGTTTATTGCACATATTTTATATTTATTTCTAAATATAACTTTACCTGCACGGTTTTAAAAATTATTTCTAGAAAGCAATATGTTGGTAAAGTTACAAATGTACTTACGCAATATATTTACAATGTAATATACAATATGTAAACAAAGCTGCACAGATAATGTAGAGTAAAACTTAAATCTAGAGGCCATTTGGTAGAAAAACAAACTTGTTCCTGCAGAGGCAGAACGAGGTAAAATTGCTCCTTTTTTTGGACATGCATATGTCTTCTGTGCATACATGTCTTGGTTAAGAAGCACTTCCTAATCTACCTATTTTTATGAGTGGATTTCCTGCCTTGAGCATTTCCTTTGGCTGTAGTCTTTGCAGAGTTCTGTCCATCAGCTCTCCTCACACTGACCTCTGGCTACGTTGTGGACAGGCTGATGACATTTTCTGAATAAATTCACCATGTTTCGCTGCGATATTTTGAAAAGACACACCTCTTTGTGGTTGTTTGTTTACCAGAAATGCATTAAACTAGTGCAGAAAGTATATATATATATATATATATATTTTTTTTTGTATCATGCTAAGAACTTCCTTCTAATTGCAATAAATAACACTTTATATTTTAACTGCAAAAAAAAAAGTTATTCAGAGTGTTCTATTCTGGACGTATGTGTGTGTGCACGTGTGTGTTTGTCAGATTTGCTCACAAGTTTATTTTGAGAAGGTACTGGTGTTGCTGGTATCTGTGTTTCTCACTTCTACAGCCTTGAAAATACACTGCTCCAAATGCTCTTTCCCTCACACTGCGTGTGTGGTCGTTCTCCTCGAAGGGTCCAGTAACCACACTGTGTGGGAGGGTGTGTGTGGGAGGGTGTCCAAAGGTTGCATTTTAAGACTCCTTTCAGTGCATCTCATGGGCAGTTCATCCTGGAGACCAGCCTACATCACACATTCATTCATGTATTTTCTTACCCAACCACATACACACACATTCACAGATTTTCGCATAATCACTCCTTTACTGACTCAGTCTGGGCACCCTGAGCTCCCACATCCGAGCCCAGCTCCTCTCCTCCACGCTCCTCCACGCTCCTCCACTCCACTGGTGTCCAGAGCCTGAATGGCTGAGGGTCGAGCCCAGGGTTCACATTGGCCCTGGCCAGGCCACAGGGAAGACCGCTCTGCCTGACGCTCTGTCTGATGCTCTGTGGCACAGGGGCGTATGCTGTCCGACGTCTTTTACAGCTCAGCATTTATCCCTTGCTTGCTTAATGGCTTTAGGAAGCTACGAGAGCAGTCACACTGGAGAAACCTGTGATCAAGTTCATTCCGCAAGGGCACAGTAGCTGCATGCAGCAGCTGGACTGTGCAACCAGCTACAGACTCACACTGTATGCTGCTGGGTTTGGGTGCATCTGTAGCTCCTCTTGGTAGAGCTGGTGCCAGTAATGCTGAGGATCTGGATTTGGTTCCCATGGTGCACATGCAGTGGATAAGATTGTTCTGTGTTTTACTTTATTATAAGGTATTGTGCTGTGTTTATATCCTGTGTTATAGTGTAAAAACCACTGTACTACTGTATTGTGTTTTATTATACTGGATTATATCCTGTGTTATAGTGTAAACACCACTGTACTACTGTATTTGTGGCTTACGTACTGTACAGTAGCTAAACTGCAAGAATCTACAAAGATTGTCACAAGTTGTCAAGACATAACAGGTCCAAAGGCCTCAGCAAAAATGCTGGAACGAAGTACCAGCTGAGCAGGCATGACACTCTTTACTCTTTTCAGTGTATACACAAACACACACACACACACACACACACTTAAAGCAGGAGCAGGAGAGCTGAAAATGGGCCAAGCACTGCCTGGGGCTATCCCAGACTCTCTCTCTCTCTCTCTCTCTCTCTCTCTCTCTCTCTCTCTCTGTTTCTCTCTCTCATAGTCACTGACTATACAGACAAACACAGAGATGCACAAATAAACACTTACAGTCACACACTTTTTTTTCTTCTTTGGGTGAAACAGTGCTGTCACAGGTCTGTGTTGGTAGAAATGAGTCATACTCAGCTTGGCTTGTCAATAAACACTAAATATAACCCACACACACACACACACACACACACAGAGGCAGGAAATTAATTGACGGCGTTGCGCATTCGGGAGAGGCCTTATTAATAACGATGATTAATAGAGTCACAAGTTAAAATGACCCAGTAAAAGTGACGACTGCCTTGTGTGAATTACTGACTGCTGTTTAAACAACGCCCACCTGTGTCCTCTGGGCCACTCTGGGGTGATTTATGCAGGTGGGGGGGGCGCCGGGGGGGGGGCGCGGGGGGGGGGCCGGGCCGGCGGCCGGGGGGGGCGGGGCCGGGCGGGGGGGGGGGGG
>JAOYMR010000004.1:1868485-1878491 GCA_025802075.1 Tenebrosternarchus preto | reverse complement strand
ACACACACACACACACACACACACACACACACACACACACACACACACACACACACACACACACACACATACACAGTGTGGGAGTGTTGATGTAGGAGGATTTTATGTGTCACTTCTTTCCTATGTGGAGATTTTCCATCAGTCTCTATTTCCTGTGATGGGTTGGTGTTCTGCACAATATATAAGAAAATAATCATAATTTTTTTTTTTTTTTTTTTTACACCTCTCCATTTCCATGTATTTGGGATCCTGTAAGGTGCTTCATGAAGGACCAGCTGCAGTCACAGACGTCTGCAGTTCAAGCTCCAGACACATGTCGTCTGCTGGGTCTTTGTCCTGGCTTGTGCCTTTGCCTTTGCACTTGTGTACAACATTGCATGTGGTGTTTTTTATTGCCGGTGCTTTTCTTATGTATGTGTGTGTGTATAAGTGTGTGTGTGTGTGTGTGTGTGTGTGTGTGTGTGTGTGTGTGTGTGACCTGGTTAGGGAGACTGAAGAATGCGCTCCAGGTGAGGATTAGCTTGGCTGCTTTTTGCTCGGTGCGATCCCTACCGACGGAGTCCCCGGGCAGTGCCCGTCGTTTGAGACGTTGTTTACTCCAAGGCTGAAGAAGAGACAGAGGAGATTAGCTTCCTGTCTGTCTTCCCCAAGGCCAGAACACTTATGTGTACTACCAGCATTTCCTGAACTGAACATGAGACAGATTTCAGGGTTGTTGTTTTTTTTCTTTGCCGCTGTTTGTGTTTCTGTGTGTGAAAACAGCAGCGCTTTGGATAACTCTTTATTTGAATAAATCTGTACTAGAGGAATAGGTAATAGAGTGGCAGTGAGTGGATTAGGCTCCTAACGAGTAATTCAGGCCTGTGTGCTCTCAGGATGATTGACTTGTAGCAGAGAATTCCACCCTGCTTGTGTGATTCAGTCTGTCAGCCAAAATGGCAATACTGTGAATCATAGTTGAGAGGATGCTGAACTCCTGTACAGATGAGGTGTGTGTGTGTGTGTGTGTGTGTGTGTGTGTGTGTGGTTATGCTACGCTACAAGTCAGCACGGAGTCCGTAACTCTACCGCACCTGTTTGTCTACCAGGCTCCACATGTGCAGGGGTCAATAGTCATGTGACTGGGACCACACTGAGCTACGCAAAATGTCTGAACTCCTCAGGAAGATTAAAAAGATAGAACTGACGCATAATTTGTGTGTGTGAGCGTGCGTGCGTGCGTGCGTGCGTGTGTGTGTGTGCGTGTGTGTGTGTGTGTGCATCACTTGTTCTGTCTGTTACCATATAAGATAGAGGCTTGTGAGTCATGCTGTTTCTGCCTTGCAATGTGGGAAGTAATGATTCATCCAAGCTTGCTGGAGCCAAAAATACTTCAACTTGCCCTCACACACACACACACACACACAAATACATACACACACACTCACACACACACATTGTGGACACCAACAGGGTTCTGTCATTGTTCACTGTGGAGGCTTTGCTGCATCTCCTGCTTGACTTGAGGAAAGGCAGCATGGACATTTTTGTCGTCCAGATCAGGATCGCCTCGGCCTACCCAGAAGCCCTTGCTCTGATTGGGAGGAATGTCACAGAGCGAGATTGTGCTGTAGCTTCCTGAGGTAACTTCGCTGGTCTCTCTGTCTGTCTGTCTATTGGTCTAGCTGGATTGTTGTTTGAACACCAAGGGAAGTGGGGCTTTTATGTTAGGCGTTGAGAAGTTTGGTGTATTAAAGAGTCAATCTCTGTCATGATGTATCCTATATGGCACGAGATTTCATATAGTGTTGTGTTCCAAAAAGAGCGTGTTTACAGAAAATATCACGAATCAGCTTGTGCACCTCAGTCAATATACGTACTTGTTAGAAAGCGTAAAAAACACTAACTGCAGATAACAGCTTCAAAAAAACGACAAAGCGTCGTCTGCTTTAAATCGTTGGTGACAGGTGCGCTACCCATGGACCCTTGTGTTTTTTTTTTGTGCTTCTAATGGATCATCGGAGCTTGTTTTGCCGTGCTTTGGTATTGCAGACAGAGAGAGAGAATGTTCTGAGGTTTTTCGTCCGTTGAACATGTCGGTGCAGGTAGTTGATACTGGATGCAACCTGGGAGTTGGTTAGAACAGAAATCTGGCCCTCTTATCACCAAAGGCAAGCACTCACTCTGCTCCTCACAGTTCTGGAGGGAAACCTTTTTCATTCGTGTTAGCTTTAGCATGGAAAGTTTCTACTGTGATTTTCTTTTATTTAATTTTTTTTTTTTTTTTTTTTTTTTTTACCAGAAGATCGCTTGGCTTGACCTACTTTTATGATTAACAAGGTCAAGAGTTTCTGCAATTACACACCCTCAGAATATCTGACTGTAAGCCACTTTTCGTTTTTTTTTTTTGCACAGCTGTGGCTGATGGTCTTTGGGGATTTGATGTCATTCCAATAATCACCGCCCCCCAACCCCCCCCCCAAGTAATCTGCCATCCTTCTTTCAGAACTGAGACTCCTGAGTGAGAGAATGTGAGAGACGTTTACTTTGGTCAGCATCATCAAGCAACTGCTATGAGGCTGATTTAAGCAGGTGTCTTCTGAGATGATGCAGTACAACCTGAACCATTCTGTTGTGATACACGGCGATGCTTCTCTGACATCTTCTGTGACCACGCAGGAAAAGCCCGACTAAGATAAGAAGAAACAGCAACGCATTTCCTCTCTGTGTTTTTTTTTTATGGCAATTTATTTCCTGTACAAGGTTCATTCTTATAACATTTCCATTCATTTGTAGATGATTTCAGTCACAACAGGACTGCAAAAATGTATCTTAAGTTTGGCCTGGGGCAAAATAATTTGTCCTAAAGTTCGATTTTGTCATAAATGACCTCACAAACTCTCCTGACCTTTAAAAAGGTCGGTGATGTAGCTCTGATGCTGCTTTGGTGATGCTGCGGCCGTGACAGTCCTCCTTCCCTTTAATGAAATAACGATATTCTATATTTAATAAAGCCTCCCTCCCTTTAATGAAATGCCTGAGTGAATCCTGTCCCCATAATTAGCAAGGAGCGTCACTAACACAGATCAACTAAATTCATCAGAGCCGTAACATAGAAGTCCTCCTGGAGTTCCCATCTCCACCGCCTCCAGCTGAGGTCCTGTCAGTTACGGAAGGGTTATCAAGAAGTGCGAGAAACAAACAAGTCAGATAAGATCTTGATGGAGTGAGTGTGGATTTGTTTTAGCTCCAGCCTCTAACCAACCATTAAGCAACACACCTGCTGTGATGAAACCCTCAATTTTTCATCAAAGGACTCAGCAGTAGTGGGAACCATCCAGTCATCGTACAAACCACAAATACAAGTCAATAGAGGAGCCCATTTGTGTGATTGGCATTTGATTGATAGCGCTGAATGCAGTTTAATTCAGTTGTTAACTCTGTCATGTTTTTTTGTTGTTGAGAACTGTGCTGAGATCAGTTGAATACTTGATTGAAGGGCTTCTCCTTTTCCCTAAACTGATTTGTCACACCCACTGGTAGCTACAATTATTAGCCTAATTTAAGCAGTAATTATGTCGTAATCTGAGCATATTGTCACCTCAGTCAGTAATTGGATGAAAAAAACTGCGCTCATTTCAAGAATAATCAAAGACATCTGGCAGAATGTCTCAGAATATGTCTGGTTTCTTGATTTCTTTCAAATGTTGTTGTTCACTGAAAGGTTGACAGTAACGCAGTCCTGCAAAGAGCTGGCATTAGGAACTGTCTGTTGATGATATGCCGCCAAATTACCAGTGATTCCTTAAAGATAAAAACTCTATAAAAACTCTATATAAAAAAAGATGTTGTTAATTTGCTGGTACAGCAGCTGTTTGAGTTTCCCACCAACATTCCCAGATGCCAGCACATGCCCAGTTAAAGGGATCTCCTGCCTCTGTATTTCCACACCCAACATCTCTTGACTAATTAGAACACTAATCCAGGTTGAAGAATCATCTTAAAGCACACACTTCTCATATTTACCTTTCTACTATTTGTTTTTTCATTCAGTTATCAGCTGATCATATGATTGTGGCATGTGGTAATGTCATTTCGCATATAAATAATTTATTGTTTGTGGTTCTGTAATGTGAGAAAGGGATAATGTTTAGATCTCATATGCACACAAAGGCGTACTGTTTAGTATCAGGTAGTTCATTGGCCTTCCTACGTTGTGGTGATATTCCCTATATAGTGGTGATAAACACACACACACACTTCACCTTGTGTTAGTGTGTAGAGTTTTCATTGTGAGCTCAGTGTCTGTAGAGTGTCAAGCAAGAACGTGTGTGTGTGTGTGTGTGTGTGCGCACGCACAATCCTTCTCTTGTGCCTGAGTATCATCCACTTTCATTACTACAGTGTATTGTGAGTAGTGTAGTGTGTGAGTACTGTAGTGTAGTGTGGCGTGAGTAGTGTAGTGTGTGTGAGTGATTAGTATAGTTGTCCTGTTCAGACTCTTAACTGGTCCTGTGTTCAGGACATGCAACGCTGTACAGACTCCTAACTTCTCCAGCACACATAACAGCCCTGTGTCTGTGCGGGGTAATGAAGCAGCTACCACTGTAATCTGGTTGTTCTGGAGCGAGCACTATTAGAAAGCTTTTATCTCAGTTCTGCTAACGGAGTGTGTTAGGCACAGTCTGCAAACTCATAAAAGCCTGTAGACACACACTCATGCACTCCAGTAAACGTCCATTACAGTCGTTCCAACGCACTGAGATGCAGCATTTAAAAGGTTGCCATTAGTGAGTGTGTGTGTGTGTGTGTGTGTGTGTGTGTGTGAAGAGGCAGGATTAGTCATAGAGAGCGATGATTAATGCCTGGCAGCACTGCGATGTAATGAGCCATTAAGTGTGTTTCGTAGGCAGGAGGGCACAAGGAAATCCAGAGCTCTGTGCTCTACCCTGTACGCAAAAGAGGAGAGATCCTCCAGAATCACAGCACCTTGGTGTTTGTATATGTGTGTGTGTGTGTGTGTGTTAATTAATAGCCACTTGACTGAGAAAACTCAGGCATCACTCCTTCTTTTGTTCACTGTTCACTCATTTATTTGATTATTGCTTTGTTTATAGAGTGCAGTATAATTCTTGCAGAGATCCTCCTGGCTCTAAACGAAGCTTCCTCACTCACTCAGTGAGAGAGCTGGGTAAGAAAGAGTGGCCCCCCGACCTTGTGGGGGCAGTAGAACTGCTCTCCAGTGGGCGCTGACACCAAGGAGGCTGTCGTCATGACATCCGCAATGTGGGGGTGGGGCTGAGTGAGGCGTGTTGTCATATGTGTTTGATGTTGATCATATGGACTATGTGAATGAGTGTGTGTGTGTGAGTGTGCGTGTGTGTGAGCGTGTGTGTGAGCGTGCGTGTGTGTGAGCGTGTGTGTGTGTGAGTGTGTGTGAGTGTGCGTGTGTGTGAGCGTGTGTGTGTGTGTGTGTGTGTGTGTGTGAGCGTGTGTATGTGTGTGTGTGGACTAGCGGCTTTGTTCTGTCAGACAAACTCTGCTCTGTCACACCATCACAGCTCATGGGGGGAGGGGCAAACATCATGAAGCACATCGAGATTCTGTCTTACACACACTCTCTCTCTCTCTCTCTCTCTCTCTCTCTCTCTCTCTCTCACTCTCTCTCTCTCTCACTCTCACTCTCTCTCTCTCTCTCACTCTCACTCTCACTCTCTCTCTCTCTCTCTCACTCTCACTCTCTCTCTCTCTCTCCTAAGGAAGCATCCGTCTCACCACCTGCTTCCTGTGCTCATTATAAGCGGCTAAAACCCCTGATAGGAGTAAACGCCCCTGACAGTTTCTAGTGTGGCTCCATCACCTACACGAGCTACAGACGTCCTGCATCAAGACAACCTCATTCAGACATCAAATATTCATGTTTTCTACATCAATCTACAGGGCCTTCCAGGGCTGCCCTGGAAATGCCCACTCTTGTTGCCTTTGAATGGGGGTTGTAAACCCCAGTGATCAGCTTTAAAGCTGTTTTGCTTTATGACAAATTTTTAAATATTTCCAATTCCGATGACCAGAAAGAGACCCACAAAAACAGCCAGTGATTTTGAGAAAGGCAGCACACTGTCTCCCTCTGCTTTGGGCTTTTACAGAAGAGCCTCAGAGCAGAACCGTAAGACCAGCTAGGACAAGCACTGTGACATTGGGATAATGGCTCCCAGCTCTGATGCTGGGCTCTCCAGGAGAATAACCCCAGTTTTCTTATTGTTAATTTAACCTGCCTTTTTAGAAAAGCAGGCAGCTGACAGTGTAATAGAAAAGTTTAAAATTGAAGGACTGCAACACACACACATACACACACACACACACACACACACACACCCAGTCCACTTCCACTTTGGTTTCTGTCTGTCTGGACATGGTAATCAAAAACATATTAAAAAGAACAACTCACTACATGAAATTCACAGCTGGTGTTTACTGGATTCTGGAGTGTTATGTACTCTAACTAAGTCACATCTACAACAGGTGAATGTACAGCCAGTATGTATCTACAGACGCGAAGTTTGCTTCATCTACAGACATGAAGTTTTTCCTGAATAAGCCGTATTGCTAATAAGCTTCAAAGAAAGCGTGTATCTGCCAGAGGGTTTAGCTGCTTTGCCCCTTTTTACTCAACGCCGCTGGTCTCAGATCAGTCGGAATGCTGCTTCAGCTCTCCGGGCCCTGGAGCAGGAGAAGCTAAGCACCAGCGACAGCTGTCCAGAATCCATCAAACTTCCTGGCTTTGATCCGCACGACGGTAGTGTTGCTCACAAAACAGGCAATAGCCGCTACAGTTAGTGGGAAAGCAGGGAATATTAGCTCGGAATAAAGGAGATCAGAGACACTGGGACGAGTCAAAGGCCGGGGGGGGGTTGTACAGCTCTGCAGATCTCAGCAGTTCTAATCAGAACACAGCCTGAACTAGTCATTTGTGGTGAGCTCGCGTATGAGCTTGTGTTGCTGACTGCTTTGGCCGCTGCAAAAACACACACCAGTCGGGATATTTCGACATGGAAAGAACATTCCGGCGACTGAAACAGTGCATCCGGGCTCTCTCGAACCTTGCAACCACATCTGGAAACCTTATTCCTGAAAGACAGGCCATTATCCCTCTCGGGCCGAGGCGGGACACGTGGAGGAGGGAGGGAAGCGGCCAATAAAAACGCAGCACCAAAACTGTAATTGCAGCCGCTAGCAAGGCGGCTAGCGGGGGTGGCGGACGTGGGCGGCCGGCATTTGGGTAACCCGCCACAGATCCGTGCTCCATCCAGAACGCGAGCGTGGTTTTCCCTTCAGTGCCGGTGCCACTCCTGAGCCCGGCTGCGCAGGTCTGCGGGACTTAGATGAAGCAGGAGCTGCAGGAGTGCTACCACGGTAACGGCGCCAACGGCTTAACGTGATAGAATCAGGGATGAAGCTTGAAAGCACAGGGAGCTTCCGACTCCCTGCAAAACGACTGGCCGTGATGCCCAGCTATGAATGGAGTTGAACCTGTTTTTGTGTAGTTATCTCTAAATAAGGTGATTTGGCTCAGTGAATTACTCAGCAGAAATGGCTGATGCTCAATCTCTCTCAGCTGCAATGCAAACTCTAGAAACACAGCCATGACTATAAATACAGTCACCACAAGCTTTCTGGTTGTGTTTGTTTGTCCTTTTTTTTTCATCTTAACCACAACACCTCCACCCCCCCCCCCCCACACACACTTTTGCACACACCCACACACACCCAATGTGCAACTTGCAAGATTTTTCAGCTCTGCGGTTTAGGTTGGAGGAGGAGCTGCCGCTCCTGGCCTGCTGGTTCCATTCCGCAGTGTTGGAGTTTCCGTTAAGCTCGGCACTGTTTCCAGCGACCCAGGGATGTTTTCCGTCATGACCCCGCACTGGCCTGACCTCGTGGGGGCAGCCGGCTGAGGGTGACTCTCCACGTTTCCACACCCTTGGGTGCTAAATTGAAAGCACGATCACGAATGCAACACGTGGAGAAATCTAAACGTGGAGAAACGACGTGCATTCATGAGTCACGTGCCTCTAGTGAGGCACTGTTTGAGACGGGGAACAGGCGGGGGTGTAGTGGTGGAGGTGACGTGGGAACCCGCCCCAGGGGGCCTGCGCTACTTTGTACTGGACATGTGGTAAACAGAGAAAGGGCAGCTCATGTCATCACTCAAGGGGGCGTGGCAGGGGGGGTGCCGCGGTGGGCGGAGCCGGGGGCGGAGCCCTCATCACGCCGGCTGCACATGATGTAAATAGCTCAGTATGTTGTGGAACATGCTGGCACAGGGTGACAGTGGAGATCATTTAAGCTTCTGGAGGAAAATCCCTCCAAGCCCCAAAGTCACTCAACCTCCTCTTTTTTCATTGTAACTGGTGAGGGAGGAGCAGTAACAGCATGAACATAAGCAGGTTGAAGCCAAATACACACACGCTGTAAACCTTCTCATGAGGAGAGAAGTGAGAATGAATGTTGTGTGGTGCTTGTATGTTTTTCCCTGTACTGCTCAGCCTTAGATAATATTACAGTGCATATTCTCGTCCTCGGTGTGGGTTTGTGTGGTTCTGAACCTCTCTGTGTATGCACACAGTAAAAACATTGAAAGTGTTTGTGACTTCATTTTATGTTGCTCCATGAGAGGTGGTGTGTGTGTGTGTGTGTAGATGTGTCACCATGCTGCTGTTACCACTGTAAGCTGATGTTTCTTTCCCACCCCCATCCGCCTCTCTGTCGCCCCCTGCAGGGTGAGAGCGGTATGTCCGTGGATGAGCAGCCTGAAGCCCCGATGTATGTGTATGAGTCGACGGTGCACTGCGCTAACATCCTGCTGGGCCTGAACGAGCAGCGGCAGCAGGGCCTGCTCTGTGATGTCACCGTGCAGGTGGAGGGCAAGGAGTTCCGCGCTCACCGGGCAGTGCTGGCTGCCTGCAGTGAGTACTTCCTCCAGGGCCTGGTCACCCACGGAGACAAGGAGCTGGTCTTCAACATGCCCGATGAGGTACTCAGCACCACACACACACACACACACACACACACACACACACACACACACATTTGCACGACTATGGGCTCAGGTACACTCAAGCAGACATACTTAGGTCAGGTATACTGGTGTGTTATATTCATGCAGCTGGAGTGTGTTGGAAGCTCCGTTCCGTTCCGTTCTGTTCTGAAGACTCGGAACGTGTTGAAGATGCTGGCGGAAGCTCCAGCATGTTACCACTCTCTCGACCTCTGTCCAACTGTGTATGTGTGTGTGTGTGTGTGTGTGTGTGTGTGAGCTATGCTTTATTGTTTGGAAGATCAATAACTGAGCTTACTTGGCTTTTTCCATGCATGTGTAGATGAAGGCAGTGTGTGTGTCTTGCAGCATTTACAAGGCTGGAATCATAAATTATCAGTTTACTACTGCTGCATTCTGTATACACACATACACACACGCGCACACACACACACACAATCAACTACACAAGTGCTCTAAAACAGGGCACACATTTCACTGGCATCTCTTTGTCCGCTGTAGTTCCAAGTGAGCTCATTAACATACGCATTTATTACCTTCACGACGTTTGTGATTGGCCACCTCTCTTCCCTTCGCACCGTTAGCCGGGGAAGGCGTGGAGCGCGTGGCGTGGCAGCAGTGCGAAGCCCGCCACAAAGACACCACACTTCAGCAGCAGACGCTTTTGTTAAGACGAGGTCTCTTGTTTCTGAGCTCGAGCGCGAACCCCAGGGAAAGAGGATCTTCGCCGTATTAACGGAACGGAGAGGGAGAGCGGAGGCTCCGCCCCCACAGCGCTTTATCCCGCTCTTTATTATTTATTCATGCCTCGCGCCGACACCCAGGTACGAGCGTGAGCGGCAGGGAAAGTCGGGGGGGGGGGGGGGGGGTGCTAGTGAAGCCACCAGTACCCAAGAAATCAACTTCACCGCTGGTGTGGGTGAGGGAACGGGTCGTTCGGTGAGAAGGCGCACTTTAACTGCGCTTCCA
>JAOYMR010000004.1:1810770-1845991 GCA_025802075.1 Tenebrosternarchus preto | reverse complement strand
TTCTTTAAACCTGCCCTGGGGCACAGACCCCATCTCCCCCGGGGTTGCCCCCCCCCCCCCCCCCCTCCCATCTGCGCAGCACTTCATAAAGGGTAGATTTCAGGTTCAGAACCCTAAAAGTCTGAAACCGAAGCACTTAGGTTAGGCTCTTTTAAAGGCCCCCCAATGAACAGATAATCGTTTTTACCAGTTATTTATATATGAAGCTATTTGACACAGTTAGCTAATGAAGACCAAGTCCACGAACTAAACTTCAACCAAAAATGAGAGAAATGGAAATAAACTGTTACATTTGTAAGAGAGTGCTCAATTCAAATGTTTGATTTTCTGAGAGTCGAATAAGCTAAATCTAAGCTCTGGTCAAAAAATAAGTAAATAATTAAAGCAGTTTTAACTTAAATGGGTATTCAACTGCCCATTAAAATTGTTCTGTATTTGCCCAAACTGTATATTTGTTAGAGACGTATATCCCTCATAGGATTGCATGCTGCCTGTATATTTTTTTAGTTTGTCTCTTTGTCCCAGATGTTGGTGTGTCTGGGAAATGTAGTCCTACGCGCAGGTCTCAACCTGTTGCAGCTTTTCTTAACAAATGGAGATCGTTGGTTTGCTTGTAGCTGCTAGATTTCAAATTTGATCTCAACCTCAGTGGCAACTAAACTGAACACTTCTCATAGTGCTGTTGCCTAAGTCAATGAAACACAGATACCAACCATCAATTACTGGAAATTTGTATAATAACTTGGTACATTGTGAGAATGTGATGGCTCTCCTGATGTGGGCGTGTCCCTCAGCTCTGGCTGAAGTCTCCTATTATGTTAATGATACCTTGATTGACTCTTACAGAAATGTGTGCATCTGCGTGTTTGTAAATCTGATTGTTCAATAGTTCCCAAAGGTTTTGACCAATACCTTCCCACCCACCCAATGTATTGTACGCATGCACAGGTGCACACACACACACGCACACACACACGCGCACACACACAAGCTGACAAATACTGGATGGAATGCTCTGTTGTAGGACGTTAGAATCTAGAGTTGTCGTAATCGCTAGTTTGTGCTCTTGTTTCGATTGTTACTTTCACTAATTCTTCTCTCTAGATGTTTCACTTCTCTTCTCTTGGTCCCTCCCTCTCTTGTAAAAACATTAACAGTAGTTGCCATTTCAAATTTAAAATCAGGTACACACCAGGAACTAAAGATTCATGGGTCCAAAGGGACATTCGTGCACACATATGCAAACCATCCCTAAAAATGCGTTGTTCTCATATTATTTGTTGCATAAAAAATGATTAACTGTGGAACCTGCAAAGTTCCACCAGACAAGCACACTGTCATACACTTGAGTATCTGTATCTACCTTGATGTTGTTTGAGCATTTATGGTATTTTGTGACAAAATGCCCCTCCCCAAAAAACCTGAAGCTATAATTGTTGACACCTTTTTGTAATAATTGCTGCGTTAGTTCCTCGGGTGGCAAGGAGGGCACTAGTATATTTTCTGGATTGTACGTGACATGGCGGTTTCCCCGGTCTGTTTTGCTTTGCCTTACAAGCCAAAGTTCTGAGGTTTTTGGTGTTCTGACCAGGGCACGTGAGAAATGTTGTGTTCTTGCCCTCACGAGGCAGAAGAACCGATTCGTTCGTCGCCACCATGTCTATGCCCCCCCCCTCCCCAACCCCTGGGACCTGCCACCGGTCGCCTGGTTACCGATTGCCTCTCAAGTGTGATAAGCTTAACAGCTGTCTCATCTCAGCTGATCAGCTCTGGACCGCCAGCCGAGACCAGGTCATCTAAACAGTCTCACGCTCGCTCTTGTATCTTGTCTCAGGGTGCGTGCCAACAATTTTTTTCTCCATTCTTTGTTAAACAAAAGGTTTTGATGTTTTTTTGGTGGTAGCTGGTGGTGTTCATGTTCTGCTTCTTCTGATGTTTTGTTGAAAGAAATATGAACTGCTTTCCAAATCAGTCAACCCAGGCTAGTCAACCCAGAACTTTTTTTTTGTTTGTTTTTACGTTTTAGTTCCTAAGCTAATAAGCAATGACACAGAGGGGGAAAAAAACCAAGGTTGGATGGAGCTCCAGCAAGTGCTGTGGAGAAATCCATCATTTATTTAGGATTTTTGAAAATTTACGTATGTCAGATATGGCTTTTAATCTGCAGTTTATAACAGCTTAAAATATGACAATGCAATCTCTTTTTTTTTTTTTTTTGAAGTAACTGTTGCTTTATATAAACGCTATAAAAGAAGTACAAAAACAAACGTGTTCTGATTTGAAGCTCATCCGTGTTTTGAAGCTTATCCATTTTAACGCTCGTGTTATAATGTTGCTTTACTTCTTTGGTTGGTTTGTTTTGTGCTGTTTCTCTGAAACATTGACACAGGCTCTCCAAAGCTAGCTCTCTTCAACAGTGGGGGAAAAAAGAGAAAAAAAACCTTGCCTTTTTTTCACGATTTGCTCGACTTTATAGAACATTTGGTTATCCAGGCCGAATATGCAGGCTGAACTGAGGAAAAAATCGAAAAGCAAAAAATGTTTACAAAGAGAAGGTGTCACATTTTTATGAGTCTGTTGAACTTGCCATGTACATAGTAATTGTGAGTTTCAATTGGATAGCTAGGTTTAGTATTCTCTTTTTCATTTTTTTGTATGTTTTTAAGAAAAACAAAAAACAAAATGTTCTTTGATAATTGCTCGTTTTCCTCCAGTTCGTCTTTTTCGCCCGACGGGGATGTTTCAGAGTTAAGAGGAATAGAAGTGAACCTCCAACTTTTGCCTTAGAACTTGCAGAGGCCATAGTACACATTGACGTGAAATGTGTGTATGCAGGGGTATCCGGACCCCCCCACCCCCCATCCCCCATCTCTCACTTAGCAGAGCGGACTCTCACTCTTATCTACCTGTGAAATACTTCATACCTCTCATAACTGGTCAACGACTGTATCAGCAAACCACATCAGGTGTTTTTTCTACATGCTTTTTACACAGATTATATGGATTATTGTATTAGTAGATTTTGGTGGACCGTTTTTAACGTGATTAGCTTTTTTGGCTTGTAGTCAGGTTTTGTTTTTCTTTTGTTCCTTTTTTTCCCCCCTTCTTGCTCGCTTTCGATTTCTTGTTTTTCTAGACGAATGTTTTGTGTTAATATTGTCAGTTTGAGATTAGCTGTTATTTCCTTACTCTGTAGACTTTTTACCCGTTTTTTTTTTCATTTCTACATGCTACATGACCCTAATGAATTAATTAATGACTTAAACCATTGTAAATATGATATTGTGCAGAACTCATTTTCATGCATTTCAATTGCTAGTGTTATATAAATGACAAATTTTTGTCTAGACACCATTTCTGTTTATGAAATAAAGAAACATATCATGTACCTTGTGTTTGTCACTTCCTCCTTCACAGTGAAATGCACAGCAGAAAGAGGATTGTTTGACCTGTTCACGTCAGATGAGTTTAGTAATTCCTCCTGAAAATCAATGCTTTAAAAAGCCTTGCCTAGTTAATTATTCTGTCAATGCAAAATATCACAGTTACGAAGCAGCAGCTACAGTACTTTCAACTAAAAAGCAGCTGTTTCAGTACTTAAAAAAATCTAATAATGTTCATTTGAAACAATCAAAACATTCCATGTTTGTTACTGAGGATTATATGTTGAATATTTACCGAATTTAATACATAGATTGCAATGTTAATACAAGCATGTGTGTATTGGGGTTACAGTTCTAAACTTAGATCATATTGATATATGCTAATTAGAGCAGTAGCTCGGATAGAACAGTCAATAATGGGGGAGCAAACAGCCAGCTGAAGCAACTGAAGCTAATTTAGAACTGCAGTACGTCACAACAAACTTCAGCTTCAAACTTCCACTGGATGTTTAGAACAAAGTCCTTGGCTAAAGCAGAACGAACTCTATGGAATACAGGTGTCTATAGGTAATCTAGAAGGAAATTCCTGTTTTTGTGTTTAATGCTGTTTACCACTAGATGGCAGTGCTGCACACTACCACTTAGTGTAGTCAGAACGAATGATGTACATAACACTACATACTGTATAAAATTATTAATCTAACATGCAAAAATGGTACGGGGTAATAAATGAAGACAAACAGGTAAGGTGTCTGATAAAGATACTCTATGTTGGAACTTGTTGAAGGATATTTTCATAAGATTTCCAAAGAATGCAAACGTCCACAACATGCCGAATCTGTAAATTAAGTTTTATGTGGATATAATTCAGGTTCATTTGAAATAAAATCAAAATTATGAGAAAGTCAAACTTCTTTCTTTAGCTGTGATCATTTTAATCATTCATACAGTAGCTCTTAGAGCATATGAAATGTGCACAAATTCAATTCAATCAATCACACATCTTAATGACAGGAAATTTTAGACAGAACCAAGGTCGAATTCCATTATAATGAATTTCTAAACACAGAGTTGTTTTATGCAGAAGGATACATGGTAGTATTCATGGGGTATGTAGTCGGCGAAGCCATGTGAAGCCGCTTGTGGTGCTCGACGGTCGGGTTGACCTCGCACTGACCTCCGAGAGTTCACTTTTTCATGATGGAGGACAGTTCCAGAATCCTGCTCTGAAAGAGGGAAGCACCTGATCTGAAGATCCCTCTCACTTTTGTTATTTAGAAATAAAACCACATGAGCAGATTTGATAACGCCGCTATGGAAAGAATCGGCGTGCTCTAACAGTAACGTTACAGTTGAGTAACCAGGCCAGTCGGTAAACATGATTGAAACAAACCTAAAACATTTCATCGCAACTTGGCTTTGCAAACTGATTACATTTGAGCACCTTGCGTAACTAATAACCCTGGGAGCAGGTCGTTTCACCTTACTCACCATCGATATGCGTCGCCCGCCTGAAAACGGAGGGGTAACATCAGGGCTTTCCCCACTCGACAGCCACTTGCTCTCCGACTCTGAACCGCTCACGGACATCTGGCTGTCCGACATAAAGGACGGCCCACTCTCGGATATCCGTCGTGACAGAAAGCTGGTTTTCTTGGTGTTGAAGCAGAGGTCACCGCCTCGCACGTCGTTCTCCTTGCTCACGTCGCCACTCTGCTGCCAGTCGGCGTGGCGGACGGACAACTGGATCTCCGTGCTGCTGGACTGGAGGTTCCTCGGGGCATCAAAGCCCTCGCATCTGTAGGAGGAGACGCAGTTGTCCATCGTGCGACGGAGATCCATGGGCTGTGGCTGGCGGAGAGCCTGGAGCTCAGGCTGGCTGGAGAGACGCAGCTTCCCAGCACACTGCTCGGATCCCAGAGGGACAATGCTGTTTTGTGCCTCTAAGAGGTGTGGATGGGAGTTAGCGGGTAGGTAGAGGGTCAAGGCCTCCACCTTCTTGTCCGGCACTCGGGTGTAGAATGCCTGGGGCATGTGCATTAATTTCTGGGGTGAAGAGTTGGAGAAGACGCACGTTTTCTGCACCACAGACTTTTTTTTCAACCTGCAAATGCTATCGTCCATGTGCTGGCTTCCGTATATGACCTGCTTGACTTTCTTCACTCCTAGGTGGAAGATCTCCAAGATGTTCAGGAATAGCGAGACCCCACCGATGACCAGCATAAAGTTCATAAAAACGCTCTTCTCTGTTGGCCTTGACACAAAACAGTCCACAGTGTTTGGACACGGGTCTTTTCCACACTTGTACAGTGGGGCCAGTCCTATACCATAGAGGGCATACTGCCCCACTATGAAGCCCACCTCCAGCATCGACCTGGTTAGGATATGAAAAACATACGTGCAAAGCAGGGCTCCTCTCAGCGGGGCTCTCTTCGCCGCCTTCTGCTCCTCCAGTTTCTTCAGCTCCTTCTCGAGCCTGCGCCGCTGCTCCAGTGCGCCTGCACCCGTGCCCTCCAGCTCCACCTTGAGCAGGGCCTTTTTCCTGTGCCGCTCCTTCTCCAGGGTCCTCAGATGATGGAGTGCGTAGCCCACGTACACCAGCGATGGAGACGAGACGAAGACGACCTGCAGAACCCAGTATCTAACGGGGGAGATGGGGAAAGCTCGGTCGTAGCACACGTTCCTGCAGCCGGGCTGCTCCGTGTTGCACACAAACTCACTCTGATCGTCTTCCCACACATCTTCGACGGCGATGCCCAGAATCAGCATGCGGAAGATGAAGAGGACAGTCAGCCAGATCTTGCCCACCGTGGTGGAGTGGACGTGGACCTCCTCCAAGAAGCTCCCTAGCAGGTTCCAGTCCCCCATGGTGTCTCGATCAAGGTCAGCAGCCAGGTCAGTCAGCAACTTAATGACTGACTGACCAAACTAACTGCCATGTTTTACGATTAATAAATCAAGATGAAGAATTTGTTCTAGCAAGTGTAGCTAATGCCACGACATCGATGTAAACCACAGTAAGACGGAGACTTACACGCTCGTGGAACTCACAGACAGCTTTCTGAACTGAAGTGTGATGACAATGGAGGCAGAAGTGTTCTGGATGTTCTGCTCCAACACCCACTCATCTCCATGAAAGCAGGTAAACTCCTCATCCTGGGTGTAGTTTAGTGAACGAACTCCAGGCCCACTGCCTGGTTAGCCCATGCGAGGTTTCCATTGATCCATCTGTGGTTGGACAGCACCCTGGGGGAGGGGCCAGTCTGTTAGGGACGAGTCTGTTAGTAGAACTGCGCGCGTGAGCGCCCTTCAGTGTCCACGACTGAGGCTTGCCTCTGCCGCTCCGGTCAGACAAATATACAAATAACTGAATGATAGTGCATCTGATTCAGAGGAGCCCAGACAAAATAATCAATGAGCGATGACGGATTTCATTGTTAACTGCTTGATCTGTGTTGGGCTGCAATTCTTTTCTGCAGAGATAAAAGAACAAAAGAACTCTGTTCACCAGAGGACAGATTATCTAACATGGGTGAGGAGCTAAAACTTCAATTAAACTGCATTAATACGTTTCACAAAAATGTGCATTTGTCTCAGTAGGTGGGTCTTCCGCAAGGATACAAGACGAACACAGGCTGTTGGTGACCATGAATCCACTCAGTGACCTGAATATTTCATCGATGTTTTTATAAATAAATAACAGGGTCTGAATGGAGTTTGTGTGTGTTGGTCTACCATTGTACTGTGCATATATTAGGGAACATTAACGGTTAATACTGAATTAAGAAAGATAATGAAAGTTGTTGAAATGGGACCAACGCTAGCTTTGTCCAGTAGCGAATAAATATAAGCACTCACAACCTTGAGCAATAGAGAACACTTAAAATAAATTAGCTTTATTCTAGAAAGTAAAAAAAGTTCAACATTTACACTATTTACAGCATATTTGTTCCTAACAGTAAACTTGAGAGGATGCTTTTCAACCTCTGCTTCCGAGAACATCAGTGAGGTTTAAAAGAATTTACACATTTGTTAAGAATATAAACCTTAAAAAAAGTCATCCAACCAACTCAACATATATAAGCCTGATGGCATGGTAATAATTTAATATTCAAGAAAATACGAATTTTGTGATAAGGAGACAATGAAAGAGAGAAGCTTAATTCAGGCATTTCAGCACAGACCACAGCATGTTTGAGTGACACCTGCTCAGTGTAATGAGGGAAGTGACAGGTTTCAGAGATCATTATTAACCATTTAACAAAGGAAACGGTGCAATTATAAAAACTGCTACACACCATTGTGTCAAATTTGGCATTTTGTAAGATACTATGAAAGTTTTTTTAAAACCCCTTTACCTGAACGGAGCCGTTTCAAAAAGACCAAAAAAAAAAAATGAGACTGATGCTTTGACGTTACAAGAGCATTTGTTACCTACTGCTTGTTTAACGTAACTTGTACTTAGTTCACAGTGGTGTGCTGAAACTCAAATATGAAACCTGGACACTGCTACATCACACTCATATCGCCTTTATCACGAGATGTTTAGATAACTCAGGACGCTGGTGTTTTGGTAAACACAGCCCACATTTGTTTTCCCCAGCCAAGGTAGTCTCAGTCATTCATGTCCTTCATACACTTAGAGGTAGATTCTAGAAGACACAAATGACTCCAGTGCACACACAGGAAGTCATTAACCAGCTCAGGTTAGGAGTCACACAAGGTAACTATACTGTTAAAGCTTCTCTCCTCCAAGCAACACTGATGGACTTATTATTGATCTACGTAGGCTGAATGTGGGCCAAATTCTTTTGATGAGAACCCCGGGCTGGTTTTTTTACTTCCACATCCGTGATGCAGGTTCTCACCGGACCAGCACTGTTGCAGTTCTCAGATCAGCCATTACACCATTGCCCTGCTGGCTTAGCAGTCCTCTTGAAGTTCTCAGATAAGCCATTACAACATTGCTGTACTGGGTTAGCACTCCATCTTCTCTTTCTTCTTAAAGAGTTTCATGAGTTGAGTAAATCTGTCTTCGATCTACAGAGAGGGAGGTAAACCGTTAGACTACAAAAGCACTTTGCCATGCTAGTCTTTCTCAACCACACATGATGTACTGCGTTAACGTAATAACCATTAATTAATGCCAAATATTCAAATATTACAACCTCCAGTCTGTTTAATGACGACTGCACCTGGCCCAGCAAGTGTAGCTCTGGATTACCTCACATTTAGAAAAAGAAAAAAAAAATGACCTGTGCAGGTGTTTTTCTTAATTTGGTTGCAAGTGCAGTGAATGTCTTCAAAGTAGCTCCTTTGATCTTGAGCTCAAGAAGAATATCCCGGTCCTCCTCCCTTAGAAGAAGAAGAAGAAGAAACAACACTAACATTAATGCTCATTAGTACATATTTGGTTTTGAATCTGTGTAATAACTGATTAGGAACATATTATTGTTATAATTATTATATAAAAATTATTGGCTGTGTACAGCATGAATGCAACATTCAGATTGTACATGGAGGCTACAGTCCAAATGCATACTAACCTGGTCCAGGTTACCACCACTGCTCCTTTTTTCCTGACAACGTTCTTAGCGGAGAGACTGTTAGGAGACAGCTGAGGACAGGCAGTCTTTTTCCCCCTCTTTGAAGGAGTCCTTTCACCTCTGCATTTGGAGGATTTTGACCTCTTCTTGTGTCTTTGTTTTTGATGCCTGTCTTGGGATTTTTCTCTTTTTGAGCGTTTCTCCTTTGGGCCGGAATAATGTTTCCTACGCTTCCTGGATGTCCTCTCGCATGTACTCTTGGCCTCAGATGCACGGTCTTCTTCAGTGGCAGCAGTAACAGGAGTGGCAGTAGAAGCGCAAGTGCCACTGGCAGTGTCAGTGGCTGCCAACTCGGTTGGATTCCTGGTTGTTTTGGGCACACTGGCAGGACTGGTTTCTTCACGGGAAGAAGTACCATTGGCTGATGTTTGAACTTCAGTCCCTTCATTTGAGGTAACCAGTGGATGAACTTCTGAGGGTGAAACCCCGTTTAATGAAGCCTGGGTGTCCTCGAGAAGGGCTATCTGTGCTGCTTCTTTCTGCACCTGTGCTGGTCCCTCGTGTACACCAGGAGATGCTTGTCTAATCCGCACAATGAAGTGATCGTTGGACCGTTCCATTATCTCGGCTTGCATAGGTAAGTTGGGCTTGAACTGGAAAGCCACAGGATCTGCGCTGTCCCAAGTTCCACCGGTACTGGACCCACAGCTGGAGATGTCCGTGTCGAGAGACAGATGAATGTCCTGCTCAGTTGCATCTTCTCCTTCGAGAAGCGCATCCTCACCATAATGGGCACTGATAACACTGCTTGGCACAGACAACGGCTGCCCACTTGGTGGGTGCAAAAAGCTCAAATGGCCATCTGACTTCAGCGGGGATGGAATGGTCAGGGACACTGCCAGATCTTCAGCCAAAAGAGAGAATGGTTGCTGGGAACTCCCTATGGTCGGAACAAGAGAACTTTGCTGGGAACTCCCTATGGTCGGAACAAGAGAACCTTGGTTTGGATGAGGGTTCGAAGGAACTTCTAACAAGCAGCTTTCATCAAGGAAAGCTGGGTTTAAAGGCATTTGGATTTTGCTGTTTGGGGAGGTAAACTTGTAAGGTGAAATGGAGGTCCATGTGATGAGCTTTGAGGGCGTTATAATCTTGCTGGGCGTAATCACACCAATGAGACTCTCTGCCGCAGAACTTTCCTTTCTCGGAGTGCTGAGTGGCCAGTTTTGATGATCTCCAGCATTAGTCTCCAGAAGATCAGATCCTTGCAGGAGGCATCTGAAAATATCTCCCATTTGAGAATCCGTTACCAAGTTAAAGGTCAAACTGGATGTCTGCTGCTCCGTGAGAATTTCAAAGTCAGACCTGTCCTGCACCGATCCGCTGTGAGACAGACGACGTGTGTAGGTGGATGCAGTGTTCTCAAGCACATGGTTGATTTCTGGGACACATTTCTCAGAGGATGATCCAGCAGATACCTGGTCCAATGTCTGTTCACCTGGCACCTGAGGCACTTCCTCCATGGTTGCCTTTATATTTTTGCCACTGCTTCCAAGTCCTCTGGCTTGACATGGAAAGCAATGTGATGAATTAGTGTCCTTCTGCTGGCTCTCTTGGTCTGCACTCACTTGCTTGACATTAGCCTTTGCAATTCGTTTGTGTTGATTAATGGTCAAGGGTTCTTTAGCTTGTGCCTTATGAATGTCCACTTTCAAACCCTCTCTCATCCTGGGATTATTCTTGGAAAGTTCAGACACACTTTTAAGGGCTGCCTTTAGTTCTTTAAAAAGGAAATCAAACTGGCCATCTACAAAATTCCACAACTTTTGTTTGAGGTCCTCTGCACGTTGGTCAAAGATGCGGTTCACAATGCCATTGCTAGAGACCTTGCTCATAACAGACGTGATTATCTTGTTGAGCCTAGGTTTGATGTCATTACCTTGACAGCAAAATCGATGAAAGTTTATACTGTCAACAAATTCTGTGAAAGAAGCTAAAGACATATCAACAATGCAGCAAAAGGCTGTCTTAGTAACATTTTTGTGAAGTTTCATGTACTTTCTTCTCAGCTCGGAGCGAATGAATGACAACATGTTCATAAACTCCGTGGAGGTTGTGATGCTGGCTTTAGAAGGGGCAGTGACCGTTTTGAAACGCCGCTTGTTAAGAGTGGGACTGTCTTTAGAAGTAGAAGCACTCCTGCCTTGTTCACGACGTTTGGGAGTAACAGCAGGTCTCGTTTGAGACATTTGTTTTTCCAGCCCTGGGGACCTTGGACTGGGCTGCTTTCTCAGTTCTCGTTTGGTTTCATCATTCTGAGGACTCTGGATGACCAGGGCTCCCTCCTCATCACTTTCGCTGACAATCTCCCCCTCTTCCAGCTCCTCTTCTGTAGCAACAGATGAAAGAGGTTCCTGTTGGTCTTTTAGCAAATTAGGTGTGACTGCGGAACTAGGTCGCTTATTCTCTTTGTTCATGTCCATCTTCCATGCATCCTTATCCGATACAATGGCTGAAGCGGAGAAATCTTCAAAAGAAACAAATTCTCATAAAACATCTAAACATTTTAACAAATCACAAGATCAGTTTTACAATATATTTACAATATATGCTTACCATACTTTATTTTATATTGCATACAGCAATCGACCCCCCCCCCCAATCAGCTAAAGCAACTAAAGCAATATTAACAACAGTTTGCTTGCAAACTTTATTAATGTCTAATGCAAATTACTATGGCAACCTACTGACCTTTGCCTAGACTTTTGACATGTAGTTCCTTTCCCAAATGCTGCTCCTGGACTTTCTTCGTCTGGCGGACCGGACTGGTCAGGGGGCTGATGGCTTCGGGAATGACCTTGATGTTACTCAGGATAAGCATCATGGAATCTTCATCATGGGACACTACTGTAGAACTAGATGGCTTGGAACTTTGGCCCTCATTCTCTGTGGAATCAGGCTCGGAGGAGGTCGTCTGTTCCGGAAGGGATTCCTTCTCTGTGGAAGTACTGCTGATTTTCACTCCCTCAGCCCATGCCCCTTCTAATGGCCCTGGACACGAAACATGGTTTTCAAAGCTTGTGATCTCTGTCTCAGGAGTTGTTGTTGTTTGGGAGTCATTGCAAAAGTCTTGGTTTTGAGGTTTAACGTCTAGGCTGACAGTGCTGGAAACAACTTCAAGAGAGGTGTCAGTATCACAGCAGGTCTTGGACATACCATGAGTGTCCACTGAAGTGGACACTTCCTGCTGAGAATCACCGCTTTGCTTCAGTGGTGGGACTTTGGGATCTGTCTGATTATCTATTTGAGCATGTGTACTAGAATCTTTAATACTACCCTCCTCAAGCTTATTCATAGAAATTTGAGATTCTAGATCTTTGCATCCAGTTTCAAATAATGGTACAGAAGGACTGAAAACTGCTTCAGATTCTTCAACTGATTCAACTTCAGATTCAGCAACCGTCATCTCATTTAACACACACCGAGAATTTTCTATACATTTCCGGGAGACGCCAGTAGCAGATTCATCTGAATCATCTACTTTTGTAGTGGATTCTTTTTCTTGTGCCTCTGAATCGGTAGCAATTTTTTCGAGATTTTCATTCGTGTCTTGATCCAATCTCTGGCTCAAGTCCAGTTCTTTCTGTTTCACTTCTGTATCATGAAGGCTTGTTGATGGTTCACTCGGAGCTACATCCTGATTCTTGTTGAGCTCAATGTCCAAACTGCTTGGGGCAAGACATGGAGCAGCATCTGATGCCGGGGACTCATCCATAGCTTCTACTGACAGCTGACTGTTTTCTATTTCATCTATGACACAAAATTCTTCTCCAAGCTCAAACGAAACTCTGTCCTCAAATGAACTGCCCTCAAGCACATCCCTGGGAGGTGGTCCAGCTGGCTCATTAAGTGCAGCAGTCTGGCTTTGCTTTTTAACTGGTGACAAAGTGAGGTTTAGGGTCTCCATGAAAGATAGTTTTCTCTTTGGACTGCTCTCCTCTACCATGGCAGGAACATCACAGCTACCGTTTAATGCCAATGTGGACTGCGCAGTTGCAATACATTCTGACTGAACAGTCTCACTGGTGTGTCCATCATCATCAATTCTGCAGTTCTCAGGAGAGGTAGCCCTTGTGTTCTCCTCAGCCAGAAAACCACCTTTTGAATTTCTGTCTAAGGAAGTAATTTGTTTTCCTTTATCAGTCCGCCTTCTGTCTTCATCATTATTAACATCCACACATTTTTCTTTGACACTATTCCTAGTGTCAGATGCAGAGTTTGCATGACTGGCTTGGGAATAAGAGTTTTTACCATCCCTGGAATAACCACATGGCACTGCACTCCGGGCTGACTGCTCCTCAGTTCTGCCAGAAGCCTTTCTTTTGTCATCGTCCTGCTCATGATCTTTTCTCTGAGTGGGATCATTACACTGAAAGCCATGATTAACAGAAGTGTCTCGTCTGCTTTCTCGAACATCAGAATGGCTTCTCTTCCTCCTGTCCATGTCACGTTTATCGGCAGGTTTATCAACTGCCCCGCTGGTGATCCCTCGGTCACTGGCTTTTGTACTCCTTTGCCCGTGATCTTTGCTAGTCTCTGATCTGGTGCTCCTCCTGTCTCCTCTGCTGCCACTGCTCCCTTCCTGTCGATTTCTCCCGTCACTTTGTCGCGTGTTCTTATGCTCTCTGCTCCCGTCACTCCTGGTGCGCCTCCTCTCTGAGCTGAGAACATCCTCTGCCCTCCTTTCCTCTTTCCTGTGATGTTCTCGGGTCCCTCTCTTCTCCACATTTCGGTCTGTGAACAGCCCCGGCTTACTACCATAGATCTTTTCGCTCACAGGACCACAGGCTCCTCTTCTATCACCAGAAGCCTTTGACTCTCCACCTCGCCCATCCTCTCCTCGATTACCCAGTTCTACTTTCTGCCCCTGTGTTTGCGCATTGATGCTTTTTCTAGAGGGTCCCCTGGAGGTTTGTGAGTGGAGTTTAGGCGTGGGCACAGGCTGGGGCTGAGAGGAAGGACTCTTTGAACGCCCAGATCTTCTAAGTAGTAAATCACCCTCATTTTGATGATATTGGTCTTGACTAGATGCACAGCTCATTTTTGAAGCCTCCCTCTGCACTTTCTGTGTCTGGTGTTCGTCAGCTTTGTTCTGAGGTTTTCCAGACATGTTCTTCTCTTTTGAATGACACTCCAGGTTCCAGGATAAATCAATTTGCTTGTCAGACTGTGTTGAAAAACATTGCCTACCTCCCTCTTTGCCATCTAGCTTTCTCACAGATATTTCTTCACGAGCTTTCTGGTTTGCAGTAATACCATTATAAGATTTTAGGACCTCACCTTCAGAGCATGCACTCTCCTTTTCTTTGCTAACCGATGTTTGGTCAGACTGAACATGTTTTTGATGCAGCGAATCCATTCCATCACAGTTTTTATTTTGAGAGTGCACAGGAGTGTTGGGATCGCTTCTGCTGCATCTTGGGGGCACTGAACAAGTCGATGGTACAGCATTTGCTGACATTTCTGGGCACACAGGTGCACTAGATAGTCTGTTTTCATCCTTGCATGGCGATGGCTCTGTTAAAGTCCCGTCTTCCTTATGACCCCGAGACTCCATTCTAGAACCCAAACTTCTACTCAAACCCTGTCTAGTGCATACCGGGCTCCTCTCCACACGATACTGATGAAAACCACCCCAACTACGTCTGCAACAGCAAAAAAAAAAGAGAGAAAAAGAAAGATTTGAGATCATTGATGGGATATCAGAAGATCAAAGTATATAGAGTAGGCAGTAAGTTCAGCAGACTAAATGTGCAAGATGCATACCATAGAAACAATTACCTGTTGCATAGCTGGTTTATCTCCTCATCTTTCCTAACGATCTCCATCCTAGCAGTCTTGATGAGCGCACTGAAGTTTTTCTTCAGTTGGGTATTCTCCTTGCATAAACTTGAGTTCTGCAATGCAAAATTAAAATGTGAGGGGGGGGGGGGGGTGTAATTTTTACTAGAATGAGCTTTCCTATCATTTTCCACTTGCTTTTGTTACACATATTTCAAAAAAGTGCACAGACAGACTTAATCATGGGTACAATTACACACCTGTTTATGTAACTGCTCCAGCTTTGCTAGCAATTCCCGCACCTGGTTTTGTGCAGAATCAAATTTGCTTTTCAACTGTAATAAAAAAAAATATATTAATTAGAATAAAACCATGTTTCATATGCTTTACCGGTTTATTTAATGTCATTACAAGTCCTTTGTCCAAAGAAATACAGCAAAGGATAGAAACCTCATTGTAGGTCGATTCTTTTTCCTCTTGCTCTTCTGTTATAAGTTCCTCATACAAATCCATCGATTCTTTCAGCCGTCGTGGTGAGATGGAAGGGTGGTCTTCTTTCCCTAAAGGCAACGCAGATGTGACATGTTAAACCACTCCACAGTGGACTACAAAGATGGGAAAACTTCACTACAAAGACATGCAAAGGCACACTACAAGGAAACTACTAATATTTCAAAGATAAATTACTAGAAGACTTTGTAGCTGTAGTGGAATTCGTCCGTTTGCACGATTACCCTTCATTTCCGAACTATATTTTTAAATAGAATTGATAGGAATTGAGTTAATGCACTCACCAGTGCCTCTGCTGGCCCGAGGACTGTCTTCCAGCCCTGAGTAAATATCCACAGAGTCTTCATCGTGACACAGTGCTGAACCTAAATCAAACAAATGCAGTTGGAAGGACTTTGAAAAAATGGAAAGCTTTTAGATTACACACCTGGTTTTTTTAATCATGATAAGACTATTCACTCAATATCTACTCCATAAACAAAGGACAATGCAATCTGCAATCAAGTTCATACAGCTTTGAAATAATGATGATTAAAACTAGCCCTGGTTGCAACGTGATAAAGATCATTATAGATAAAGATAATTACCATGAAGCCCCTGACCAAGATCACCATAAAGATCATCTATGGGACTCGTCTCCATGTTTGTCAGCTATGAAACTGCTGGAGTGGTCTGAAAGCGAGACAAACTGCATGAGTACCGTTTCATTCTTGACATACTGGATGTGATAAACACACCAGAAAAAAAACATTTATTTAACATAGTAAATCTACGGATTGTGATAATGAGATCCCAACAAAACACAGCAAGTCTTGCCAAACAACAAAAGCAAGCTATTGCTTGCTAAGATTAGCTGTCAGCAATACATTTTAACTTCTTAGCTATAACAGAACTCTAAAAGTCGATAGATAAAATATACCTAACTACCGACCGAGCTACCAAGTCAACTTAGGTTTTTGTTAAACACCCTAGCTAGAAAGCTAGGACAGCTAGTACAATGACAATTGCCATTTCACTGAAATTAGGAACAACTCAGCTAGATAGACAGCTAGCTTGCTAATTTGTGTATATTTTGCTAGTCAAAATGCTTCGTGGACAAGCAGACAATGTAGCTAGGTAACTAGCTAATTTCCCTACAGAAAGCGACTACACTTAGCTAATGACGAAAAGCATTAGTTAATTGTTTTCTACAAATACGCACACACGTGTGTATATACATACATTATGTACACACTATATATACACACTCTGTTTACAGCTGGTGGGCTAACTAGCTAACTAGTTGGCTGGCTGATCAACGTTAGGTGAGGACATTTACATTTTAAAGCTAGCTACAATGGCTGGCTAGCTATCTAGCTAGCTAACTAGCTCACGGCATAAGTGGATATTAGACTGAAACGCTACGTATGAACAAACCCCATAGATGATCGGAGAGTAGTACATATATGGTTAAACAATTACAATTTTACAGGGATTTAGACTGTCAAGACGATGTAGCTTGTCTCTGCTCACCATTAAGCTCTTTCTTTGCATAGCTCCAAAACTGTCGCGCCAACCTAACTCTCCTCTTCTAAACAGGAAGTGACAACATTTTCCCGCGGTCTCGCTTTGCCACACAGTAAGTAAATAAATAAATAAATAAAGTCCAGTTTTTAAAATCTGATTTCTGTGAATGAAGTGTTCATTTTTGCATTTTCGACAGGGACAGAAAATTGTTAGCTGAACAACTGATTTTGCTGTAGGCTACGTTACTCAGAGATAAAATACGTTAATTATAAACAATTTTATAGAATATAATATCTAAGATTTTAGCAAAAGAAGTCCTCATATCAAGTACTATTCACTGAGATAGTTAAACTGTTTATCATCTCGCTCACATCTTAAACATCAACCTTAAGTAAGATATTTAGTTTTGGATTGGTCGCGACTTGTACTTTTAATAGTATGTCTCACAGACGGTTAAATACATTAAACAGATAATGCAGCGTTTTTGCTTCATGGAAGCCTTTTGTCGCAGAGGGGAGCGTAGGTAAGGCGGCACAGTAAAACGACCCGGAAGTTATCTTCATTTACTCACATGTGGACAGGGATTTTAACACTGACGGGAACGTGCTTGCTTGTGTTGTGGTACAACCTGGACAGACAAGCAAGTGATGAGCCTTACGATTCCCATCACGTAGAAAATTATTTATAACATTTGAACTTTCCCAAGCTACAACGATATCGTCGGAACTCCCCTGTATACACGGCAAATGATAGCATGGAAAATCTTGAGCTGAGCCTCACATCACTGGGTACAATTTCAAGGCATATCGATAAAAGTCACAACGAACTGAGCAAGTATTTAGCAAAACAGGTAAGATTCGTGTTGTCCAAATGTATAATAAGCTTTATAAGAATCCAATACCAACCTCTCTCGCGTGTAGGATATGATATAGTGTGTCTGCACAGCCCTTGCTGAATGTTTACATCTGTGCTGTTTTTGTTTTGTGAACTACATTGGAACGATCAAAACAGCGGCTGCGCAGTGTAGCTAATAACCCCGCTAGACTGCACTGTTTTGTGCTTTTACACAAAATAATGCCTCCTATATTCTGTAATGACGTTTTAGTTTTGACACGGGTAGCGGCAGACAGAGTCCACGTGTTTTTCCGAGAGATGGCTAAGGTTAGCTACGTACCTATTCAGCTAGCTAGCGTTACTATTGAGCATGATTTATAAACACGAGTAGTTAACATTTTCCTTATAGCTAGCTGCTATTACTTGATCCCACTATACAAAATTCTCACGCTACTTTTTGCCTTCGTTAACTGGATGGCCTTACGAACTGTTGCGAGTGGTGAGCACTGTTTTTTGGGGGGGGTTTTGGCCGGCAGATATGGAGCCAACAGGACAGGCAGTGCATTCTGGGATGTTTAGCTCAGCTTCTGCTGGAGAAGGATTACACTCTCCTTATCGCTCGGCACCTGCGACCACTGATCCTGGACCTGCTGGAGAGGAACGCGGAGAGAATCAAAGCAGACGTCAGGCTGAATCACGACCTGCACGAGCGTCTGTGTGTGGCACTTAGTAAACTCCTCAGTGTTAGCCCAGACGCACAGGCGTGAGTACGCTTTTTATCCTGCATGATGCCACACTTATACCATGTCTGTTTTCTTAAAGTCTACACACAGTTCACAAAATTAAGGGACCGGAGAATGTGACCAATACTCTTTCAAACATTAGCCCTGAGTTTTGCAATATTTATAAAGCTGCATATTGGATTTCACTTGGGTTATTAAGCTCCATGGTACTGGTAAGTTTAGTGCATTTTTTTCCCCCCATTTTATGCACTCGTTTCTGTCACTCGAGCGCCTGAAGCACTGATGTTGTCCATCTCTTAATAACTTAAATCAGGTGTGTGAAAGGAAAGAAAATACTAGCGCTGTCACGCGTCAAGGCTCCAGTTTGACACCTTGTGTATAGAGCTCAGGTGAGCTCAGTCACATGGTAGAGATTTTTTCTGTAACCCACCCCCCACCCCAGGTTTGCGGCAAGGTACTTCAGCAGCGCCCCTCCCGTGTTCCAGAGGCTCTTTTTCACCAGCGAGGAATCCGCCTCTATCCAGTACGGCCCCCGGCGCATGAAGCTGCGTGACTTAATGGGGGCGACGCTTCGTTTCCTCCAGAGCGACTGCGAGAAATTCCGGGTCCTCTGGGACTGGAGCGTGTGTGTCTCGCAGCTCCTCACCAGTGACGTCATGGTTCGAGGGTATGACCCGCCCACCGCTCTGCTGAACACAGACCCTTCGAGTGCCTGAAGCATGTTTGGCTAACTTAATAGGGGTAGCTTGGCAGTCCTTGCAATAGCCATTTTAATTAATTGAAAATTATTGCTGTCTTAATTTTAAATTGAATGTGTTCAGACTTTGCTTGGGGTTTGCCATCTAGAGATTGATGTCGTGTTGTATGTTTATTTTATGAAGATACACTGCACAGTGCCTTGCTTTGGTGTCCCACATGACTGATAACCAGAAAACCATCTTCCTGAGAAAGGTTCTATCCAGCGAAGAGATTCTGCATCTAAAAATGAAGTACGTCCTTTTTTGTTCTTTTTGTTTGTTTTTGTAAAATTGTGAGTTTACCTAAAAAGAGGTGTGTTTAAGGTAATCTTTTTTTTTGTTTTTTTTTTTGTTATTTTTGTTACAAGCTTTTATCAGAATGGTTCCATCTTTATCACCATAGTTGCATAACTTCATACAACAACTCGTCTTGGAACCGTGAATGATTCAGTGTGGAACTGTGTAATTGTGAGGGTTTGGCGAGGTTCCAAGTGGACTACCATTTACAGCGAGACAGCAACTCCTCTTCTCTGGCTGTGACCACAGTGCTGCTGGTTTCCATCTTCTTAGGTCACTAGAGGAGACCCAGCAGCTGGAGGTGGAGAAGGTTCTAGTTTTGGCCAACCAGGGCTCAGTGATGTGGCGTTTGGAAAGGGGAAACAAGTTCACCAAGGGCCAGGTGGTGTCCGATGACCTCTCCCAGAACGTCGCAGCTGTGTGCGGTGTCATCCTGCCAAGACTGACTCCTCGGCCAGGAGAACAGGTGCAATGGCCATCCCCAACATAGGATATATTAGTTCTAGGTCTTTTCCTTAATTCCAGATGCTGAAGGAATTGGGTAATCATTGTTTATGATGGTTTTAGGTGTATTTGAAAAATCTGGTGCTGGTGGACTCGACGTGTCGAAACCTCAGACGGCTTGCCATGTCCGTGGCTTCTCAGAAGCCTGTTCTTCTGGAAGGGCCAATCGGATGTGGCAAAACCGCACTGGTTGAGTATCTGGCAGCGGTGACTGGTCACGTCAAAGCCCCTGAAATCCTCAAGGTTCAACTGGGGGATCAGACAGACAGCAAGGTGAGGTGTCTGTGTCTGCTCTGTTCTACTGCATCACATGGCAGTCCTGGACCTCTTGTGCTTTTCATTATTAGTTCCTGTGGAAGGTTTCTGACTTCCAGAACCTTGTTTGTTTAATTGTAACAAAACTGCAGCCCAGACATTAATCAAAGGCTTCGGTTAATCTTTTCTGTATGAACTTGTATAAAAATGTGTGTAGCCAGTTGTACAGTAGTTATACGAAGAACCCATGTTCCGTTGACTAAAGCACTGGTGTTGAGATTCTCCCTCACCGCTGCGGCTCTGTCTCCTGCAGATGCTCCTGGGGATGTACCGGTGCACTGACGTCCCCGGCAAGTTCGTCTGGCAGCCTGGTTCCCTGACGCAGGCAGTGTCCAAGGGCCACTGGATCCTCCTGGAGGACATTGATCACGCTGCGCTGGATGTGGTGAGTGCATGGGCTCGGCCTGCCTCGCCCTGCCCCGCCCTGGTACCTTCTCCAACCGGAGCTCCAGGGGTTTTATCGAGCGGCTCTGCGCTCTCTCTCTCTCTCTCATAGATATCCGTGCTGTTGCCACTGATTGAGAACAAGAAGCTCAGCATTCCGGGCCGGGAAGACTGCATCCAGGTGGCGCCCGGCTTCCAGTTCTTTGCCACCAGACGGTGAGAGGCCAAAAAAAAAAAACAAAATTCAGATGAATGGTTCTGTTCCTTTTACTCGCGCTTAATCGTAACGCTTAATTTGCGCGACCTTGAGATTAAAAACCTTGTAGCAATGTTGTTGTTGATGTCCTTGTTGTGGTCCAGGATGTTCTACAGTGGCGGTGTGTGGCACAGGCCTCAGAGCACCCACGCCTCTCTGCTGGACAAATACTGGAGCAAGCTTCAGATCGGCAGCATGAGCAGAGATGAGCTCAAACAGGCAAGATGTGTTGGGTTTTTCTCCTCTGTGGAGGTGGAAGTTCACAGGAGGAGTATTGCCTTTTCCTTCCCCCAAAGATGTATGAAAAAGCTGATTCGAGGTGCAAATGCTGGAGTTAAACATGTGGCATTGAAATTGGCTGTGAAAGATTAGAGGGTCTTAGATGGTGTTTGATGTGCTGAAATAGATTTGAAGAGACTGAATAGTTTGTCTTTGCTGTGAGAAAAGTTAAATGCCGCAGAAAAGGACTGGAGCATACTGACTGTGTCTTTTAGATAAATCAAGTATATCAAAAAAGCATTGCTTTTTTCTGCTATGACTGACTTTTTCTGTAGATTGACTTATTTTGATCTGACTAGGTTCCCTTTTTCACCTGGAAACTTCTTTTTTTTTGCCTTCTTTCTCACAGGTCCTGTTGAACAGGTACCCAAGCCTGGCAGCGGTGGTGGACCGCCTGCTGGATATTTACTGCCATCTAACCGGAGACAGGCACCACGGCCCTGGTGTGCCCAGCCTGCGCTCACCTCCGGCGGGGCAGAACCCGGGCGAGGAGCGAGCCGCGCTCCTGGAGGGCCGGGGTCTCTCTCTGAGGTAGGGCCAAAATACAGAACCAGCAGATGGATCCATAAGATCAGACTGATGCATACACATACGAAAAGGTATCTTTTATCATGGTGTGATTTTTTATGATCAGAAATCAACTCAAAAGTTGTTTATGCTCTTTCAGCTTTGTTGCTGTTTGATAGTTCGCATTTAAAATCAGTTTTTGCTCTTTAGCTATGGAAATTAGATCAGTGCGTGTTTGTGCTGAGTGGCTGGACTCAATAAATCAGCAGGGGGTTGGAATCGATCTCCATTGGAATCAACGCGTGTTAATTTCAGAAAAACTGTGGGAGGGGAGCACAGTGTTGTGCCACAGTTTTGATCGATGAGCTGTAGGCAGAGCTTTGCTCCATATTCACAGTTATGTCCACAACCTCCTTGAAGCGAAAGCATGGGCGGACTGGACTCAAAGGTTCACTCGAGGCAAATGGGTCTCTTTCCTCTGCTTGTGCCCTGCTCTGCCCTTCATTGAACAGCAGCACCTGCGTTAAGGCCAAGCCCCGCCCATGTCCATATTGCTCTGTTGTGTGACCACTCCCCCATGTTTGTGATGCGTTCGAATAAGTATTGAATAACCCTGTCCCCCAGATTTGTGATGTAGTTATATCCTCTAAAGACAATAAACGTAGCAAAATATAAATGTATTAACTAGGTGGCATTTGGTGTTTGTGTGAACAGGGACTTGCTGAAATGGTGTGAGAGAATATGTGTGAACTTCGACAGCTCTTCATCAGTCACGGCACAGAACGTCTTCCTGGAGGTGAGTGACCTCCTGCTATGCACACACCCTTCCCCCCTACTGCTCTAGGTACCGCTAAACCTTCATCGAGAAATTGCTCTCCATGGTTTTATAGGTGGTGTGTCCTGAAAAATTGTCTTGGTGGATAATGTGAATGTAGAAAGCCAGTTTTGGATAGTGGATAAATTTAAGACAGAGCAAAGCAATAATACATCAAACTACCAGTACCTCGGTATACCCTTCACGGATGGGGTGGGAGGCTCGGGTGAAATCTGTCGCCGTCCGTAACGGCAGGATTTGTGCCCCCAGGCGCTGGACTGCTTCACAGCCATGCTGTTCAAAGCGGAGAGCCGGCTGAAGCTGGCTGAGATCATCGGCAGCAAGCTCAACATCTCACGAGAGAAGGTGGGAGGCGTTAATTATGCTGAGGTGTACACTGCACGTACAGTATAGAGCTCCACGTACAGCATAGAGCGCCACGTACAGTATAGAGCTTGCCTTCACTGCCAACATGAAACAAGTGTGTTGAACACAGTTTGAATAAACTGTGCTGTATGTCTTTAGAAATTTGTCTTTTTTGATGATTAAAAAAAAAGCACATCTAAACTATATAGCATAGTCCTGGTACTGTCTAGAACTACATTTAAAAAAATTGTGAACGATTTGGACTGGGTTTGAAGATGTTCCGCTGAGTGCCGGCGTCGTCCGTTCCCGTGCGCTGTTGTGTAACGCGTTCCCTCTCACCGCTCTGACATTCTCAGGCTCACCACTTTTGCCATCTGTACCAGCCGGGCATCGCCGTGACGGAGCTGGAGGTGACAGTGGGCCGCGCCATGCTTCTGCGCAAACAGAGCGATGTTGTGCTCCTCCAAGCGTAAGGCTCCTCCCCCAGAACTGGCCTGACCTCATCTGCCCCGCTCCCCGCGATGAGCACCTTGCTGGCAAATTGACTAAATACTGAATTGATCGCTAACTGCATGGGTTGCATATGAAGTTGCGCAGTGCTACCGGTACAGACATGCCGAACAAATGTATCCAGGGCCCTAGGTCATGTGAGGTCATCTTATTTTTTTTAAGGCCAAATGGAGGACAAACTCAAGAAACATCTCTTTTTTTTTTTTTATTTATTAATTCATTAACATAATTAACTTGCAAATACATTAGGTGTGTGTGTGTGTGTGTTGCAGGGAGAAGCAAACGTTTGCCGCCACGCGTCCCTCCTCGGTGCTGCTAGAACAGCTGGCAGTGTGCGTCACCAAGGGTGAACCCGTCCTCTTGGTTGGAGAGACGGGCACAGGCAAGACGTCCACCGTGCAGTACCTGGCGGGGCTAACAGGTGGGCCACACCCCCTCTGAGCAGCCAGACAGAGGCCCGGCAGACTCGGTCTAATCGTGATGGGATCAGCCGAAGGCCTCGATGCCCTGACGGCGTCACCGTGACCAGACGTGTTTCTGATCGGGTCTGGGCCAGGCCTGTTCATCACGCATCTTAAATGAACGCTACTGATCTGCAATCAGCTCGTTTCTCACCATGTACTTCCGTTCATTAAAGGTAAAGGGCTTAAACTGATCCCAGTTCAGCATTCTCGCTCAATGTGTACTCTGCACCCTGTAGGACACAAGCTGCGTGTGGTGAACATGAATCAGCAGAGTGACACGGCAGACCTGCTGGGAGGGTGAGTTCATGGCTTGTTTGCCCAATTCTGGAGTCCAGGTTCACACTCGCGGATCGTCTCACTCTGGCCGCGATTCCAGCCACAGAAGTGCGAATATTTAAAAAAAAACCCTCCTCTGTTGCGGACTACAGTGAACCGCTAAGCACAGTGCCCAAGTGACCTAACCTTGGACCTCGTCATTCCCAGGAACTTTATCCGTAGATTTGAGCCCAGAGAAATTGGCAAATCTCCCTTGCTTGGGTAGACTGAATGTACTAAATTTGCCTTTTTAAAAACCCTTGACCTAATTTTTCACAGCATGCTGATTGGTTAGATCTAGTTGTGGCAAAACCGATCTTCTACCTGTTGATTGGTTAGGGCTTCACACATGGAATCCAGTTGCCATCCGGCTTCTTTTGAAGTGTGTGTGTTGAACTGATGTTGCCTGACGCTCAGGTACAAGCCTGTGGACCATAAGCTGCTCCTCCTGCCCCTACGCGAGGCATTTGAGGATCTGTTCTCGCAGACGTACTCCAGGAAGCAGAACATCACCTTCCTGGGCCACGTGCAGACGTGCTTCCGGGGCAAGCGCTGGCAGGACCTGCTCAAGCTCATGGATCACGTGTGCAAGTCGGCGCTGACCAAAGAGCTTCAGGAAAAGCCGAACGGTAAGAGAGAGGCTCCTGCCTGTGCTCCACCGCCCCCAGCAATGCTTGCAAGCAAGCGGAGGTCCTGGATGTAAATGAACGTGTGTGTGTGTGTGTGCATCAGCTGCATTGCTCCAGGAACAATGGGAAGCACTGGCTCTGAGACTCAGTCACACTCAGGAGCAGATCCGAGCTCGGGAGTCTGCGATGGTCTTCGCCTTTGTCGAGGTAAACGCACGCAGCCTTATAAACAGAAGAGACAAAGTGATTGTTTTATGGTCCATTTGGAATCGGGTACACGTTTGGAAGAAAACCATTGGCTTATGATCATGTACATTTTAAGGGTATCCAACTCCAGTCTTGGATATATACTGCTCTTGAGAGTTTAGTTCCAACCCCAATCCAACACACCTGATCCAGTTAATCAAGATTAAGATCTGTTGAAACTAAACTCTGAAAGATCTGGGAACAAAGCTGGAGATTCCTGATCCACTCAGTTTATTAATCCACCCTGTGAAGGTATCATCTGATTTGGCTACAATGATAAGAGCAAGCACTGAATATTTGTAGTGAATAAACAAGTCAACACATGGCCATGTCTTGCAGAGAGTTGTGTGCTCACGTGGCCCCGCGTGTTTTGTAGGGAACTCTGGCCCAGGCAGTGAAGAAGGGGGAGTGGATCCTGCTGGATGAGATCAACCTGGCTGCGCCCGAGACGCTGGAGTGCCTGAGCGGCCTGCTGGAGGGCAGCGTCGGCTCCCTGGTGCTGCTCGACCGCGGAGACACGGGTGAGCACAACGTGGACGCGCTGCTGTTCCTGCTCTTCCACCCAGCATGGAATTAACCAGACCTGAAAAATGGTTTCTATGGAATTCTTGTGTCCTTAAATGGAATTCATTTATAGAATGGAGTAGGGGGATTCAGATTTGTTTGAGGCTGGTGCTTGCTATACGTCAAGCTTTTTATTTGTACAGTAAACATGCAAACAAGAACAGGTATATAAAACCAAGCGTGAATCCATGTTGTCTCCATAGAAAAACTCTGGCAGTAGAGTGGGCTGCATAGAATAGCTCAGTCACTTTAAATGTGGCTCTGTAGTAGGATGGCACCTCTGCCACAAGTCAGTTTGGAAAGCTTCAACCCTGTTAGATCTGCCCTGGTCAGCCGGAAGGTCTGTCGTCGTGAAAATGGACGTGTGTAGGAGCAGCAGTAGACCACACTGACTCGCAGATCAGAGCAGACAGGCGCTGAAACCTGGAGAGTGTAAAAATAACCTGGTCCCCAGCTGAATCACTGGAGTTCTAGACTAGAGTGGTGGAAAGCACACCACTGGACTTCTGACCTCAACCACATTAAACATGCTGCACTCCAGGAGCCAGGCTTTCTTGTTCAACAACAGTGACCAACCTCAGAAGTGCACTTTTGCCTGAATGGGCATGTAATCCCTGCAGACATATTCCTACATTTTCATGGTAGAAGCTGTTATAAATGCAGAGTTGTGGGGCTAACTTCATTTTTGTACCCAGGATTGTGGAACGGGACATCCAAAAATATTTTATTTTAGCTGTGTTTAAGTGCAACTGCATAAAAAAAAAAAAAATTAAAAAAATTAAAAAACCCACCAAAATGATTTAGATAGATAGATGGATCTTTACTGATCCCTTTGGGAGGGTTCCCTCAGGGAAATTAAGAGGAATTAAGGAAATTAAGGAAATTTGGCTAAATAAGTGCTTTTTGTTAAATCCTGTATGCAGAACCTTTGGTGCGCCACCCGGACTTCCGCCTGTTCGCCTGCATGAACCCAGCGACTGATGTGGGCAAGAGGAACCTGCCTCTGGGTATCCGAAACAGGTGAGTCAGTGAGTTGGGGTGAGGACCATCTTTTGAGTGATAATTTTCTACTGGCCATCTGTGCTTTTGCCCAAGCTTCAAGTGTGTTTTTTGAGCTTGTGTGTGTGTGTGCAGGTTTACTGAGCTTTATGTAGAAGAGCTGGAGAGTGAGAGCGATCTTCGCGTCCTGGTCAGCGATTACCTCAGAGGCCTTAACTTGAACAGGAGCACCATCCACGGCATCATCAGGTCCGAGACACGGCTCCACCTCCCCGCTGCCCTCTGCCCCACCCTTTCTCTAAGCCCCTCCCTCCACAGACACGCCCCTCTCGGTGCTTAACCCCCATTCCATGTGTGTCTTCCCTGCAGTTTTTACCTGGCAGTGCGCAAGGAGGCGTCCTCGCGTCTGGCTGATGGTACTGGGCACCGGCCGCACTACAGCCTGCGCACGCTGTGCCGAGCACTGAAGTACGTGGCCACCAACCCCTGCTACAACATCCAGCGCTCGCTCTATGAGGTGAGACTCCACCTGTCCTGGTCATCGAGGGTCCTGCAGCCGTTCTTAAAGCTGAACTCTTTTTCTAAGGGGTTTTCTCTTAAGCAAGAAGCTGTTATTTATTGTGGGGAAATTTCAAGAATTTTTATTAAGCTTTTCTGATAACCTTTGATGTCATGGACGTCAGTTTGAGCACTCAAACTGTGTGTGTGTGTGTGTGTGTGTGTGTGTGTGTGTGTGTGCGCAGGGGTTCTGTCTGAGCTTTCTTACCCAGCTGGACCGGATTTCCCATCCTATGGTGGAGAAGATGGTTTACCAATACATCCTGGGAGGGAACGTGAAGTGTCTTAAGCAGGTATCATATTCTGGTGCTCAGCGCTGTGTGTAACACTGTAAACACACCATGGATGCTCTGTGAGGTGCTATTTTTTTCTTCAAATATATATAAAATATATTTATATGCCAGTTTTAAGGGCTTTGGAAACTTTTCACCATAATTTGAAATATTTAGAAATGGTTATGCCCTAATATAGTGGCCCACATGAAGCTGTAAGGATTAATAGTTAATACACTTGCTATAACAGCTTTATTACATGGTAATTAACACTGTCGTCTTCAGCCAATTCCAGAGCCTCGGGCGCGGGGCTGTGTGCAGATCGAGGGCTACTGGGTGAATCACGGCGACATGGACCCCGCCCTAGACCCCAGCTACATTCTCACGCCCTCTGTGCGGCTCAACCTGCGGGACCTGGCCCGGGTGGTGGCGGCTGGGTAGGAACGCCCACACAAACAGGCTCCACCCCCTTTTACAAGTCACAGACCAAGCATATATAAGCTGAAGTCTAAGTCTGTCCAGAGAAGCACCATGAAACTGCCGTGGGATTTCGGTTAGGTGCACCTTTCTCTGGTGTGCGCGTTAACTTGGTGTTGATGCACACACGGGTGTATGTCTTCCCTCAGCATCCACCCGGTGCTGCTGCAGGGGGAGACGTCCGTGGGGAAGACCAGCCTGGTGCGTTGGCTGGCGGCTGCTACGGGCAACCAGTGCGTGCGAATCAACAACCACGAGCACACGGACATCCAGGAGTATGTCGGCTGCTATTCGTCCGACGAGCACGGCAAGCTCGTCTTCAAAGAAGGTGCACTTGCGTTGTTGTTGTTGTTGTTGTTGTTTTGAATTTAGGGACCGTACTTTAGAAACATCCACAGCTGTTCTGTTTGAGGTGTACGTATTTTATTTATTGATTGATTTTATGAAGCATCGTTTGTGAGGTTTTGTTGTTTGTGTTTGCCTGTGGTGGAGTGGAAGTACTAGCTGACCAATGTGGTTCAAGGCAGACTTCAGGCCTCTGTGTCTATTGAGATGGGGTTTCGGGTTTCACCTCATAGGTGTTTTGATTGACGCCATGCGGAAGGGCTACTGGATCATCCTGGACGAGCTCAACCTCGCCCCCACCGATGTCCTGGAAGCCCTGAACCGACTGCTGGACGACAACCGCGAGCTCTTCATCGCCGAGACGCAGGAAGTGGTCAAGGCGCATCCCAGATTCATGCTGTTCGCCACCCAGAATCCTCCAGGGCTCTACGGCGGCAGAAAGGTGCCAAAACAATGCAGTTAAAATGTAAAACTGAAATAGCAATAGACGCACACATTTTGTTGGTTTATTTTGGAAAAATTGTATTGGTTCTTACAAAGACATATGGCACATTTTATAGCTTACCAGTCAAGTTAAAGGTCACTGTTAGTATCTCTGGTAGCGCAGGACTTTATCCTGTCACTGTACATACGGGTTGATTGAATGTGGTGTCACTGTGTTGGTGGCGGAGAGCTGACTTGTCTCTCCCGGCGTGGTTGCAGGTCTTGTCCCGGGCGTTCAGGAACCGCTTCGTGGAGCTGCACTTCGACGAGTTGCCCAGCGACGAGCTGGAGACCATCCTGCACCAGCGCTGCAGCCTGCCTCCCTCCTACTGCACCAAGCTGGTCAAAGTGATGCACAACCTCCAGGTGAGGGTCCAAACCTCACTCCTGTGCGCCGGGAGATGGTGTGCAGGATCGCATGAGTGAGCTGGGCTCGTGTGTGTGTGTGTGTGTGTTTCAGTCCTTTCGGAAGGGATCCAGCGTGTTTGCTGGGAAGCATGGGTTCATCACCCTCAGAGACCTGTTCCGCTGGGCTGAACGCTATAGACTGGAGGAGCAGACTGACTCCTCGCGCGATTGGCTGCAACATCTAGCTGATGATGGTAACGACCAAACAGAAAACTCATCACGCATGAATTCATTGGCTGTAAGTTAGAAGGCCAGTTAGTCCAAGTCAGCATTGTAAGCTGCCATTTTGAAACACCTGAATAAAACTCTGTTCAACACTGTTTAACTGTGTCCATTGAGTAGACGTTATTGTATACAGGATGCAAAATGTGTAGCTTGTTTGTTTGTTTGTTTGTAAGGGTACATGCTGTTGGCGGGCCGAGTTCGTAAGCCAGAGGAGGCTTTGACCATCCAGAACATTCTAGAGAAGCACTTCAAGAGGACGATAAATCCTGAAGCACTGTTCTCTGAAGCTCAGGTTACCACACAATTCAGTGAGTTCAAATCAGGAAAGACACACACGCAACCAAATACTCATTGACTCTCCCCATTCAGGATTGTAGACTGCTCCGGAAAGCTTTTTAATAAAAGCTCCCAGTCAGAAAACCTGGTGGTGGTGATGTCATAGCAGTACTGGGCATAATTTAAAGGCCTAAGTGTACACTACCCCTACCCCTCAGTAGTTACATAATGATAATGTATCTGTGTTCAATTAGCACAGTAAATGTAATTATGTAACGGCTTTTCAGTTAAGGAATCATTTCTGTGCTCATTAAAACACTGACGGATGCTTTGAATTCCAAATTCTGACTTTGTTAATCCACGTAGCTCATATGAGCAGCGGAGGATGACTCTTTGCCAGAGCCATCAGTGATTAGCTGGCATCCTGACGCTCAACGGTGCACCCGTTTGTGATTGGCAGGTCCGTTTGTGGACAGCATCGCGGGCGTGCCCGAGGAGTTTGGTCACGTGGTGTGGACCTGGGGCATGAGAAGGCTTGCCGTACTAGTGGGCCGGGCACTGCGCTTCGGAGAGTCCGTCCTGCTAGTGGGGGACACCGGGTAAGACCCGTTCCATGCCACCCGTCTGCCACTCGGCTGCCACTCAGCTGCTGATTCTGTCTACTTTACCAAAATCCAGGGGGTTTAGCCGGTGTACAGATCTGCCCGTCTGAGCCTTTGTCTCCCCCCAGGTGTGGCAAGACCACTATCTGCCAGCTGTTCGCTGCCCTGGCCGGGCAGAGATTCTTCTCCCTCAACTGCCACCTGCACATGGAGACGTCAGACTTTCTGGGCGGCCTGCGTCCCGTGCGCCACAGCGGGACGGGACAGGTAGGAGTCGGATCTGCGGGGAAGCTGCTCTAGTTCCCGTGTGGTCCATAAGGACGCAAAAAAGGCTCCCGAGGCTTATGAGTATTTTTGCATTTCGTCCAAATTTTTGGAGCAACTGTTTGGGCTGTTTTGGTGGTGCCTGTTCTATTCACTGCTGGTCTTGGTGAGTGAAACTTACTATAAGCATTTTTAATTGAGCTTGTGTGTGTGTTTTTTTTTTTTTTTTAAGGCGGATACTGAGGACGGCCGTCTGTTTGAGTGGCGTGATGGACCCCTGGTCCTGGCTATGAAACATGAAGGCGTGTTTCTCATGGATGAGATTTCCCTTGCAGACGACTCTGTGCTGGAGAGACTCAACAGGTGTGGTAGAGCATTGCGCACCAACTCGTACAACACAACACATGAACATTCTTTCTCTCAGACTCACACACACTCTCTCTCTTTCTCTCTTTGCAGTGTGCTGGAGACGGAGAAGTCTCTGGTCTTAGCCGAGAAGGGCAGCGGTGATGATGATGATGTGGAACTCATCATTGCAGGGAAGAAATTCCGCCTGGTTGCGACCATGAATCCCGGGGGAGACTTTGGCAAGAAGGAGGTTAGTTCAGAGAGGATTGCAAAGCCCTTCAAAGCACATGGAAAATGTTCAAGGCATTTGGTGTATTGATTTCATATTTTAATATTTGCATATGAAAGAATTTGGCACAAGCCACACAAAAAAAAATCTGTCTAAGCCAATCTAACAGGACCTATAAAGAACTGCACATTTTAAGATGTGCAAACCAGCACACTTTGTCTACACATAAATTTGGGCCATATAATACAAAACAGTGACAGTACTACCTTTTTTTTTTTACTGTGTTTCTACTGTGAACAGACAGTTTAAATGATTTGTTTTTGGAGCCACAAAAGGAGTTATGATGGGCCAAGTGAGAATAAATGAGTGTTTTCTCAAAGGTTTTGTGAAAATTAGATAAAATGAGATATCTGTGCGTCTGTCCAGCTTTCCCCAGCACTGAGGAACAGGTTCACAGAGATCTGGTGTCCTCAGACCAACAGCCGCGGCGATCTGATGAAGATCGTCCAGCACAACCTGCGAGCAGGTCTCTCCCTCGACCAGCACGACCACCAAGGTGTGTGCTCGGTCCTCACTGGAAATGCCTCTCTTATAATATAGTCTAAGATTTAAGATAAATGTGTTGGAAGTACCTTCAGGCTCTGGTCACTGTTTCTAACACACTAGCTCACTCCCCTGCTCTCTGCCTTCCAGGCAAGGACATCGCTGAGCTTATGCTGGACTTCATCGACTGGCTGTCCAATCAGGAGTTCGGGAGGCGGTGCATCCTGAGCATCCGCGACATCCTGTCGTGGGTGGACTTCCTGAACGCAGTGTGCGAGAGAGACGAGGAGCGAGACGACAATGGCTTCCTGGCCCTGGGAGACGTGGAGGAGCCGGAGTGGGACCTGAGGCTGGACACGGTAACCGCCTTCGTCCACGCCGCCTGCTTGGTCTACGTGGACGGCATCGGGTCAGGTGAGGGTACAGGCCTGTTTCCATCTCCTCGGATGCAACAAAAGAGCAGCAAATACTGTGCATACTCCAAAATACTCAAAACATCAAGCTGACCCCTAAGGACCCAGATGGGTTGAACCGGTCCGTTTGTTGAAGCAGACCCTTTGCGCCAGTGCTGGGTCAGGCTCTCTGTGACTCCATTACCCATCAGGCCCTGCGGGGGCCATTTCCCTTCTCCGTTTCCTCCATCAGGCACGACGGCGATGGTGGCGGAGGGTGCGGCGGCAGCACGGAAGGCGTGCTTGGCCTTCTTGGAGGTGGAGCTACAAAAGATCACGCCACTGGACAAGAAGATGCAGGAGGCGCTGAGGGTCTACAACACCAGCCAGCTCAGAGAGCCACGCTGGGGCGAGGACTTCTTCGGAATCGATCCCTTCTACATAGTTGCCGGTGAGGGCCCTGACCCACCAAAGCCGAAAAGACACAGATCCAGCCAGAGATCTGGTACTCTGTGTGGTCTTCATTGTTAGTCTTGTTTGCTCCAGGTTTTTTGAAAGTTCTGAACCACGCCGATCATTTAAGCAACTATAGGTTGCTTGTTTGTTTGCTTGAAGCTTCAACACTTGCAATTGTCTGAAACATTTGAATCTACAGTTCGTCAAATGCATCAGCAATGTATATAATGGGAGGTATGTGATTACGCTGACTGAGGTCTTCAGTAAGGCACAGACACTCATGTGACGACTAACGTTGACCTTTCGCACAGCAGGCCCAGAGACCGAGAGCCGGAGTCTGTCGGACTACGCGCTGGCCGCCGGGACCACGGCCATGAACGCCATGCGGATCTTGCGGGCGCTGAAGCTCCAGAGACCTGTCCTGCTGGAGGGCTCGCCGGGCGTGGGCAAAACCAGCCTGGTGGCCGCCCTCGCCAAGGCTTCCGGGAACCACCTCGTCAGAATCAACCTCTCCGAACAGACTGTACCTACTTTTCCTTCTTCACGTGGTGCTGGGCTTCCACGGCCAATTCATAGACACGCGACGTTGCGTTTGTGTTATGACCTGTGGTGTTTGTGCGTCCTTGTGCAGGATGTGACGGACCTGTTTGGAACAGACCTTCCAGTAGAGGGCGGTAAAGGGGGGGAGTTTGCCTGGCGGGACGGCCCACTGCTGGCTGCTCTGAAGGCTGGCCACTGGATTGTGTTGGATGAGGTAAGGAAGCATGAACATACTAACTCACACAGCCCCTTGGATGGAACGGGGAGCAATGGGCTGATTTTTCTACACATGGATCGAACCTGGTCTTGGATTTAATTGCAGTCCAAATGGTGAATCCCATTTAAAGACTCTTCAGTCTCTTCAGTCAAGTCTTGGGCTTAATCCGTGTCTGGGAATCTAACCTAACGCAATTCTGCACAGCTTCAAAACCTGAGTTAGGCTTGACTCCTTGGAATCTATTTCTGGATGATTTTTGCAGAAGTACTGAGATTAAAACTATTGATCAAGAGTAGAACTTTGAGCAAAAATGCAGTAGACATCAGACTGGCTGTGGGTTCTAGAGGGTCTGCACTTGTGCGTCTCTCCTGCACAGCTGAACCTGGCTTCTCAGTCCGTGCTGGAGGGCCTGAACGCTTGCTTTGACCACCGAGCGGAGATCTACATCCCCGAGCTCAGCATGCGCTTCCACGTCCAGCACGAGAAGACCAAGATCTTCGCCTGCCAGAACCCCTTCATGCAAGGAGGAGGCCGCAAGGGTCTGCCTAAGTCCTTCCTCAACAGGTTCACTCAGGTAGGGCTCCTCCCCTCAACAGGTTCACCTGGATAGGGCTCCTCCCCTCAAACAGCTCACCCTTTTCCCACAGCCATCAGTCACTGTCTAATCTGCCCCTTACAGGTGTTTGTGGACCAGCTCACCAGTGAAGACATGCAGTTCATCGGCAGTTCCATCTTCCCAAACATCAGCGAGCCGATGATCTCCAAAATGGTGCAGTTCAGCAACAGGGTAAGAGCAATAGTGTGCGAGGACTGAGGCTGTAATAGCGCTGTCCACTTTTTAACCTTCCAGAAGTTTCTTCAGAGCCTGTGGTGATGTCTGTTCTCCCAGCTTGTGCAAGAGGTGGAAACAGAGAGGAAATGGGGTCATAAAGGGGGACCATGGGAATTCAACCTACGTGACCTCTTCCGCTGGTGTCAGCTAATGCAGGCTGACCAATCGCCTGCCTTCTACAATCCCGGCCAGCACGTTGGGTTTGTGTACGCGGACCGGATGAGGACCGAATCCGATAAGGCACAGGTAGCCATGTCTGTCCTTGCCCCCGCAAATGTCAATGAGGCACTTCCAGTGGCTTGACTCTGAGAACCTGCCATTTTTTCGCAGGTGTTGTCCGTGTTCAGAAAGGTGTTTGCGGAGGACTTTGAGCCCTACCTGGGCTCCAGGCAGTTTCACATTACTCCCCTCAACTTACAGGTCGGTGAAATGGTACACACAACTTCCAGTTGTGTCAGTGTAAATGGTACTGGTGGAATGGGGCACACTGGTAGAATCACGTTTTGCCATTCCTTGTGATATCCCTTTGTTGTCAATTGTATGCGTTCAGCTCAGATTGGGATTTGTCCTCCTGTCTGTCCATCTCACTCCTCGTTTTTTTTTTCTCTCCGCCCCCTTTCTGAAGGTGGGCTCCTCCGTCCTCCAGCGCAGCGGCGGGGCACCCGTCGCCCTGGACCCCCCACTCTCCATTACCCATCAGGCCCTGCGGCCACTGGAGTCCTTGATGAAGTGCGTGAAGATGGGTTGGATGGCCATCTTGGTAGGGCCCAGCGCCAGTGGGAAAAGCAGCCTCGTGCACCTGTTAGCCCTGCTCACTGGGCACAGGCTCCGGATTATGGCTATGAACAGCGCAATGGACACCACGGAACTGCTGGGCGGCTTCGAACAGGTAAGAACTGGGGGAGGAGAGGGGCATGACTCTCGAACAACGCTCTCGGGGCAAAACCGCTCCACAGTCTCTTCAGGGAAACTTGGTCAGCTGGTTTGTGGGTTCTTCTTCTGAACATTGTAAAACTGACTGCTAGCGTACTGGATAATGTTCAGTGATGCTTGGATAGAACAGCATTAACAGAATTCCAGAGCAAGTCTAAAACTACCCTCAAACTTCAACAACACCCCCCCCCCCCCCCCCCCCCACCAAACACACCCCCCCCGCCAACCCCCCCCACCACCAACACCCCCCCACCCACCCCCCCCCCCCCCCCACC